>JANRFK010001158.1:1354831-1364957 GCA_030068395.1 Apalone spinifera | reverse complement strand
TAATGTAACAGATTCACTGTGTCTGCGGTGCATTCCTGGCTCTCTGGTTTAGCCCCATATGCTAGAGCCGCACAGGCCCGTTTACAAGCCGTGGCAGTTGGGTTCTAAGCCAAGCGGCACGCAGACGGACAGTGCCCGTACCAAGCAAGCACCATGGCTCTGGCAGGACGCCTGTCTGCGGAGCACAATGCTGACTTGGTAGCAGATCTCCTCAGCCCTGTTGATGTGCACAGCACAGTCCTTGGCAAAGAGCTGAACCAGCCAGGAGAGTGAAGTGTTTCCAGGGGCAGCCAGCAAGCCAGCTGCTCACCCTCTGCTGGTGGGCAATACCGAGAGATGGGGGGATGCTAGGGTCCAGAGCTTGGCAATGGCCCCGGGAGAGTGAGGCTTCTGGCCCCCAAGCGACGGAGCTAGAAGAGGAGCAGCAAGTGGAAGCAGCATGACAGAGCAGTGGCTACCGGCAAAGGCAGAGAGGGAATGTCACACAAGGAAAGAGGATGCTTGGCGAGAGGAGGTGCTAGCCAGAGGTAACCTGGCTGCAACCCACATCCAGATCATGGCCCGAAGTGACCTAGAGCCTGGAAATCTCCACTAGATTTACCCAGGCAGCGAGGTAGGGCGAGCGCGTCTCTCTCTCCAAATGCTCTCATCACAGGGCAACTCGCAAGCAGCCAGTATGTGGCTGGGGCATGGCGGTCATTGCCACGGCAACACGTGCCTTGCTCCGAGAGTGGCACCGCCGGGGTACCGACCACATCCCACTCCTGGGGTGCGGTGGTCATTGCCACGGCAACGCACGCCTTGCTCTGAGAGTGGCACCGCCGGGGTACCGACCACATCCCTCTCCTGGGGCATCTAAGCTTCCTTTTTGCACAGCTGGCTGATTCTGGAAGCTGCTGCCTCTTGGGAGAATCCACAAGACAAGGGCTCCGACACATCTGTCTCCCGCATTCAGCTGTCACTCAGCCGGCTTGGGAAGGCCTCTTGGTTTCAGCATCCCCGTGGAAACAGATGGCCCTTTAGTCTAGAACATTACTCCCTCCCCTGAGGGCAGGCGGGCCAGGAATTGCCCACACGCCAAGCACGGGCCCTTCAGGGATGTGCCCGGCAGCCTAGCTGCAGAAGGCCATGTGCTTAGTGAGGCAGCAGCAGTGGAGCCACAGTCAGGCCATTCGGCAGCACGTCACTGGGGCTTAGGCCCGTCCCCGTGAGCACGGTGCCCCGGTTTGAATTGCGCTGCCGGCGGGCTCTGGCAGCGAGCTATAGCCAATCTGCCACAGCACCTCGGGAACGCCTTCCCCTGCCACACTCGGCAGGGCCACCGGGACACAGACATGGCAGGACACCCCAAGCTTTTCAAGGAGTGGGCTCTGCTACTGTGGAGGTACACAGGGCCCACCAGTGTGGGGCCCCGGCCTCGCATGGCCCTGAGGCATTGCTGTACCATGCACAACTAACCACGGCTCTCCGGTGACAGACGGACAATCTGGTAGGATCTGAACAAAGCGTGCAGCGTGTAAATAACCCCTCCTGTGTGAGGGTGCACACGCTGTCTGGGAAGTGCGAACGCACCTGTACCACGTCCACAGTGCCTGGAGCAAGCCGACCCGATGGACGCAGTCTCTGCAAGGCATTAAGATCAGCAGTGATCCCTTTGGAACGCCTCGTGTGAAGTGGATTCAAGGCTGCTGAGGGGATCTCTTTTATTGGACCAGCGTTAGTTGGTGAGAGAGACAGGTTTGTCTACACTCCAAAGCTCGGCTCTCTCCTAAAGAATTTGGCCCAATAGAGGATGTTCACTCCTCCCCGTGTCTCGCACACACAGACAGACGGTGAAACACATCCTGCACAAACCGACAACTGAAAAAATATCAGCACAACGCTTCCTACCCAACGGCGAGAGAACGTCCTTGCTCCAAGGCACGGTCATTCCTAAGGCAGTACCTTACTCTTCTCTGGCCTTCAGATTTCAGTTAGGTTACTTCGATAGCCAGTCACAGTGCGGGCTCCCTGACTAATACTGGACAATGCTGGCCAGTCATTCAGTTAGTATTAAAATACCCCCTTATTTCTAGCCTCCCCACACACACCGACACGCCCCTCAGAGCATGGTTTTCTGTACAATGCCCTCTATACCCTGCTCACATTACAACCCTTTCTGAGCTCTGGGGGAAGGTAAAATAGAACATTCATGTGCTACAGAATGCCTGCTTCACGCTGCACCCAACCAATTAGCTAATTAAATGTACTATAATACAGAATCCAATGAAGCATAAAGTAACAGCATGGACTGAGGTGAGAACAGCTGCCCATGAAAAGCAAAAAGTTCAGTCTTATTTTAAATGTGTAGATTAAAAAAAATAATAATTTCTTTAGTATTCTCAGTTTCACTGACTCTGGACTCAATTTTCTGCCCATATTCAGTACTGGGGCTTGCTAGCGAGGAGACCGTACAACCGCTTACCTGCCAGTAATACCGTCAATTGCACCAGACAGGTTCTTCATCCCAGACGAGCGTGTATATTTCTAGCCTGTCTATTAATAGCTAACAAAAGCAGAGAATTGCCTCTCGCTTATCTCTGGCTTTTACCAACTAAAGCCTGGGACTTTTATAATTTTTAATTTAACAACCGAACAAGCGCAAGTACAATGAGAAAATACATCACATTGGCAGCGCTGGAATTGCAGACTTCCATTGGTCGGTGTCAGCGACTGTTCTTTGAAAAAATGACATTTGGGGAACATCTGAGGCCACAAAATACTTTACAATTCTACACGGCACACAAGCCCTACCTGAAAGGCAGAGGAAGGCAAGAGACCACTAGCAATGGGGACTGAGTGAAGCTGGGAAGAGAAGGAAAACAAAGAGGCCTGTACATGTATCAAAGCAAGGAATGGATGCATGCCATGTAGCAGAAAAGGATCATCATCCCTACTGGATGGCAAGCCACGGTTTCTGGTGAAAGCATGTTCCTCGCTTTTGCAAATCCTTTGTCTATTCAGGGGGAAAGCCGAGAGCCATTCCTATGGGGCTGTGTGTGTTAGCCTGACTGCAGCAATTTAAAAAATACTAAATGTGTAACTATTAGACACTGCATTCGAGTCCTGGAAGAACTGCCCATTCCAGGACTTTCCAGGTGTCCAGATTTTAAAACAATGGCCACTCCAGATGTGTACCCTCAGCACAGCAACCGGTGCCTCTGAAAGAAAGAGCCACAGAACGAAACAGGGGCCAGTTCCATGCTATCTGACGCTCCAAGGGCAACAGAAGGATTAGCTGGCTGCACCATGGTAACTAACTTTTGGTTGGCTTTTGACTTCTAAGCTGTCCCTTGGCCTCTGCAAATGCCAACAGTCAATCAAGGAGAGAGAGAGAGAGAAAGACTAGGCCCCAAACTGCACCTCTACCTGTGGAGCACAGAAGATATTCCCCAAAAGCAGCGTCACCGATGCCCATATGGGGTCAGTCCTGGACTAAGCCGAAGGCTGGCACTTACACAGGCAAACATCAGAAACAGGAAAAGGACACCGTGGACAAAGTCTGACACTTTGGGGAGGAAGCTTTAAATGGCAGAGAAGGCAGGCACAGTACATATACAGTGCTAGCTAACCTAACCCAGTGCGGAATTTGGCTTCACGTCTCTAACTGTAGGGGACAGACCAACCCAACCCAAAGGTGAAAACAAATCCCCAAAACTAAGACAAGTTACGAGAAACATGATTCTGTCGTTACCTAAGATTGCAATTGATTCTGTCACTTGAAGCCTATGCCTTGGAAATTATTAGTTAAACTGGAGAAAATGGGGGTGAAGGAGAGAATCAAAGCAGGGGTAAGAAACCGGTTACAGGGGCCACCACAACAAGTCATGCTGACAAGCAAACTGTCCAGTAAGCAGTGGAATTTCTCAAGTCTTGGGGCTTCTCTTATTTTAAATGTTTACAAATGACCTTGGCACAAAAAGTGGGAGTGTGCCAATAACATTTTGTGGATGACACAAAGTTGGGAGGTCCTGTCGAGATGGAGGAGGACTGAGATATCATACACGGAGTTAATTTTTCAAGATATTTCAGGAGTAAGAGAGATGGGATGACATTTAATATTGCAAAGTCATGCGTGTAAGCACTAACACCACGGAAGTTTGTTATAAGCCGGGAATGCATCCGTTGGAAGCCACAGATCAGGAGAAAAAGGGTTCAAAAACGAGCTAGATAGATTCCTGGAGGTCAGGTCCGTCAATGGCCATTAGCCAGGCTGGGTCGGAATGGTGTCCCTGGCCTCTGTCTGGAGATGGGTGACAGGGGATTGCCTGCTGTGATCCCTCCCTCTGGGGCACCTGGCAATTGGCCACTGTGGGCCGACAGGACACTGGGCTACATGGGCCATTGGTCTGGCCGTTCTGACGTTCTTATGAGAAAGACCTGAAAGCACTGGCTGGCCACAAGATGACTCAACCACCAGTGAGAGGCAGCCATGAAAGAGGCTAATGCATCCTAGTCTGCGAGAGATGTTTGGTCGAGATGGGAAATACCGTTCCAGCACTATAATACAAGGCACGGGGGGGCCTCACCTGGAATACTCCATGCAGCTCTGGTCTCCCGTGTTTAAGGATGAAAGCCAACGAGAAGAGGCACAGCGAAGGGTGCTAGGATAGAACAGAACACCTACTGCTGAGCCCACTGGGCCCATGCACGCCCAAGAGCTCAACACATGCGTCAGGACCTTGAATTGGGGGCTCGCTACAGGAAGTGGCCAAGACCGAGGGGAACCTCCAACCGCCGTGTGGCTGCCGAAGGCAGGCTCTTCCGGCACAGCCCAAGAAGGTGCTGCGTGGCCTGACTGAGTCAGGGCCGTCCTGTTTTTGCAGGCACAGGAGGAGGAAAGAGCGATCACGGAGGGGACTAGAAACTAGGACATAGCAAATACAGTTAAATCATCTTGAACTCACAAGAGAGAGCAGATTAGAAAGCCAAACAACTGTCTGTTTCCTCAGGGCTGTCGTGGCTGATGCTTTACAGCCTGCCAGAGGTTCCTCTAGGGAAGCCTCCCTGGATGTACTGTGAGCAGGGAGAGAACAGGGAGCCAGTCAATATTTCATTGCTTTATTACTCAGCCACCGCCGCATAAATCCAACTGCAGACGGGGCTACGCTGGAGAAAATGAACTCCCCTTTCCTAACCGGGGCCATCCATTGCAAGGGACGGGGGAGCGTTCAGATTCACTGGCTTCGCCTCGCAGACGCGCCCACTAGGAGAGTGTCCCAAAATGCTTCTGTTGCCCAAATGAAATGCAGCAAATACATTTTTTTAAAATTCCAAACCAACGGGCTCCTGCCCAGTTCCCAGGAGCATAGATCGGACTGTGGGATTGGGGCCTCACCCCAAATCCTGAGCCCCGGGGGGCCGAGGGAGCAATGTCAGAGTAAGAATTGGCCATTCGGTACCTCTCCTCAGACAGACAATTGAGAAAGTGGCGGCACCCCGTGGGGAGACCTTCAGAAGCACCTGCAGGATAAAAGGAACCAAGGCCCAAAGACTTGCCCTTCTCTGGGAAAAGTCTAGAAACAGGGTGTCTGATAGTCCCCAATAGACAAGGAAAGTGCATTTACTATTGACTGACTATTATGGAGCAGAGTCCAGCTGCAACCAAGTTGAGATCCAAGCGCAAGAGGCCTTCTCCCAGCCGTATCGTCTCCCCCAGCCACGTCCAGAAGAGGGCGGTTCCGAGGGGAAGACAGGCGGCAAGAAGGAAAGACATGGCAGAGGGGACTGGAGTGAGAGGAGAGGTGAGGAAGGAGGGAGATGGGATGACACATGCACTGCTTCTTAGCAACTGGGCACAGGTGCCATGGCAAAGCCTTACAGAGATCTAGGGCCAGTCAGCCAGCGCCATGGGGCTTGCTATGCCCAGTGGGAACTGCAGAAGTTAACAAAGCATGCAGCACAGTAGCATTATCCCAGCCATGTCCAACGCGCAGTCCCCTCCCTGCTTCCCATAGCGCACACAGCTTTACGGCAGCTCCCGTTGCCAGACCGAACGAGAAGCTGGCTAGACATGGCGCCACAACTCTGGTAACACACGGTGACGTCTTATGCTAAACAGTCTGTGCCCTCCTGTGTCTAGCTGTGACGCGCGGGGCACCCTTGCCAGCCCTGAGGAAGAGCTGTGTGTGGCTCCGAAGCCCGGCTCTCACCCGCAGTTGGCCCAGGAGAAGGAGCTGGTTACACCTCGCCCCGCTTGTCTGGCTGATGACTAGAGGAGGCATTTCAAGGTGAGACGCCATTATCCTGAGCGTCACGCGACACCTGGAGAGGTGTCCACCTTTGTTGGAAACGCTGTGGCATCAGCTTGTGCGCACGGAACAGGTTGAACAGCTTCCGGGCCCGAGAGGCTGATGCGCTCTCGCCAAGCCAGGGCTCCTGTGAGGGTCACACGTAGCCGCGTGATGGTGGCGGAGACTCTCCAAACGCTGCCTACACGCCCCGATCGAGTGGCCAGTCGGCTCCTGGCCCCTCCCAGCAGGCCCGACGTGGGGAACGTGAAGAACCTCAGACAGCTCTCCAACGCCTCCACCGTGGGCTACATCCTCCTCCTTCAACTGTTTCCATGAGCAGTAAATCGGCACCCAGCAAAGCCATCTGCCGACAGGAGTCTGCCACGCTGCAGTTCAGGAACGGGCCAGCCTGGCTCTTGGCTCCAGCTGTGGTGAGGGTACAAAGCTTTCTCTGTCGGGAAGATTCAAAGGCTGCCTTGCCTCTTGAGGATGAAGCACGTGAAGCGGGATGCTTGGATTTCTACGCACGCCAAGAGCCAGCTTGTGCTACCTAGACTCAGCCAAGCAAGCTCCCTGAGGCCAAGGGACAGCGCGGTTCTTTTGAGCGCTGGCCCGGTCTCTAGTTCTGCCTCTGGGCTGTGGCTGAAGAGATGTGTGATCAGCATATGGCTCTCTCTGCCTAACTCCTTATCTCAGAAAAGGGGCCCCCTTCCTGCCGTCTCTCCTGATCCCTCGCAAATAGGCCTCGGCTGGGGCCGCCATTGGCTTGCTCTGCAGGAGCAGAACCGCTGCCCGGGAACTATTTTGTTCCTTGGTCTCCGTGTGTGATGCTGAATCCCACCAAAGAGGCGCTGCTGCTTCTGGCTCTGCAGCAAACACGGACCTTCCCCGAATCACCTGGGCTCGCGACACGCACAGCTGTCCTCTGCCTGCTGCTCCTCATCCCGCGGCAGAACACAGGGCCTGGCTCTTCCCTGGCTTGGAATCTGAGTGCCTGCAAGGAAGTTGCTCTTGCTGTCAGTTTATTTCATGAAACCCATTCTCTCCTCAGGCTGGCAGCCTTCCCGTCACTCGCCGCAGCTGACACAGCCGAGAGTGCAGAAGTGACCGGTGGTAGCTCTCGGGATGTGCACCAACCCCCTATGTTTAATGGCTAGATGGGGTGCCCCCACCTTCACCCTTACCCCGCTGTAGCTCCCCCATGGCTGCAGGCATCAGTCATCCCTGGAGGCGCTCCACCAATGAAGCGGCTTTGCGCTTCCATAGCACCTGCAGTCTAGGGTCGGAAAGTCCTGTCCCAAGCTCAGCCGACAGAGGCCGATGCGAGCCCTTCCAGGAGCTGCTGCCAAGGCTGTGCTGGGACCGCAGTGATTCAGGCTGAAGCAGCCACCCCATTACGAGTCTGAAGCACTGACCTGACCCTCCCGCCTCTAACTTGCCAAAGCAAAATCAATGGTTGGCAGCTCCCACTGCGAGATCCTATGCCAGGGCTGGAATGCTCTCAACTAGGGAAGCAAATCGAACAAGGCTGTTCATTAGCGAGGCAGAAGGACTTCTGGGACCTCTCCTGACTTCTGTGGCTAATCCTAAATTCAGAAATGGTTTGATCCACAGAGCCCACTGTTTCCCTAGTCATCTCAGGGGAGGGGAGGGGGGGCTGGTACTTTTGGCTAGTTTGGTGAGAAATCATCATAGAGTTTCACTCTCATTCATGAACACTAGGAAACCCCCATGGTGCCAGCAAACTTCCAGAGACCCTCCGAATGCAGATGTCTGCTTCAGAAATCTTGTACTAAAATGGTGGTTCTCAAACTTTTTAGCCCAGGGCCCACCTGGCTCAATGCAAACCTTTCCACGGACCACCAGTTGCTAATGGAAACTCACCGTTAATTCCATAATTACACCCAAGCCATTTTGCTAGTGCTGCAGCTGGGGAGAAAGGTTTCAGTTAAACCATCTGAGACTCCCAGGCTACAAGATGTTAACAGTTTGACTTGAGCTAGCCGTGTTTTCAGGGCATTAGACGCTCCCACCAGACTGCAGAGAGAGAGAGACAGACAGACAGACTGACTCACTCACTCGAGGTAGCATGTTCTAGTCCACAGGTCAGGCCTGGATGCCAAAGAGCCTCATAAACCATGGGTTATTAACCAGCTTTACTCATTTGCATTTATAGGGTGAAATCCACTCACAGCTCTGTCTGCATCTAATAGCCCTAATTTCAGTCTTGCAATACACTGGGGTGTAGGTAATCAAGATTCATTGTTGTGTGATAGAGGAGAAAACGGAGATCCGAGATTGTTAAGGGGTGTTATGACAGTCAGGGGGCCTCAAGGGGTGGGGGGTTATTAGGAAGCCAGAAAATTCAGAGTTTGGAAAATGTCATAACAGACATGTAAGGTCATTCAACCCCTTTCACTCTGTCTGAATTGCTGCTGCCCAGGACAGCTGAAATATTGGGCAAGGAAGATTTCATGTGGTATCAGTCTCAGGACCTGAAAAGGATTTGATATTTAAAACCTCATATGCCTCGGTAGTCTCCCCCTGTGTGATGTAGTGTCAGTCCCTTGCTGGTTGCGGTGCTTGGGCTGAGGCTGACCCCTACTGGCCTCTGTCTGTAAGCACTGCCCAGCGGGGAGATGTCTTGAGGGCCCCCATGACAGTGACCGAACTGGTTCTACCAGTTAAGGGAAGGGATGGACCAAAAGAAGTGAGTGTTGGGGGAAGGGTCAGTTGCTGGCGGGGAAGCATGAAGGGAACAGCCTTAGCTGAGGCCTGAGGGTCTAGGGGTGACAATGGACCCCCTAATCCAAGGGGTCTGAGGCATCCTAGCCCTGGCTCCTGTAACCACATCACGTCTATGCTGTATCCTGGAGCAGCAATAACTCTCTATTCTACTGGCTGGTGGAGTCTGTTCTTGCTGCTACAGGGGGTGCAGGATCGGGGGAACCCTGCTGCATCGTCACACCCTGCACCTTGTTTTCTTGTTCCCTCCCACTGAGCACCTTAATAAAGCATCAAAACCCTCCCTCCATGCACAGCCATCTGATCATAAACATTTAGCTGTGTCAGAGAGCTGACAGCTCCCCTGCCCTTGCCTGTCCCCTTTCCCCAAGGAGCTGGAGCATTTCATAGCCGCAGTTTTGCTGTTGCCATTCGGAGGCAATGGAGGACGAGGGGGTGTTCCATGAAAACTCAGCTCCAAACGTTCTATGAAGTGCCGCCCTCCTTTCATGGGCGTGGATGTGCTGTGTTTCCTGACGCACAGGCACTTGCAGACATTTTCAGAAATATCTACTGCTCGTTAGTCACAGAGCAAGCCGACTAGATACCAAGCTAGTACTGTTTGCCACTGGTTAAACTCACACAGCAGCCTTGACTCTGTGGAGAACACACAGACCTTGGGGATGAGAATAAAACAATCTTCTAGCCGGAGCTCAGATACCAACTGGCCCAATTAGAGACTTGAAAAAGTTCACTGTCCCCTTTCCTACCCCACTGCTGCCCCGCCCCCGCGGCTCACTGGCGTCCCCCCGGGTTCGTTAGCCTTTGTTGGAAGAGACAGAATGTCAGTTCTCCCACAAGGCAGCAGTCCAGTATCTGCCCTCCGTACGGACAGCACCGTCCAACGGAACGGCCCGTCGACAGCTTGTGGCAGGAGAAGGTGGACTGGGGGACGAGCAAGATGAATGCCTGCTCCCCAGGGAACAAAGCCTTTCATTACTCTGATTGCTATTGAGCTATTCCTGTTCCAGACTCCTGCCAGAGACTCGGCCCCTCCACAGAGGCGTTTGGATCAATACATGTAAAGCGCTAAGCTCAGGACTGAGTGACTCAGGCAAATCTCGGCCAAA
>JANRFK010001158.1:1332176-1352687 GCA_030068395.1 Apalone spinifera | reverse complement strand
AGTTCAAATTAGCAAAACGCTAATTCAAATTAGTTTGTAGGTCTAGATGCACTAATCCGAATTAGCTTAGTTCGAATTAACTAATTCGAATTAAGTTAGTTCGAATTAGTGCTGCAGTGTAGACATACCCTCTGAGAGCCAAGACAAGCTGGCATGGTTCTAGGGAGCAGATTTACCCCGGCATTCCCCCGCTGTCTACACCACCACCTGCCCCATCACAGCTAATCACTCCCCGCCAGGTACAGCAAATCCCGCCTCAAAGCCGCTTCCTCCCAGAGCCACCTGAGGAACACTTGACTGGGACAAGACACTGGCACAGGCCATAGAAAGTTGGCAAACCAGTAGCATCAGCTGCTGCCATGTTGGAGTCCAGCCTGCAGGTGGGAGACTAGGGCAGCTGGCACCAAGTCATGCTGTGTGGCCGAGATCGCTGGACAGTCCAGGCTCACCAGGGCCCAGAGGGTCTGGCCTGCTTGATGCAGCTCAAGCAAGCGGAGGGGAGTGCAACGGGGTTATCCCACCAAAGGTCTCTCTCCGCTGCTAATGCCCTGTTTGCCAGGCCCTCATCTCCAAACGCAGCACAGCCGGGATCTGCCAGCAGCCGACTCCAACTCCTTGCAATGCTAACATCAAAGGACATGGCCAGGTGATTTGCACAGGGTACTGATCCCAAATGGGGGGGAGGGGCGGGGGAGTCAGAGGAGGAGCTTCAGGACAGAGCTCAGCAAAAGATGCCTGGAGAGACTCTACTGAAAGGACCATCAGCATATGCATAAATCCCAACATCGACAGCGATCCCATGTGTAACATCCACCCGTGAACAATGCACGGCTCTATACAGTGCTGGCAGAGAAATTGCAGGAGATTCTCTCTCATCACAGCTGCAATAAGAGTTAGTAATTTACCTACAATTGTTCTCCATCTTTACTACCTTAAGACATGCCATGGTTTATAGAGGTGCAACCTGTAATATGGAACAGGTTAGTTTGAGGGAGCAGACCTGATAAGCGAGTAGGTAACAAAAGGCAAAAGCAGCAGGGGCATGCAGGGAACTCTGGTTTTAACTACTAATGAAACATTGGGAAAAGCGAGGCAAAGACCAGCAGTGGCAGATGAAGGGTAGCAGGTTTAAAACTAATAAAAGAAAGTTCTTCTTCACACAGCGCGTAGTCAGCCTGTGGAACTCCTTGCCACAGGAGACTGTGAAGGCTAGGACTATAATAGAGTTTAAAGTGAAGCTAGATAATTTCATGGAAGTTAGGTCTATAAATGGCTACTAGCCAGGGGATGAAATGGTGTCCTTGCCTCTGTTTGTCAGAAGCTGGAGAGGGATGGCAGGAGACAAATTCTTGATCATTGTCTTCGGTCCACCCCCTCCGGGGCACCTGGTGCTGGCCACTGTCGGCAGACAGGATACTGGGCTAGATGGACCTTTGGTCTGACCCGGTACGGCCATTCTTATGTTCTTATGACTCTCTGGTTGGGCACCATCCATGGTCCAGTAAGACCATAGGTGTTCCAGGATTAGAGAGTTCTGGCATGCTGCGGGGGGAAGGGGAAGCAGGAGTCCGGCCCAGTGCGGGAGGGGAGGGGCAGGACTAGCCCGGTTTGGAAAGCTGATGCATTGCTGTGGGAGGGGGACAGGAGCCGGGAAGCCCAGCATGCAACTCAGCTTGACTGGGGTGGATCGGGCAGGAAGCCCAGGACATGACTCAGCTGGGCTGAGGGGTGTGGGAAGTCCAGTGGGGAGGCAGAGCAGGGCATGGGGCCAGTAGGAGAAGGACATGAAATTACTTCCCCTGGTCCGGAAAAAATCCCTCATCTGGGACCAGTCAGGTCCTGAGGGTGCCAGCCCAGGGAGGTCCAACCTGCAGGCAAAGAAAAGTTCAACAGCACCTATGAAGGTCTAACCTAGCCTTAGAGGGGGACATGGCTCACTTTGGCTATGGGCTAGCTACCATTAAACCTGCCTGAAGGGCCAGGATGTTGTTTAACCGATGCTCCATCTAAGTGTGAAATGAAGATCAATTCCCTTCATGGCGGAAGATCCGGGGTCACCCTAACTTTTCCTACTGCTCCCCCTCCCATCCCCCTTTTTATTGTTCTGGGTGCTTTCACTTTGCAATTTGTTTTTATTTCATTTTGTTATGCAGTGCATTGCTTAGTAAGGGTGACACCACCCGCCCAAATAAGCAGCTTAAGTTTAACGTGCTCTGCTGAGCCTGTTAACATTTGGGGGAGGGGGCATATGCAGCCAGATCTCTGTCTGCAGTGATTACACATGTGCCTTTACAGAGCGTCAGTCTGTTCTTTCCTGGTGGTAACATTGCTTTAAGAAACTGACCCCCCCGAAAGGCCATACTCCAAACATGTGGCTGCTCATCAGGGCCCCTTCATGATGGCAGCATTGCACAAATGACGTGCATGAGTCCTCTACTCCCCACTGTGACCTGCCAGTCAGCAGGGACCCGCCGCTCAGCATGCACGGGCAGCCCACCCACTGGCCACGGCAGCGGGCAACAGGCCCTATGCATGCACACACACGGCAATACACGCTCGAGAGTCAGCATCTGAGCAGCATCCGTTTAAAGAAGTGCCCCTCGGCCTCGCCCTCCAAAATTCCCATTGTTGGCACTCATTAAGCAGAGCTGCTCACACTTCGTTTCAACAAATGCTCCCAAACCACTTTACATTTCCAACCCCTGAATTGCCTCCCCATGCCAATGTGCGTGCTGCAGAGCTAGCCTCGAGCCCTGAGCAGCCAGAGGCTTTCAGCTGTCCTGTTAAGCTACAGCAGCACTTACACTCCACAGAGAAAGCCCATCCCACCCTTGGACCTGCCTGCTTTTAGCACATGTACAAATCACCCTGGCATGTAGGCATCTGATCATAGTGACCCTGAAGTAGCAGTGTCCAAGTGCACGACAAGCCGCACTGATGACAAAGGGAGTCTGCTTCACATTCTCATCTTTCCTTGCGAAATCAAGCAGGAAATTCCAGGCCATCTCCCCTGCAGGAATTCCTGAACAGGGGTAACAGCCTACACCTGCGTTATCAACTTTAACTCGTGCTTCGCACGGTTCCTATTGAATAGAGCACGACAATTAACCGTGAGCACCATAATCAGAAGGGCAATTTATGTCAAACAGGGACAGGTTTCGGCGGGGGAGCCACCTCAGTCTGTTTCAGCAGAAACAAGGCGTCCGGTGGCCCTTTAAAGCCTAACACATTGATCAAGGTATTAGGGCATAAGCTTTTATGGGCGCCAACTCTCAGCTGAAGAGGTGAGTTGTAGCTGATGAAAGCTTATATCTTAATACTGTTATTAGACGTGCCACCGGACTCCTTGCTGGGTGCGTGTCACACGGCTACTCTGACCCGGGAACTGTTACCCCCACCTAGGCTGCTCCCCAACAAAGCAGCATGGACAGCAAGGCCGGGATCACTCCAGTTCATTGCTGGATGCCTGGGAAATTGCCGTGGAATAATAAAGAGCCAACGTTTCCTTTAGGCAGGCTTGGCTAACAGCAGCACTGCCGGCTAGTGTTGCTGGACAGCGTTAACAAACGCTCGGGGTTGGGAAGGAGAGGTAGAGAACCTTTCAGCCCCCCTGTTAAGGCCGTGGGCTTGTCCTCACTGTGCTGGGGATGCGCGCTGCAGCGATGGATCCGCGGGCCATGGATTTATCGTGTTTCCAAGTGCTCTCCCATCGACGTCAGTATTCCACCAGGGTGAGAAGAGTGGCTGGTATTGCGAAAGAGCAGCCCCGCCAATCTTCCTGCACAGAAGACGCCGCAGTGAGTATGTCAACTTCAGCCGCACCATTCGTGCGTAGATTGGATAGACGGAGGCGGTTAATAGAGACAAGGCCTGTCTCTCTCAAGGGACCCTGGGGTTTCAGCAGTTACCAGCCGGAGGAATGTCAGACACCTCACTGGACAAAGCCCTAGATGGAATTGCTATTTTACTTATATATCCAAAATCTTAACTTGCTCAGTGGAGCTCCAAGCCTACAGCCATCCCACCAAGCTCCAAAAGACCCTGCATTCGGGCATCAGTTCCTATTTTATTCCAGAAGATAGGGAGCAAGTTACCCCTTGGAAAAGGCATTCTCTGTCTGTAAGGGTCCGATGTGTACTCAGGATAATTGATAGGCGGGGGCTTCAATGGACAGATTTTCAGCACTGAACTGAAACGTTTACACACGCACACGCTCCACCACACAGCTGCATCCCATCTTCACGCAGCTACTAACATCCCGGCGTCTGCGCGTAGACAGAAGTCATGGGGCACTTCTGAAAAGTTAATCCTGTAAACTATGTGAACCTTTGTTTTCAATTCAGGGACGCTGTACTAACGAACAAGAACGTCTCACCACTGCTAGGGCCGAGTGTCTGCTCAAGGGCCAGCGCCGATATCCAGCAGGCCCAGCCATGGGGAAATGAGTGGCTACCTCGCTTCACAAGAGTATACTCCCCCTTCGCCCTAGGCTCTTTCATTCCTAACAAAACCCCCAGTGCATCATTTATCACCTTTTGGCTGGCAGTCTGATGAAGACACATTAACATCTCTGGGCTAAATCAGTGAGTCAGGTTCAACCTTGGAGCAAGTCCTAAGGCAAACAGATGAACGGGCCTGTCTGTGTGCAGGGAGCAAGGCTCAACCTCTCTCCAATGGGACTCAGTAGGAGTCCCTGAGCGCAGCATCCAAAATTCCAGGGGAGACTTTCCCAAGTCCCCGGAAGGCCCTTTGCCCACTTGAAGGCAGGGTGGGAGGGGCCAGGCCCCTGGGAAAGGGTGTGCAGTGGCGGGTGTAGCAGGAAGGAGGTTTCCTGCACTGTAGGTGTGAGAAACCGCTGATTTGTCCCAAGCAGGGTGGAGCTAGAGAGGGCGTGTGGCAGAGCTCTGGGTGGGCCTCGTGCGTCTGGCGCAGAGCGTTCAGTCTCAGAGGCTCACTGCGTCCCACCACACGACCGCTTTCTCTTTACTAGCAGCAGGGTCACAGCCGGCTGAGCCATCCGCATCACAGGCTCGTCCATAATGGGGGAGGGCGTGAAACCCCTCTAGAGTCCTACTCTCCCTATCTAGGTGCAGGCTCTGCGGTGGTGTGGGGAGCTTTGGGGGGAACATGGGCCCTCCCACTGCTCTGGGTTTCAGCCCAGGGACCCTCAGGCAGCGGCAACAGAGGAGGTTGGTTCTACTCCCCGTCTGGCAACTACTTCCTTAGGCCCCTTCCCCAAACGATCCCTCCCAGCTCCTTTGCCCCGGTACCTGAGCAGCCTGCCCTGCTCCTCCACCGCATCTGCCTGGCTTGCAGCTCCCACCCACTTTGGCTCCTTCCTTCCTCCTCACCTGGCTCTGAACTAGCAGAATAGGAGCCCTTGACACCAGCCGCAGCTGCCTCTTGCTTGGCCCCGGCAGACGGGTTAGCCTGACTCCGGCAGGCTCCTAGTTAGCTTCAGGTGTCCCAACTGGCCTGATTATCCAGCCTGCTTCTGGCCAGCCCCTGCCAGTTTACCCAGGGAACAGAGACTTAGTCTAGGGCTCACACTCCTCCCTTTGAGTGCTCTTCTGTAGCCAGCTGGCCTGACCCCACCACAGGAGGTAGCGTGCATCATCAGAGTGGGGAAGGTCTGGCCCCACCTGCAGCGGGGACATAACGGGGTGCCACCCACTTCCTATGAGTGGCCCATCTGGCCGAGTGCCTGCGCCTGCACTTGGTCCAGCGCCAAAAGCCTCTTCGGCAACTCAGCCCGCTGGCCGAGTCACTTGGTGACTCTCCACCCCTTCCAGGTACTCCTCTAACAGGGGCCTCTGGCAACTCAGAATGCGAGGCAGAGGGGCACCGCGGCACCCCGAGGTCACAGACCATCTGTGGCAGGGCTGGTAAGAGACGGCAGGACCCCCAACTCCCAGCTCTGGGTTTTAACCACCTCCACTGTGCCCTAAATCGCACCTCTGCATTTCTCCCTGACCCGAATCTGTCACTCAGGAGTCTCGCTGCTGCCAGCTTGGAAGCATCTTTGAACCAGCCCTTTTAGGGTCAGTGAGGGGTAGGAGGGAAAAGGACTCACCAGAGAGTGACCCTGAAACCCACAAATCAGTAACTCACCGGTGTGTTGGGCCCCCTTCCCCGCAAGGGACCAGTCAGAAAGGAGAGTGTGGAGGCAAGCGGCAGGTCTAGCGGGGTTTCAGAAGCCCAGGGACTTGGACTCCTAGACCCACCACGTGGAGCTAGGGGCAGAATGGTAAAAGGCTCTTCAGTGGCTACTAAGATTTCCAGAGGCAGAGGTGCCTCTCTGCGTTGTTCATTGCCAACAGACCTTTGTAAGAATGGGCCCTCCTTGCCTGGGCCTGAACCAAAGATTTAGACTCGTGGGCAGCCCAACTTTGGAGATGCTTGTGCCCTTATTCAGCTGATGTGTATTTTCCAGGTTGGACCCGTCTCATCCAAACGGGGTCTTCAGTGCTGCACACAAAGATCCGCAGTGCTCCTGGTTACCCAAAACAGTTTGAAGAGAAGCCCACTGACTAGATGGATAGAAACTGGATTTGAGCACAGTTCTCTTTGAAACTACAGCAATTCAGTTGTGCTTCAGCACTTGCATTATATGGTTTTGCATCCTGCGTCTGGAGAGCAGAACACAACACATCACAGCTCAATGGGCATGAATGCAATGGGAATGCTAAAAGCTAGCGAAGGGCATGCGTCTATCTAATCAGAAGCCAGCTACCTATCTGAAGAGCAGACGATTGGTCTCCAAAGCTTTGGCACAAATGCATAATTCACAAAGTGGGTATTCACATAAAGCAAATAGCATCCGAGAAGGCTTTGTCGGGAAGCTCACGTGCCTACCGGACAACGAGAGAAGCAAACGCTGCCTGCTGTGTTTGTACTAGAGAGGGAAAACACCAAGAGGCACGCCCATCTTGTGCTGTCCCTCGTGCAATCCCTGACACCAGTGCACGGTGTGCACGTGACACGACCACTCCAATCTGTTGGTGCTGCACACCTGTGCTGCACTGGTGCAGGGAAGGGGAAATTCTTCTGCTCCCACAGCAAGCCAGGGGAAGGACTCTCCCCCCCATCGTAGGACCAGCAGTAAGCTACCTCGTGGCCAGTGTCACCAATAGGCGGGTTCTCTGACCCAGGGAAGAGCTGGGTTCATGAAGAGGCTGGACCCCCTCCCTTCCCATGGGGCAGTGCACTGGAGAGCCCGACGGAGCTGAGCTCCAGGCATGTGAGTCTGTCCTGCAGAGACCCTCAGATCCTCCCTGCTGCCCAGGGTGGAAGTCAGAGAACTCCACGCCCCGTGGGAGCAGGGTCTTCCCGCTGACAGAGATAGGGCTGAATCAACCACTCTTCTAACCTCTCTAGAAAACACGGGCAGCACTTCTGTGTTGTGTCATCCCCGCTCCGCTGGGGGCAGAGCCAGGCAGGGCATAGCAAGTGTCTCCCACCCGGGACAGGCTGTGGCTGGCACTTGGCCTTCATTCTCCTAGTCTCCGATCTCACTGCGGAGGCATGCAGCTGCCTGCGGGAAGCGTGATGCCATGCCCAGGGAGGCAGCAGGACAGCCACATGGGAAACAGCAGGACCTAGTAGCCATGAGCACCCAGCTCTCTTGTGACTAGAGAGATGCTTTGGAGGGATTTCTGGTGCCCGCTGAAGAGCATCTCTAAGTCCCTGTGTTGGGTGTGTTCCTACCCGTGGAGGGCCTGCATTTTGCCTGGAGGCGGCTGTCTGTGCTTCCGGGACACATTGGTCTGAGGAGCAGGGGATGGGACTGGTGGGCGCCAGCAGTGCTGGAGCGAGCCATAGTTGTGCCCCGGGCAACGGGCATGCAGCACATGTGCACCCCAGCCCAGGGCACGCGGCGCAGGCACCGCGGCACCCCTTACCACTTCAATCAGGCAACCCCCATAGGTTGGTGCCCCAGGCAGCTGCACAGCTAGCCCCCCCCCCCCTTAATGCAGCCCTGGGCACCAGGTCCGCCAGTTCCCTAAGTCCCTTCGCTGGTACATCATTCGTAAGGAGCTAGAGAAACATTTCTTTGTTTAAAACCACAAGCTATTTTCAGCAGAGAGCCTCTCTCCACAGAGACGAGGGGCCTGCGTCGTCCCCTCTGCCTGGCGAAGCGCACTGACTCCTTTTAGCCATCATTCAGCAGCCCTTGTCATCAGGCAAATGCTGGCAGAGGTGGGACCCGCCTCCTTGTTGCTTTCAGGAAAGGCGTAACACGCTCCGTGACAGCACCGAATGTGAGGCAAATAAATCAGCCTGGTGTGAGTCGAGTCAGCAGCCAAACCAGAAAGTGACCTGTCAGGCTTCTAAGGAGAAAATAGAGCAGCCAAACTGACACACACTGTCCTTCCTTGGGAAGCTCTGTGACCTACGAACGCAATCCCTAAGGAACGCCGCAGCCGACCACTGCCCAGACAGCCATGGAGCCAGAGTACCTTACATGAGAGCTGCTGACTTCAGTTAGCTGGGGCCACATATGGCCAACCTGTCGTCCACCCAGCCTCAGTAAAAGTAGATCTTCCAGAGTTTCCCACCTGGCCTAACTCCGCTCCTGCTGGAGTAGATGGTGACAGGACTTCTGAAAAGCCTCCTTGAAGTGCCTGATTTCCAGTTCTGCCAATGCAGACACGTCCCCAGCTGTAAGGGCAGGAGTTGCTCAAGTCATGGCAAAGGGATTCCTCATGCAGAAAGCTAAGCACATGCCCCAGGTACTGAGCCGTGAGAGAGCACTAAGGAATAGCTCGGGTGTGTTTACAAACCAGCAGCCTCTGGTTCCCAAGCCTGGTTCAGTTTAGAGGATCTAAATCCAGAGTCCCCAGATTCTCAGTCACTGTGAACCCTTCCCGGCAAATGTTTCCCTCTCTCCACGTTTGAAAACTCCCCGCCTCAGACCCATCTCATTTCGCCCTGCAGAAGAATGAAATCTGCGGCCAAACTTCCCAGGCTCCCTGGGAATTTCCTGGCACCAGAGTATGTGGGAATGCAAACTAGTGATCCCTGCCCTTTGAGTGCATCCCAGGAGGGGCTCAGCATTTCACCAGGGACCCCAGGGCAGAGCTGGAAAAGGCTCCTCTTCTCGGGATGTGCTGGGGGTTTGTGGCACTGGGGACACTGCTGCACCGGCTGCTGACAACCAACCCCAAAACGAGAAGAGAAAACCCCCAGAAACGTGGCAGGGATGTTTGCACATGACTTGTAAGAGGGACAAGTGCACACGCTGTCCCACCCGGCACACCCCACGCTGGGCTGTGACAGTAAGGGTCTGTCGCCAGAGCCATGTAGATGAGTTTACTAGACATACCCAAATGAAGCGGCGATTTAAATAATCGCCGCTTCATTTAAATTAAAATGGCTGCCGCGCTGTGCCGCTCAGCTGCAGTAAATGCAGGGCTAGACCCTGGGCTGCTAGTGCTCTGCACGCAGAACCAGCGAGGGGGCAGCAGCACCGTTGCACGCCCCGGCCCTCGTGGGATTTAGAACAACCCCAAGGCGCGGTGTGTTGTGCCAGCTGGAAAAGGCCACCACGGGGGCACTGCACTGCCGGGGGAGGGGCTGAGCTTGCACAGCACGGTGCTAGCCGGAGCCAGGAAGGGGCGGCTCGAGACAGCTGTGCCAGCTTCCCACCAGGCAGAGCATTATTCTCAGCTGGCCAGAGCTCTGCCAAAGCCAGATTCTCCTAACCCTCTTCTGTCCCCCGCGAAACCAGGCAGGCCGTCCCACGAGCTGAGCAGCCACCACTCCCATTCCTCTCACCTCTGGAGCAGGGGGGGCGCTTAGCCCCTCCTTCCCCGGCAGCACCCTCGGCTTTGCCACACCAGCGCCGCTGAAGAGTGAGCACTTCTGGCGGGGCCTGATGTTCCCACTTGCTAAAGTGACAGTGGCTGCCCTGGCTCAGGAGCTCCTGCCGGCACGGCGAGCACTTCCCCCACGTGCCACATTACAGTCCGATTCCCCCTGCGTGCGAGCCGCTGAGCCACGCGCCCTGCGGAGGCAGGTCGGAGATCGTAGAACACACCGACACCAGGCAGCCGCAGGAGTTAGTACAAACCTCGGCACGTCCACTGGATAATACATTCTCAACAGCTGCTGTGTAGTTGAAAGAATTTGCCTGTCAGTGCGTGTGCCCATCTGTCCAAGAACTCCTCAGTGGGAAGAGCTAGGGCACCAAATTCAGTCTGCAGGTCCCTCTTCTCCTGACTCACAGCGAGGTCAAGGGGTAGTGTGCCAGGAAAATGGCATGTGCTTGGAATGGGATTGGTTCTCAAAACCATACAGAAGAGAGCCAGGATCACCAGGCAGGCAAGAAGGGCTGGCTGGGAGTGCCCGCCCGCTGTCAGGACTCCCCCAGCCCTGAGCCTCCCATACTCTAGGAGCCCTTCAGGGAAAGGCAAGGGGGCTTAATCCCCTGCCCCATTCATACAGGATCATTGCTGGCAGTTCCCCTTCATGAGGGAGTGAGGGGAAGTGCATAGTTTGCTGCATCTCTCACTGGCATGGGGAGAGGACAGGGGGCAGGTGAACCTGGACCTGTCCCAGCTGGGGGACACGCACCCCTCCACTGGCTGTGCCCGCTTGGTGCTGCAGCAGCCACAGAGAGGCGCTTCTCACCTGGCCCCAAGCTGCTGCAGAGAGAGAGGTCTGGAGCTGTCCTCTCTCCCTGGGGCAGCCCACACACTGAGCCCCCTAGCCCCAGCCCCACCCCAGAGCAATGATTCCAATGAAGCCTGGGCATTTGTTGTTTTATTCTCCAAAAACCAGTAACTGATTGAGTTTAGGACCTGAGCAATGGCGGGTAAGTCTTCTAGTGCTGTATATTCGTATCCATGGCCCATAATTACAGTTTCCAAGGTGCATTTCCCTTCAAAGATACAATATCATTTTTGATGCTCACTTTTTTGCTGCTTCAGCCTCTAACATCTGTGGTTCATTAATAAGTTAAAAACTATTTTTTTTAAAACCCCTTATTCGCATGCTCCTCCTTTCCTGCCACGCTCCGTAATTAAACCCTTGGCAACCGGTGCCAAGCCAGATCCCTAGGAGCTCCACTAGTAACCACCCCCCAATCCGAGAGTTTGCCTTTCCGCACAGCCGGTCACCTTCTCCCGGCCAGAGTGATTCCCACATGGTGCTGTGTCAAAGGCTGCTCCAGTGGGTCTCACACAGAGGTGTGCCCGCCCCGGGGCTCCACCAAATCCCCAAGCTGGTTCCCCACATGCTGTATACGAAGCACTAGAGAGCACTACCCACAAAGCGCCGTGCAATGACTGTTTATACTGCTCTGCAGCAGGACTCACTCCCCACTCCCGGGGATTAGTGCCGGTAGCCAATGCGCCCTGCTCTGGGGGGGGGGTCCAGCCATCACCTCTTCTGTGCCTGGCACATCCCTACGAGGACATAGCATCCTCTTCAGTGACCCCCGCCCCAGCCGTACCACAGTCTGCTCTGCCTTCCAGGGCATGTCTCTGCAGTCCCTTCCAGCCACTTCTCCCAAAGGCCAGTGCAGTCTGTCTAGCCAATTCCCCCGGGGGGGGGAGGGGAGAAGAACCTGGGCACACCCACTACACTGGGTCCCAGTCCAGGGACTCTGCAAAGGGCTGTTGTTTTCTGGGCTCCCTTGGACGCCACAGTAGATTTTCCTGGGCTACTTCCCTGTGGCTCTAGCATCCTCTTTGCCTTTATCTCAGGGCCTCAATCTGCTGGGCAAATCTGTACTCCTCCCTCCTCCAGCTCAAGGGAGTGACTGGAGCTCCTGGGCCCTACAGCCCTTCTTAAATGGGCCTGCCCAGCCTGGATTGGCTGCTCCTCACAGGCCTTCTCTGATTGGCTGTCTTCTGCACAGCCTCCCTAGGACTCCCCAGTGTGGGGCATGTGCTCCATTATGTGCACTATATACATGTGTAGATATAATGTTTGTATTCCAATCGATCCATTTTACAGTTGTATGGTAAAAGTGAGTAAGTCAGTAGTTCTTCAGTGAGTGTGCTGGGACACTTCAGTCTTTTACATCTGACTGTCCAAGCAGGAGTTTAAGTGAGGAGTAAGTCGGAGGTACACAAGACAAAGCAGACTCCAGAAAGGGGTGCAGTCATCTGAAAAGGGTAAGAACCACCAGCCTGCTGTGTTCCCCTTCTCCAGAATATCAGCGGTTTTCTCAAAGGAGGAAATCATCCAGCACTACAAACCGCTCCCTAGATGGTTTATAAAAGTGTCAGACTCGGATAGGTCACAGGTACCACGTCCCTCCGACTCAGTCAAAGGAGGGAATTGGGGCGGTTCGGCATGGTTTGTTCTGACAACACCCACAAGTAAACCTACAGCTGTTGTCACAGATTGGTAGGACGACCTTTGGAGTCTCTCACCCGGACTGGCCTCCCTTCTGGTTGTTAATTCCAGAATCCATTCACCTCCGTCTCTCACATTTCCCAGCGTGTGCCTCATGGCGTTAGCTAAGTGCCTGCCAAGTATCATTCAGGAGCCCTGGAAGGATTCTAGCCACATAAAGTCTCTGCCTGGAATGCCAAGGAAGTAAAACAGGCTGCCCGCTTGGTTTCCTGGTTTCTTTGACTCGGCCACGGGCATGTGCCCAGTCATTGTGTCTCAGTGTTGGAGCGACACATGCCAGGCAGGCCTGCAGCTTGGTCTGATTCCCTGTCCCAGAATCGGAAGCAGGGTTTTAACAAGAGTGGGCAGGCAGCAGATACCCCAGAGATGCCATTTCTGTCAGGCTCCGTGGAGACGGGTCACTCATTCTTCTGAAACGTGAAGCCAACAGGCAGCCTGGCTCGGCTTTGGCCCACGGGCACCACGTTGGGCTGCTGAGAAGTGTCCGTGCCAGCAAGAAGTCAGCCCTGCCTGCAGTACCACAAAGCAACAGCTTAGGCGTTGCTGCGGTGCAGGAAGATCGGCCTCTCAATTCCCAGCGCAGGAGAGGAAGGCAGTTGCTCTGTCCAAACAGCGCATTCACAGCATCCTTGCTGGGCCACAGCACGTCCGGCCCACAAACAAGCCCCACAGCTCCCGTGACTCTTACCCGTCGAGCCAGTGGGAAGGCAGCTCCCAGGCATTGCTTTGCAGGGCAAGCCCACGTATGGCCAGAAAGCATGTGATGACACGGGAGCCACAAGGTACAAAAATCCAGCTGTGCCACTGAATGGCCACGGAATTTAAATTCTGGAGATAGTGCCTCATAACCCACAGCTGTTCTGTGCTGGAGGCCACCCAGGGTGTGTCCCGGCCCAGGGGACAGGCAGTACGTAAGTGTCACTGTATCATGGACCACAGTTTGAAGTTACAAGTAAGTTCCTGCTGCCTTTGGACAGCACCCCTCCCCTCCCCCAACCACTTGTCAATTAGAAAGGGGGGGGATCTTTGCCGTAAATTAACATATGGAAGGACGGAAATAAACTGTAATTAATTACAATGAAAGCAACGAGCATGCTGTGCCGTGAAGCTGCTGACAGACTGCAAACACAACAGGAAGCTGTAATGCTTTATGACATAAATGTACTTATTAAATCCTTGATAGTGTCAAGTTGGCAGTGCAGTGAACCGTCAAACAAATCGCCATGCTAATTATCCTAATGAGATAACACTTCTGGGGACAGAGTCTCGCTAATGGACGCTGGTGTGGGGCATCAAGGTGAAGCCTATAGCTCCCTCCTTCCCTAATGCAGCTGCCCTGGTCCCAACAAACTAGAGCAGTCTCTAGGCTGCTTATGTCTTGAGTGGCCAAAGCCTCATTCTTAAGAGAAAGATGCAAGATCTCTGCAGCACTGGATGTGAGAAACGGCTTCGGACCATCAGCAGCCAAAGGCTGTCTTAAACCCTGACACGCACGGTTCAATAAACCTTCCAAAAACGTTACTGTTAATTCCAATGCTGGATGTTCTTGCAAACCTTATAAATGTCCAGTCCATTTTGGAATCTTACCAATTTTTTGGCTTCAGTGAATTCTTGAGGCAGAGAGTTCCACAGTGCAATTACACTCTGTGAAAGATTATTTACTTTAGTCAGTTTCAAAATCCCCACTTAATTTCACTGAATGTCTTGTTGTCCTTGTTTCAGAGATGGAGCTGTGTTAGTCTGTAACTGAAAAACAATGAAAGTCTTGCAGTAGACTAACAAAACATGTAGAAGGTATCATGAGCTTTTGTGGGCACAACCCACTTCTTCAGATGACCTTAAAAGTGGGCTGTGCCCACGAAAGCTCATGATTTTTGTTGGGCTTAGAGATTTTTGTTAATCTCTAAGGTGCTGCAAGACTATTCACTGTCCTTGTGTGATCAGACAGGGAGAAGACAAGTGTCTGGTCTATCCTCATTTGATATTCATGGATCATGTCCCTTCTTATTTGTTTCCTTCTAAGATAAACAATCCCAGTCTAATTCAACCTCTTCCTCGGAGAGTTTTCCAGACCTTACTTCTCATCCTTCTCGGAACCCTCTCCCGTTGTGATAAGACCAGTCTTCTGACAAGGCCATGCCCTTGATTTATAGGAAGTAAATCTACTGGCCTCCTCCCTGTTCCTTCTGCAACCTAAGGTCGAAGTGGCTATTTTGACTGCCACTGCCATTAAGCAGCAGTCTTCCTTGGGCTGCCCACAACGATGCTTTGGCCATTTCTCAGCCAGGCAGAGTTCGTGTGGAGAACGGAGAGGGATGTGCGGATTTAAATACTTTTCATTTGTTCGCACGGAGTCTCCTTTGCCATTGTGAGCCCCATTCTCCAGAGGGAGGTAACTAAGCTCAAAGTCCCTCAGTCCCCTGTGGCCCAGGCTCAACAGCTGCGTCTCACCTGCACCTTTGGCAGCCTCGCCGCCTACCCACCTTCCGGGTCCCTGATTCACTGAACGACATGGGGCCTCATACAAAGCGCCTGTCGTTAGCTTTCAGCAATGCTTAAGGCTGAGCGGCCAGTCCTGCTCTTTGATTTCTCCTCGCCAGCTTCTATCCCAGGGAGCCTCCTTCGCTGAACCTTGGCCTTTCCTCCACAAACACTATCGAGTGGTTCCCCTTTGGCCAGGCTGGGGGAAGAATCTGTTCCCCTAGCCCTCCTCAAGCCAGAAACAGCACAGAGCTGGGCCTCGCCCTTACAAGAGAGAACAGTGGCCACGGACCTCGCCCCTGCCAGGGCTAAACAAGCCACCCTTTGACTTGCCCTCTCCAAACAATTGTATATGTGTGTCGTCCCCCCAACTCAGAGGGCATGTCCCCCCACGCACCCCACTCACCCGATCCCTGACCCACCAGACTAAGGCAAGCCCACACCTCCCTGGGGGCATAAAGGCCTTAACGCGAGTTAACATGTATCCTCAGGCCCCGCATTGCACTCTCCACGGGCCCACCCGTGCTCAGGCTCCATGTGGCACTTCTCCCGCTTCGTGGCCCCATTGCGCCAGGGCAACACACAGTGGGCAGCTCAAGTCACAGCCCTTGGCAGTCACTGACTTGGGCAAGGGAGGCCTCTGAACATCCGGACAGACTCTGCCCTCCGGCCCCAGGGGGACGTGCAGCAGGTGAGCCAGCCGGGCCCTCCCAAGAGAGAAGAAAGGTCACAAGGGCCTGGATCCCCATGGCCCGGCCCAGCTTTGAGAGCACGGGACACACATTTCTGGCCAGAGGCAGATGGAAACGGGTCCGTTCATGCAGCTGTAGCTATTTGGACACTTAAGATCATCCAGGATCCTAGGGATGTGGGTCAGCCTAGTCTGCAGACAGCTGCCCTTAATAAAACCAGGACATGAGAAACTCCTTCCCACAAGCATCACCAGCCAACTGCGCCTCATCAGGGCGCACTAACTTCTAGCCCTGCAAATTCAGCCTGAAACTTGGGAGTGGAGCTGAGCGTTACTCTCAAGTATCACTGCACCTGTATTCCTCCTCAGGGCACCCCATCGGCGTCACCTTTCTCGGGGAGAGCCCCTTATCCACTCCCCCCCCCCCCCCCCCCCCCCCCCCCACGACCTGGGATTTACAGGCTGTACAGGTCCCTGACTCCTACCTGACCCCGTTATATTCCCAGCAAACACCAGCTGCCTCAACAGCCAGAGTCTGCGCTTTGCTGTCTCCAGAGGCAGCGAGCAGCAGCAGTCGCCTGCAGTTACAAGCCAGCACACAGCTTCCTACGCAAGCCCAGCGATGCCCCGGTGAAAGCACAGCAGAGAAACATGCTAAGAACAACTACCTGCACATGGGGTCTTCGAAACAGCTTGCCAGCAGTCACCCCGGCTCCAGCTCCAGCCCTGCCAGAGGCCAGTCCTTCCCACCCTTCCGCAAGAGTGGGGCCCCAAAACACAGGGTCTGTGCATTGGCCCCAAGTCAGTTTAAACTCAGGCTACTTATCCAGAAGCACTTCCTTTGTTCACTGGTCTCTGGAGAATCGAGTTTGAACTAGGATGAGAGCGCCTCTGGGGAGGGAGGGGGGTACCTCCTGGGGAGGTTACAACCCAGCCAATTTGCCTTAATCCCCCATCCGTGGTGTTAAATCCTTCACCCCCAGAGTAGAACACAGCCAACGCACAGCCCTCCACCCCCCTCAGAGTAGAACCCAGCCAACGCACCGCCCTCCACCCCCCAGACACAGCACATGTATTTAACCCATGGACCCCAAAAGATACCGCATGAGGTTACAATATTTCCCGCTTCTCCCCTGTGAAGAATACACACAATACTGGTCCACAAAACCAAACAATCCCATAAGGCCTTTCAGGGCTACTGCAAGAAATTGTGCATCTCCCAATCACCATCACAAACCCAGGTGTTTGCAGGTGAAATTAACCACTCCGTGACACCTGCACAACTCCATTGCCTCCCCGTGGAATACAGCAATGAAATGTGTTGATGCACAAGCAGAAATAGACCCCAGCTCAGACAGGCCAATGCCAGAGGAATTCTCAAGCGAGAGCTGACACTTGTGTAATCACACTTGAGCAAGACTGAGTGGTTGTTTGAGCAGGTGACAAACTGCTAAATCAAGCTGTGACATGCCAGCCAATTCAAGCTGAGAACACCAGGCTGGAGTTCAGGAGAGACAGAGACAGAGAGAGTATGTGTAAAAGATTCGAGGTAGTGGCAATGCTCAGGTTAGAACTTGACTGAACACTGCGCTGGAGAGTTAGTGGCATCAGTTTTCCAGGGATAACAGGAATAAAAAGCCGCAAAGATGTATTTCTGTCAGTAGCACGAGCAGCTGTGTCTCTCAACACATCCAAGGAAGAGCCTGAGTCTGAAGGGTAAGTACTGTTACATAATGAGACTCATGAGTGATAGGTGTACTTTTCAAAACCACCACATGAATAGCAATGAAAGCTAGTTCCAATTTAGACTACAACAGCAGAACAGTCCAATTTGAAAGGTGAAGCTTCTAGTCTAGACCAAAACTTTTCCAAAGTTAAGGGGTGTTCTGAAGCGTGGGCTTGCTTTTTACCCTCGCTCTCTAGGCCAGAGGCATTCATCTTCATATTAATTGATAGATTGGAAAATGACCAGGTTTGTTGATTTTATGGATCATCCATGTCTATATTTCATTGTGTTGTCCTGAGAGGAACCATCAAGTTTAGGGAACATTGTGAAACTTACTATGACCCCATCTCTGTCCTCTTCCCTGCCCCTCTCCTCCAGGAGCTGCCTAACTGGGGAGAGCATTCCTTCTCACAGCTCATGACAAATCCCCTACATGCTTCGTATTCCTTGGGGCCCGACTCACACTGTTTGTACGGGATGTGATTTCAAAGGGCACAAGAGAGCATGTATTTTAACACACAAGTGCCAAGTGCACATTCAAGAGACTGCTGACCCCCAGCTTGTAAAGACAAGACTCGAAAGGCTGAAAGTCTTCCACTGTATTGCACCCTTTAAGTTAACCAAATCATCCAAATCTTCTTCAGCTAGTGCCTGTTTTTGGATGTGCATAAATAGTCACAAGCGCACACACTCACACACACTTTAGCCCAGCGCAGATCGTTGTGGTTGACAGACCATTCACTGCTGCAGAAGGCGCGGAGCCGTGCCAGGGTGAAATGATCACACAAGAGCACATTCCTTACAGATCATGATGCCTGAAAAAACTACACAAGAGTGACCTTGCACAGGCCCAGACAAGCACGCACCTTCTTCCTCTAAACAGCGCCTGGCCATCACCCCACCCGCACTCACAGCACGGAGCCTTTTCAGTCCAGGGTTGACCCTGCATTCGAGCCACCCTCCCAAGTCTGCCCTTTCCTGTTCCCACGTGCACCTCTCACCAGCTTCAACATGCAGCCCAAGGAGCCACCACGGGAGGGAGGGAAGCTGGGACATTGCAGCATGGGCGGCTCAGTCACTCCAGAGTTTGTGCTCCTGCAAACACTCCCCAAAGGGTCTCTGCCCCTCCCCCCCACTGACTTGCCGTGTAACTCAAGGTCCTACATCAGATGGGCGTTTTTGAAAGTGGGACCCGACTCGGGACGCAGGCCAGTCACTGAGCTCCGTCTGCTGGATTCGGCATTATTTAGACAGCAGGAAAGTACCTTGCCCAGCAACCGGGGGCAGGGCTACAGAGGACCTGCTCTCAGTGTGCTGCCCAGGGCCGCCGTCTCCCACTGAAGCCAAGAGGACGTCGGTGGCTCCGCTCCTCCGGGATCAGGCTGAGAGCCGACTCTGCTCTTGCAAGGGGAGTGAAGATCTCCACCAGCGCTGGTCTCCTGGTGCCAGGCAGAGCCGGCAGACTCCCTGCCCAGGCAGAGGGGAGCGAGGGGGGAGATGCTGCGGTGCTCTGGCTTTGTCCCAGTACGTCCAGCAGAGAGCAGGCCACAGGGTTGGTCTGACAGGCGCTGCCCTACTCCACACTCCATCACTGCGAACACGGCGCCAAGATAACAAGCCAACGGAGCCTGGGCCAGGCAGCTGTGGGCGCCTACCTGAGCAATGAGACTCTTATTGGACCAGCAGGGCAGGCTCCTGCCAAGGATCCAGGCACAGCCGGCAGAGGTACGGTGATCAGATTTTCCAAACCAAAAATGGGGACGTGTACTATAAGGGCCCTACCATCAATCAAACATTAGCCACGGCCTCTGACCGCTGGCCATGCCCCTGGCTTCTTAGGCCCTGCCCAAAACCCAAACACTAGTGTAGCTCCCCTAATTGATCTGTTTGCCGCATGACAGCCTGGCTCAGCCTGGCCAGTCAATCCCAAATGCCGAGATTCACAAAGAGATGGTGGTCCTGGGGACACTGAAAAGCTCCCTCCCCACCCGTTCATACAGCACAGTCCTCGCCCGCTCACAACTTCCCAGGAAACAGTCACTGGAGTCGGGAATTCTTGGGTTGAATTCAGTCACTTCAAACTGTTTCCTAGTGTGGACATGGCCAGTGATGGGTGCACAAGACGACAACACGTTCAGTCCCAACAGGCCCTTTAGAACAGAGCAGCGATGGACTGTATGCTAGAGAATTGGCCAACAGACAATGGGAGAACTAAGCCCATTGCATGTCATGCCATGGAGTTAGTGGGCCAGCTACATGCTCCCCACAGAGGCAAGGCAGGTGCTGACCTGCAAGTCCTTCAGGTCATACTGTTCTGAAAGACACAGTCACGTTCCCAGGCCAGATACTCCACCCTTCCTGTACGCAAAGGGGCTGCACTAGGGTTTATACCCCAGCTCCCATGGACCTCCACTGCGTAGGCCAGTCCCGAGCTGGGTTCCCTGTACGCTGAGAACTTGGACAGCCACCTAGGAGAGATTCGGGTGCCACCCAGCTGGTCAGCAGAGCGCCCATCACTGGCAGTATGTGTTTCTATTGGTGGTGCACATCAGCACATGCCTCCATGCACATACAAAAATTTATTCCACACATGGATGGAAAAATGAGAGGGAACACTGGCCCTGAGCAAGTCAGAGTTGCCTTGCCCACTAATACCATGTGCAGCAGCTGGAGCGGAAGGCCGCTCTGACCAAGATGATGCAGCACATGTTGAAAACTCATTCCAGCTCTCTCCAGCTCCAGGGCTGCTTTTGCCAACTGCCCTGCTAGGAATCCAGCAGGCAAATGAATATGGGCTGGATCTGCATGAACTTCTAGAACTGGCTGCAGAGCCGACCTAACCAGCTGGCAGTGTTAAAACGATAAATGAAGGCTTTTATGCTACTGTGACAGGGCCTGTTCGCCTCCCTTATGCCTCTGTCAAATGACCAGGAGTTAGCGTCTCTACATTCAAAAGAGAAGCTGAAAAATAGCTACTGATCCCTTTTATGCTGTCAGTCTTACAAACGTCAGCGGACTTGGGTGAGTAATGTACCTTGACAAGTTGTGTCTGACAGAGACATGTGCTACTCTACCCGCACTACATAATAAAGGCTAAATCAGGAGAATGTCAGGAAACATCAAAGGGGAAAATTACTGCAAAACTGAGGTTGCGATTATATTTTATATCTCTTGGGAAAGAGCCCCGTCTCTGGCAGCCACAAGCCTTTCCTCCCAACGCAGAACTAAACGATACCACACTTTAAAC
>JANRFK010001158.1:1321570-1332166 GCA_030068395.1 Apalone spinifera | reverse complement strand
GGCGGCGGGGAGGCTTGTGGGCTCCAGCTTGCCTGGATCTGGCCCCCAAGGATCAGGGCTCCCTCCAGCCCACTAAATCTACTTGCCTAGCGGAAGAGCGCTAGTTATTTCAAAATAGCGTTGCAGTGTAGAGACACTGAGGGGTAAGTTAGAGCTAAAGAACCGCACAGGACACTGAAAGCCAGGCCTGGGGGCTGGAAACAAACCTTATGGGATGGCGGGAAACTTGGCCACCCCCATGATAAGTGGCCATCCAGCTAACTAAAATCATGCTGGCCACAGATGTTGCCAGGCTAGAGAGGTTCAACCTCAGGTAGAATGAGCCCCACAATCTGACTGGAGATGCAGCTACAAGTTGCCTGCCCACAGTGGGCGTATTTCAGGCACCTGACGGTAGCCACGGCCTTGTACTGCTGCTGGGAGTGCCATAACGGGCTGGAGTATGTCCTAGGAACTGGAATGTAGGTGGTCAAAGGCTTATGACAGCTTTGGTGGAACTCAGGGTCAAACACGGGGCACACAGAGAGCTGGCCTCAATCTTCTTATTGAGGAAGTCGAATAGAAGGTGCCACAAATGCCATACAAGGATTCCCTGCGCACGTACCCTTCCCATCAAAGCAAACCCCGTGAGAAGGAAGAGGCTGCTCCGAAGGAGGACAGGCCCCTGAGGTCCTTTGTGGCCTGGCCTCGTCTCTGCCACTAATACCGCAACACAGACAAAGGCCTGCAAAGCCGTTTGGCACTGCTGACGCGCCTAAGGCCCAGTAATGACATCTGCCAGCAACTGCAATTGTTTACTTGCGCATGTTTCTAAGAGCGACAGGACGATATATATTCATAGCCCTCGTTCGGATTGCACGTCTCTGGTTCCAAACTGAACGGGTGTTCTGCATGGGTGTACAATAGGGATCAAAAGTCAGTGGTCGTTATTAGTCGCTACCAGTTTGCCACCCAAACTCTGACCGCGCATTCGTTACAGATGGAAAGTGCCAATCACACGCTGTTGTCATGAAGTTCTCAATGGGGAAAAAACAAACACCACCTACTGGTTTTCCCTCCTTACACTGCACACCTGTACAGGTGACTGGGACGTGCAAAGTATGCCCTCTTGCAGGACTGACAGCAAGGCCCACGGGGGCGTTTAGAGGAAGTGCAGCCCTCTGTACATGAGGGATCAGAAGCACCCAAGAGAACATAGTCAAGACTACCCTGTCTTTCGAAAGATTCACACCTCGACTGAACTCTCTTCCCAGCACTGTCTTTGCAAAAGGTCACAATACAGAGAATGTACCGTGGCAGCCACACAAGTGTCAGAAAAACAATCATCTTCTTAATGTCACATTGGGATTGGAAAGCTAATTAAAAAAGTGATCCTTATGTAAATTTTAATGCACTAAATGCAATCAGCACAAAAATGAGATCAATATGAACCCGATGAACTTTGGAGTTTCTAGCTATGCAACGCCAGAACACAGTCTGGAGCTGAAATGCTATTCATTTTGACTTGACTGACCTTTTTGAAATGTGGTAAGAAAAGAGATCAAATGTGGCTTTAAAACTGATTACTGTGAAAACCCAAAATACAAGTGCTATAAATCAGACAGCTATAAAAATGACTTCAACATCCCAGAAGAATTTTCCATCAACATGTCCACATTTTAAGTCATTTCTCAGCACTGACATCTTCCCTATAGATTTGTTGCAGCGACAGTGACCTCTCCGCTGTCTATGAGTTTTTGTAAACACAGGGCACATTACAAGAAAGTAAAGGAGCCATTTCTTTACCATTGTCATGGGGGTGGGCACGCCTGGCCCCCTCAGCGGTAGGGCATTAAGGTTTTGAGGCCTCTCAAAGGGTGCTCCACCCCCACGTGATTATCACCTACCAAAGCCCGGGGCAATAACCCCACTGCCTCTGAGGCACTCAGGCCTAGTGGCCACACTCAAAAACAGTCCCTTCCCTCAGGGCTGTGGAGTCCAGTGGCCAGAGTCAATAACATCACTCCATTCCCTCAGAGCAGCGAGGCCTAGTGGTCAGAGTCAGCAACACCCTTCCCTGCCTTCTGGGCAGCAGAGCCTAGCAGCCAGAGTCAGTAACAACAGTGCAGTGCTGCCCTGGAGGTCAATGGGGCTGGGGTAGGAGGACCCAGGCCCACCCTCTGCACCGGGTCCCAGCCCAGGGTCCTGTCAGTGGTGGAGCTGTCCCCACCACTAGCTTAGTGGGAATCCCACCACAATACACTCAGCTCTCGGGTATCTAACTCCCCGCCCAGGGCTACTTCCTTCCAGACTCACTGTTGCAGCTTCACCGCCACTGTCCTCCAGCCTGGGGGCTTCTCCGGCCGTTCCTTGCCAACTGGCCTCCACAGTTTGGTCCATCTGAAGCTCTTCCCCGGAGCCCTGACATCACCTTCTTCCCAGGTGGTTACCCACGCAGACTGACTGTTCCACCAGCCTTTATAGCCGGCCTGCAGCTGGAGCACGCCCAGCAAGGCTGTGGGGCGGGGCCTTCTCAGCCAGGGAACCAGGGTTAACCCTTGCAGGCCCACTGCAGAACTGGTACATCCCATCACAACCATCCTTTTTCCTCTAACCACCAGTGAGCCAGAGAATAAACTCTCCTCTAGCTGGACAGAAGAACGTTGGCAAAATTGTTGTATCACTGATGGGGTTCTGAGTCGCAGGAAAATGCGTGTTTCTATATTTTACTATTAAGCAGAGGCGTGGAAGAGCTCTGCATAAAAACCCAGCAATACATTGGCTCCCCACAGTACTTATTGTCATTGGAGAGATTTCCTTGCCGTTGTGGCTTTTTAGCGCTGGCTGATCTTCCCTGCGTAGGATGCCTAGAACAGCAGACGTTTTGGAAGGGGGACATTTGGTGTGGTCACCACAGACCCCGGTCCTTCGGGAAAGGGAAGTCCATGGGATTTCTGAATGAGCAAGGAACTAAGAAGTGCAGAATTGGAGCCACAGTGTCCTGGGAGACCATCAGCAAGCGCAGTGCTGCAGCAGTGGAGAGCACAACACCAACAAGCAGCACAAACTAGTGTCACACTCAGAAAACTCCATCGCGCCCGTGGCCTGCCCCGCCTTGGTGGGCTCTGCTCATGGGGGTGGATTTCCTTGCCTCGGAGACTCCCAGCAGCCCTCAATCTAGGCACCATTCCTAGCGCTGGCTGAACTACTCTCAGCATGAGGAACAGTGGGAAACCAAACAGCAAAGCCTCGGTGACCCTCCAAATGATACAGGGCTGCCTAGCCCCCTTTCTTTCTCCAGCCAGTCCTCAAGTGGAAATGGGGGAGTCTGTGTCAGAGGAGGGGGGACCCAGCCCCACCATCAACTCCAGGTTCCAGCCCAGAGCCCTGTAAAAGCAGCTGTCAATGTCTCCAGTCCCAGCTGCGTGACAGCTACACACCTCTGGGCTACTTCCCACACCTCCCCCAGCACCTTCCTGGTCTCGGGCCCTTTCTCCTGGTACCCGCTTGTGCTGTTCCTCCGAGATCCTCCAAAGCCCTTCTGTCCCCTCAGCACCTCACAGGCTGAGCAGACTGCAGACAGCTCTTTTAATCAGTCTCAACTGGTTTTCAATTGGCCCCAGATCTTCAGCCAGCCTGGGTCACCTGACTCTAGAAGCCCTCTTAATTGGCTCCAGGTGCTTAATTGCCCTGGAGCCAAGGAAGGTTCTGTACTAGTCCTTGTTAGTTTACCTTGGGAACAGAGATTTACTCAATCTAAGGTTAATATATTTCCTGTCTAGCCTCTCTTGTAGCACTACCAGCCACACTACACTTGTAATAAGTGACACCCAAGACCACGTAGAAAGGAAAAGAGAAAAAGGAAAACACCCAACATTTTCCCATGGTTTCTCTGGCAGGGTCAGTTTCCTTTGCTTATCTGCATTTTTCACACAAACAAGAAAATCTTTAGAAAACAGACCCCCCCCCCCCAACAAACACACACACACACACACACACACACACACCGCCCCGCCCCCTCCCCCCCTCCACACACACAATTGGTTGGGAGTTCAGGTGCAGAGGTGGGACCTGTAACTGCTTTTAGGTCTTTAAAACAGTGGTTCTCGGGCAGGAGCACATAGATGCCTGGGGATACAGAGGTCTTCTAGGAGTGCATCAGCAGATCTAGCTAGTTGCCTCGTTTTCCAACAGGGCTACATAGAAAACACTAGGGAAGTCAGTACCAACTAGCATTTCATACAGATGGGACTTGTTTATACTGCTCCGTGTGCAATAGACTAAATATTTGTAGCCCAATTGACTTTGATAATTCTGTGGGAAGCCTGGGAGAGGCAGCAGGTTTTCAATAGCAGTGCACTGTGACACTGCGGCTGTGTGTTTGTGTCTGATTGTGCAAGCGACCAGTGTTTAAGTGAGGTGAACCCTGGCAGTACGCAAGGCAAGTGACTCTCAAAGGGGTACCAACGTCTGGAAACACTGAGGGACACAGCTTTAAAAGAAGGGTTAGATCTCAAACCGATGGTGAAATAGGGATGTAAACAAGTAGCTGAGTACTGGCTCCTCCTCCCACCCCACGGCCTCCAAACAGACACCGTCTCTGCCATGCCACCTCCCCACCCACTGCAGTGGAGCGTGGGCAAGGGAGGCTGCTCTGGAAGCAGCCCCTGTTCCCAGGAGCGTCCCAGCTGCCTCCTGCCTGCGCACCCGGCTCCTACTACATTTAAACTGCAGAGCCGCAGTGGGGTTAGCTCCTGGAGCTGTGTGGGCCAGGACAGAGCACCTTCCCTTATTGACCAACCATAAAATTATATCAACCACACGATTAGTCAATTACCTGTCTCTTAATATCCTGAGCCCCTAAAGGAAGGAAGGACCCTGGCATGGCTTTAGGAGTTGGGAACTATTTCCTGTGTCCGTACTTACTCAGTTATGCATCCTCCAGCAGCAAGAGAACTTAGTGGAAGCCAGGACTTCAGGCATTCATGTCTCCTCTGCTACAGACAGAATGACTTTAGGCAAGTTACTTATGGCCTGATTGTTAGAGCTAGGGAGAATTCTCTGCTCCTGTTGAAATCAAACTGCCCATATCTGGCACTTCGTGTACACAGCTAAGCTTCCCCGAGCAGAATGGGTCCAGCTCACCCTAGCGTTTCATATGGCAGTTGTGTGGGTTGAGTTCCCAACAGTTTAAAGTGCTTCCCGAGCCTGGCACAGAAAGCCAGTTGGTCAATAGAAAGCATTCAGATTAGGAGCAGCTGTAAGAGGTTCAGGGTATGCTAATGTCCTCTCTTTCTGCCTTTCCACTTTTGTTAAAAAACCAAATAGCCACTGTCCAGCTGGTTTTCACAGACATGAGAGAAAGAGGGAGCAAAGCGAGTGTGGAGAAGCTCACGCAGTGCGAGTAGGAGAGGGTGCAAAGGCTGAGGGTGAATGGGTATTTGTGGTCTGAACAGTTCCAGATTTGACAATGCGCTGTTGTTATTCAGGGTCTGCTTGTTCAGAAGCCCCCAGGCTCTGTCAGTCCTTGTTAGACGTTAGCATGGTACTTTTTAGAGGGCTTTTGCAGGAGTTACTCTCACACGCTCACTGTGGGGACACACCTGGGTAGAAAAAGCACTACTAAGACATCATTGAGACATCCCTTTAAAATACAGATATCTTGTTGCTGATCCACTTAGGGCTCTTGGGCAAAGGCATTGTTTGCCGTCTGGTTTCCGGTCTCAGTCACGCTGAGCGGCCAAAGCCATTAGAGAGATTCATGGAGTTCTTGAAATCGGGCTGTTCTTCCAGAAGCAAGAGGGTCTGGTTTCAAGGACTTTCTATACATATCTCTGGCCTCCATGTGACAAAGACCACTCCAGGTGACCGTTACTGTCTTTTATTCAGATGCGGTTTGCTATTAGAACAAGGGCTGGGAAGAAGAGAGGTCAGCGTTGATCTGCGTCAGTTACACCGTCTTCCTTCCATCTTCAGTCTGAACTTGTTTACTTGAACATTCTTTCATTTAGTGGCCATTGGGAGCTCCTGAAACGGGAGGAAATTCTTGGGGGATCTTAGCACAATGGATAGCTCAGAAGAGGTTTTAGGGTTACTCGTCCATACATTTTGATTATAAAACTAGAAAGAACACACAAGTACTGCATATAGCTCCGGCTTCCCACTCGGTGCAAATCAAGCCTTAACGATGAAGGATGTGTCCATCTGTAACCACCAGCAGAAGGGTGACCTGGGAGAATAGCAGACACTGCTGAATCCTGTTTTCTCTCCTTTCATTTTGCCCCATCCTGATGTCCCTGCTCTTTGCCAGGCAAAGTGGGCACCATAAAAGTTCAGTTCCTACTCAGCTTGGGCTTGGCGGGATGGCCAGGCGGTCGCAGTACAGGAAAGGCAAGAGAGGCAGAAAGAGAGCGCCATCAGGAAATGCCCCTTTTATCTCCCACCCTATTAGCTCTGGCTAGCATCCTAAGGCTCTTCTCTAGCTCCAGCCCTAGAGGAGCAGCTCTTCACTCCTCTGGTCCAGCCAGGAACTGCCCTGCTAAGGCCCTTTATATATGAGCCGCTGGGCTCTGATTTGCTGCTTCTAAGAAGCCTCTCTAGGCAAGCCTGGAGGTCGCATCTTCGCTGCTCCTTTCCCATCACTGCACTGGGGTGGGGCATAGCAGGAGCACAGGATCTCCTGTAGGGAACTGCAAAGGCCAAGTACACCCAGCCCCACTCTCCGTCACCAAATCGTTGTGACACTCAGGCCCTGGGGTGGGCATGTGCCTGCTCCAAGGCCCCATTTGTGTTCAGCACATCCATTCCACAGGCCCTGGGCACTCAGCAACAATGCCAGTGTCTACTGTCGGCCCTTCTCAGCCTGCTTTCGGTCTCGCCTCTGGCTCCCCTGTCCCACAGGAAGCCTCACACCCCACTTCCCTCTCTCTGCCCCACCTGTCCCGGGATGGGAAGCCAGCTCCCTGAGAAGCCGGGCAGGGGGCCTCTTGAACCCTGTCTGTGTGGTATCCTGGAAAAACTCTGCAGTCTAGACATAGCCTGATTGGCATGTCTGCTTCCAGTGGGGTCGAGCTGGGAAGGCAGCTGCAGTGTAGGATGCACTTTGGATGCTGCTGTGCCTGCCTTTTCCAAAGAGCGATACTGAGTGAGGCCGCAGTTCCAGGAATAACACGAAATGCCCTGGCTCCCTGCTCGAGCTACAGAACATGCAGGGACAATACAAGGGGTTGGGTATGACTCGTTACTCTTCGTGCACTGCAGCACAAAGCCGGCTCCACAGGCAGGTGGTTACTACCAGAACTCTGTAAAACCAATGTCACTTTCAGTGGCCAGGTTCACAGGGTCAGATATTCCAAGGCCAGACAATCTGCCCCACAGCAGCACCAAGCGCAGAGCTCTCACAACGGCAGCCAACCTCGATTTAAAATTGGCCAGGACAGAGAATCCATCATGAACCCTGGCAAATTGTTCCAATGGCTCATTAAAATTAAAATCGGTCTAGCTGCAACTTCAGCCACGGGATCGCGTTACACTTTTCTCTGCCAGACTGGAGTGACCATTATTAAATATCCGTTCCCAGTGAACACTTCCAGATGCTTCTCAAGTCACCTCTTCATCTGCTCTGTGGCAAGCGATTTAGATGGAGCCCCTTGAGTGTATCACTATAAGGCAGGTTTTCAAACCCTTTAATCATTCCTGTGGCTCCTCTCTGAACCCTCTCCAATTATCAACGTTCTTCTTCAATTGTGGGCACAGAACAAGAGCCTGGATTCTAGCAGCAGTCACACCAGTGCCAAACATCAGGGTGAAATAACCTCTCCGGTCCTATCAGAGATCCCAGGTCACATTAACACTTTTGGCCGCCGCTTTACATTGCTGATGAGTCACGAACCTTCCCCGCCCCTCCCCCCCAAATCTTGGTCTGAGTCCCTGCTTCTCAGAATGGAGTCCTGCATCCTATGAATGTGGGCCTCCATTCTTTGCTGTGAGATGTATGCACTTAATTAAAACGCTTGTTCCCAGTTTTCCAACTAACCTGGATTTCTCTGTCTCAGTGGCCCATCCTCTCCATCACTTACTAACATTTTGGTTTTATCAGTGAGGATTTTATGTTTTCTTACAGGTCATTGATAAAAGTGTGAAATAATATGCAGCCAATAACCAATCCCTAGGAGCCTTCACTGGGCAGTGTTGCACAAGGAGGATTTCCCATTTACAGTTACATTTTTAGTTCCACTAGTCAGCCAGTTTTTAATCTAGACCCCACCCCTGCAGCCTTGCTGGGCATGCACATGAGCGAGCGTGGGGATAAAAGCCAGGGGAAGCGGGCAGTCCAGGGAGGTAGCAGAAGAGGCCGGGCTGAGATCCTGAGCTGTCCCAGATGTCCCTGAAGCCAGACCTGCCATCCCCGCTACTGCTGGAACAAGGCCTGCTGATCCAGATGCTCAGGAGCTGTAAGCCAAAGTACAGACCCCAGGGCATTGCCTCAGCTGGGGGAGAGGTAGAAGGCACCCAGGGCAGAGGAAGGACCTCCGGGAGGTCGACGTGTTCTGGCAGACATCCCCGCCAACCAGGCAGTGCGTACTGACACTGCCAATAGGGCTCTGGGCTGGGACCCGGAGGATCGGGAGGGCCTGGGTCCCCCTACCTCCCCAAAAACCCCTGTAATCCAGCCTCCAGGTTGGTGAAAAAGGCTTGACTGTAGGGACTAGGCCAGAGGGCCATATTCCCCTGATAGAGGGGCACTGAACTATATGGACTAGGCCAGAGGGCCGTATTACCCCTGATAGAGGGGCACTGAACTATATGGACTAGGCCCGAGGGCCGTATTTCCCCTGATAAAGGGGCACTAGACTTTGAGGGCCAGGCCAAAGGGATTATGTGTTCCCAGGGCCAAGGCAAATTTGCCCCAGGACTGGGGCCTGCCCCCTCACAGAGTGGAAGAAATATGATCAACACACAATGAGGCCTCATCATCTGTTTGTTCAGGGCTCAATAAATAATGTAATCTACTCGCCCGTAGCGAGTAGATTACAACCAGGAAGAGCCGGCGCAGAGCAATCTGCGTTCTGCGCAGCTGGCGAGTGGGGCTCGCCGCCGCTTGGCAAGCCCTGTGTTTATTCTCCAAATCCAGAAGAGATATCTATTGAGCATGTCTGCCTTCTCTGTGTTGCTATTGATGGCCCATCTTTCCGTCCCATCATGGACCAATGGACCAAATATATCTTAAAAAGCTCCTTCTTACTGTCCTTATTTCTGCTGGCCATAGGTTTGTCCTTGTGTCCCTTCGCTTCCATTATCCATTCGCTACAGTCCCTAACTGCCGATTGATTTCAGCTCGGTGAACAGGTTTCTTCTGACTTGAAAGATTTTATTGCTTCTGAAGAGAGTCCCTGTACTTCAAACAGAAATCCACATTGTCACCAGCAATTCCTTTCAAAACGAGAGGAAACTTTCCAGGTGTGACCATGGCAGCACTGCTGAGAGATGCTGGATTGACAGCCTTGGAAACAAAGCTCTCTTTCATCCACAGCACAGATACAGACTGGGCAGGAAGCTTCTCCCACTCTGCCTTGTCTAAATCTGAAACTTCAGCAGCTCCTGTGTGTATTCAGTAGCACCTCTTCCCTTCCAGGTGAGATCTCGTCTGTCCGGCTGTGGCTGCCAGCAAGGTAGGCCACTTTGGGTCCTTTTTATGATGTAGCCATAGGAGCCACTGTATGGATTTCAGATTCGACACGCAGCTGCCATCATATCAAATTGTATCAGCTTCCTGGCCCAGCGAGGGGGTGAAATCCTGGCCCGGATGGCAATTTTGCCACTGACGTCAATAAGGCCAGGGTGTCACTCAATGAATCTATCCGTTAACTGCACCACCTCAAGTGACGACTCTGCCGTAACTGAAAAATGACTATTTCATGGCAGCCATTCTAGTGTATTTCTACGGTAACTGATACACCTAGCAGACTTACAGTACAGCGCCTGTGTGGCTCTCATGTTTGGGATGAGACCTGCCCTCAGCTGCAAGTGCAGTGCACCCAGGAAAGTCCACTAGCCCCACGAGCAACATCAGAGAGCGGAGCCTGGCCCTTCTCTCTCGCGCACCAAGAGAACTGCTCCTGCTCTGAGCCACTTCCCATCTCGCATTGCAAAGCACTTTGCAGTCCTTGGGTTTTGTACTAGCCATGGCAGCTCCAGTCGCAGGCGTTTGATGTCAGCTCCCTCATGCAAAGATGTTTTTCGTGGATTTATAATAATCGAAATGAAAACTTTCAACTGAAGACTTTTTTTTAATTGATGGAGATTGCCTATCTCCTAGAACTGGAAAGGACCTTGAAAGGTCATTGAGTCCAGTCCCCTGCCTTCACAGCAGGACCAAGTACCATCCCTGACAAATTTCTGCCCCAAATGGCCTCTGCAAAGATTGAACTCACAATTCTAAGTTTAGCAGGCCAATGCTCAAACCACTGAGCTATCATAAAATACTAGAACTAGAAGGGCCCCCGAGAGGTCATCGAGTCCAGTCCCCTGCCCTCATGGCGGGACCAAATTCTGTCTAGACCTTCCCTGATAGACATTTATCTAACCTACACTTAAATATCTCCAGAGATGGAGATT
>JANRFK010001158.1:1282765-1297224 GCA_030068395.1 Apalone spinifera | reverse complement strand
TCCCACGCACACACCCCCAACACACCCATGAACCCGGATTTGGTAACCCTTCTCTATGGAAGAGACCTAGGAGATGTTTTCCCCATCCGCTCCAATGGGATTCTCTCCCCTTTGAAAATCCCACTGACTATGGTTACAAAGGAGCCTAAGGGAGTTAGGTGCCTTGCTTAGCACTCACCTGCCTTTGAGAATCCCAGCCAGTAACCACTGAGACCAAGGGGAAAGCACAGAACTCACTGACATAAAATTAGGGGTTTGTCAGAAGCTGACAAGAGCACATAAACGCCAATTTGCCACAAGCTGTGTCTTCATCCTCTCCCGGCCTGATGAGCTATTTCTGGCAGCTGCGCAGGGAGTGATGTTTGGTACCAGGAGCATGGCAATATTTGATTATAATTGCATGTGTGTTTTGTAACAGAATAGGCAACTAAGCACACCCGGGAGCTCTCCCACCGCAGCGCCGGCACAGCTTGCACGTACATTTGGTGGCGGTTTTAATGAATAGACGTGCGAACGTGTTCCAAACTTTGGCAGTCACCCCCCAATCGGAGTCGGGTTGCAGAGTGTGCCCGCGAAGGGGAAGGGCCCAACGGTCGGTACGTAGAGCCTGGCTGAGCCGGCTGGCGCCTCGGGGACCCTGCAGGTAGGTTCTCTCCTAACCCTCGTGGGGCGTTGCTGCTCTCTAAGCACAGGAAGGCGGGAGGCTAGACTCAGATGCTCCTCTCTGTAGATGACGGGCCGTGGGCCACCAGTGATACTTCCCGTCGGCACTCTATGGCAGGGTGCCTTGACTTGGACATAGCGGCTCAGACACGTCACCCGCTTCCAGGCATGAAGCCAGCAAGAGCTCGCTCGCCGTCAGAGGGAAGTCGCAGGTTTGCTGCGGCTGCTGCTCCATCTCCAGAATGCGCCACCCAGAATGCCAGGCCCTCCGGCAAGGGCAGGCACCTTGTTCACGATCCCACGTCAGGACGTCCGGACGAAAGCCGGGCCCTCGGCTCCTTCCGCACCATCCGCACAAGCCATCACCCTTAGAAGCCAATGGGCCCTGCGAGGCCACAAATTGCAGTGCCTCTGGAGAGCCAAGGAAACCCCCACCTGCCTACTCTGCCAACGCAAAGCCCAGCACCACCTCGGCCCAGGGACTGATCCGTTCCCACAGGGCCGCTGCCAACCCTGCAGGACCAGAGGGTCACACCAGCGCTTTTCTCTTTGTCTGCCAGGCCCTCCAGTACCCTCCTAAAAGATCAGGCGCTTCCTGAGTGCCAGGCAGCCCCTCGCAGAGCTGAGAGGTTCAGGGGTGTGTTCCAGAAGCGTGCTCAGCCCAAGCAGCCCCCTCTGGAGCAGGAGATGGTCACATGGCTTCGGACCAGCCGTGGGAGGGAGGGGTCTGCAGCCCATGTGTCGCTCAGTGCGTGGTCCTCACATCCAGCACCCTTCCTGGGAGAGTCGCCAGCGCCCGCCTTGCCCCAGCATTTCCCTTCCCGCCGCATTCTGCCGAGCGCCTGGCTGGCAGGAGAGCACAGCGCCCAGCGCCGGAACTGCAGCCCAGGAGCGGGGGAAAGGAAGAGCAAACACAGGCTGAGGACAGCAACTTGCCCGCGCCCGCTGGGTACTGCCAGCTGGAGAAAGAGCCGTGTGCTGGGGGGAGCAGCTGCAGAGCGGCGCCTTCTCCCGCAACCCCTCACCTCTGACCAAACGACCTTCCCCTGGCTCTCAAAGCCCGGCCTGCAAGGCTGCTTCTGGCCCCAGGGAGCGAGCGACACGATCCGCCCTCTGGGCAGAGACCCTGCCTCTCCTTTACTTCCTGTTCCAAAATAGCTCCAGTGGCCGGACGGGCTTCCCCAGGGACTCTGGGCTCCTGCACCAATGGCACAGGGCTGGGTTGCTCCATCACAGGCACTGGTACCGCGTGGGGATCCTGTGCTTGAGGGCTTGGTTTCTGCTGGCGGGACAAGAACAATATTACGGGCAGGTGAACCCATGTGCCTCTTCTCCCTGCCGAGCCAGTACGCCACCGTCCACTGGCTCCAATGATGCCTGATTAAGCCACAACAAAGCCTTCCTTCCCCTGTCCTCGGCCGGATAGGGAAGTCCTTGTTTATCTGCAGTTTAGAACAGAGAGCCTCCCTTGCTGCTAGACAGTCAGACCCATACCCTGTAAGTATGATTCGTATGCTTTGGGCTCATTATGGGTTCCTTAGTTGGAAAGCAGTTAAGGGAATTCTTCAGTATGCAAATAGTGCCTACATTATCATATCTTCAGGGGAAAATGGGTTGATGCTCTTAAGCTGACAAACTATGCCACAGAAGTAAAGGAGCATGGAATTTGCTATAGCTACTTCAGGGAAATGCTGTTAGGGTCTATCTATTCCCTCCAGATTTCAGAGGACAGATGGGCTGAAGATATACAGCGAGAGAAAATAGATATTTTTGCCGTTGGAATGTGTAAATTCTGCATAATTAAAATTAACAGACTTGGAATCCACAGGATGCTCTCAAATGCAAGATGATATTGCTGGAATGTTGCGCATTCTAATGTCCTGCTCTAACAGGCGAGAAAGCAGTCTGTAAAAGCACCGATTGTTTCCATCTGAGACTGGTCCGCATGTTTCCCTTTTCGATGAGCCCTGCTGTGTGTGGTGGGACTGTGTTAATTTCACTCTGTGCTGATGTTAACTCTGTCGAACAATCAGGAGATAATTTGCGTTATGCAAATTACCGAGATGGCCTTGAAAAATGACGTTGACATAAAACGATGATGGTGCGGCTGTTCCAGAGCAGTTGGCAGAAGGCTGCAGAGAAAAACCGGTACGGGCGCATTGGTTTGGCAGCCCCAATCCAGCCAACAGTGCGAGATCGGGGTAAGGCTGGCCCGGATGCCGCAGCAAAAGGAGGAACCCGATAAGAATGGGGTCCGAGGCCCTGGGCAGGTTGTGCCGCCCCACTAGCCAGACTGGTGTTCAGGAAACAGGGGCAGGTGGGCCCCACGGAGCCCTCCCCAGCCCTGGGAGGGGTGAAATGCTGTGAACACTGCCAAAGAGCCCTCCCAGGGAGGCGATACTGCCTGGCAACGTGCAGATGCCTGCCAGGGCAGCAGGGGCCAGAGGACGCATTCACTGCTGCATCTCCCGCTCCACACTCTGCCCAGACTCAGGACCGTAGCGCTCCTCAATGCCTGGGTCCCCCTGCTTCGACCAGCCGCCAGGACCCGGGCACTAAAGGGCCCCAGTTCTAGCCACAAGTCTTCCTTGAAGTTGCATCCCCCAACTGCCTTCCATCACGGATCAGCTATGATTCAACCCGGGCCGGCCCCTAGCCCAGCTTCCCACCTGCTGCCCCGGGTGTGACGGCGCGTTAGGGTTTTCTCGTCTCCTGCACCCCCGGAATGGCATGGACAGACTCCACCAGCCAGTAGAATAGAGGGAGTTTATTGCTTCTCCAGGATACAGCACAGCATAGATGCAATCCAATTCCAGGGCCAGGCCCAGGATGCCTCAGCCCCCCTTGAGATGGGGTGGGGGGACTGGGCCCTCAAATCCCAGCCCCTGGCTCGGCTGCTTCCTCCATGATACCCAGCCAGCAACTAACTAACTCCCTTCCAGCCCTGCCCCCAGCCAGGGCTCCACTCCCCTTCTTCCCATTGTTCCGCTCCCTGGGAGATACCTGTCTGAGGAGTTTGAAGCCCCCTTTGCATAATGACTCATCCTCTGCCCTGCTGGGCCGTGCTGCAGGTAGCAGCCAGTGGGGGTCACTCACACTAGGTCACACCGGATGAGCCAGGGGTCTGCCCCCGGAAGGCCAAGCAGTCCCAGTGAGTCTGCCCGGGAGAAAGCGGAGCAGGACCAGGAGACCCACAAATCCAACTGTGTGGGGAGTCCGGCAGGCAGCTCCACCCCCGCAAGCCAAGTGGTCCAGCAGGTGCAACCATTCCCACGCTCTGCTGTCAGGGGCGCGTGGGTGCCCTGCTCAAGCTGAACCCTGTCCTGAAGGTCCCGGGGGTCTCACCCTCTTTTGGATTCAGGAGCTACAGCAGCAGGGCATGTTTACCAAGCACCCGGTGAACTCTGGCCCTCTCTGACAGGCAGAAGTCTCCTCCTCCTCCTGGAGATGCCATTCAGTGTTGATAAATACAAAGGAATGCTCCCTAGAAACAATAATTCCCATTGTACATATAAACGATGGGTCTAAATTAGCTACAACCACTCAAGAGAGAGATCTTGGGGCCACTGTGGAGAGCTCTCTGACAACAGCCGCTCCATGTGCCGCGGCAGTCAGAAAGCAAACAGAATGTTGGGACTCATTAAAAAGGGATAGCGAAAAAGACAGAGACTATCTTACTGCCTCCATATAAAACCATGGGACACCCGCATCCTGAATGCTGCGTACAGATGTGGTCGCCTCATCTCAAAAAAGATATTTTGGCCTTGGAAAAGGTTGGGTAAAGGGCAACAAGAATTATTAGGGATATGGAACGGCTTCTGCTTAGGAAAGAAAGCACTAAGTAGGGATATGACTGAGGTCTATACAATCAGGACGGATGTGGAGAAAGCAAAAAGGAAGTGCTATTTATCTCTTTTTATAACACAAGAACTAGGTGGTCACCCAATGAAATTAACAGGCAACAGATTTAAAACAAACCAAAGGAAGTTTTTCTTCACACAATGCACAGTCAACCTGTGGAACTCCTTGCCAGAGGATGTTGTGAAAGCCTGCTCCCCACACAGCACGATTTACCTGGCTCACCTTTTTTATGCATATTTGTGTCCCCGCCGTGCCTCCTGCACTCACCTGTGCCAGAGCTCTGAAGCAGGGGGGTAAGGAACTTATGCGCCCCTCCCTCGAGAACCTAGGGCCCTTCAGAGCAGGGAACAGAGTGAGCAACACCAGTGGGGCACCCTGCAAGGTCCTTTCCACTGGGCAAGGGTCTTTGATTCTCCAGTGCTGACAGCGGGGGCCTGGGGACAGGTTTGCAGGCTGTGACACTCTGGGGATGCGCCATGCACGAGGCGGACGACGGAGCTGGGTTCGGGTTGGTACGCTGTGAAGGGCGCGTGCTGCTCACCATCGCCGTTCGTGCACCTCCAGCCCTGCATCCACGGCCCTGGCAAAGGCACCAGGACCCCTCCTCCCTCCCCGCAGCGCTCAGCAGCAGCGCCTACCCTTCGGTTAGCTCCCTGCACCTCATTCCCAGCTTTTCAGGGACAGGCTTTCTAGCCACAGTCGTGCGGACAGCCCTAAGGTGCTTCTCCCTACACTCCACCAGCTAATAGAGGAGGGATACACTGAGTGACTCGCTGCCGGCGCCTTTCCCGCTACTTCGCACGAGTGTCGGGAGAAGGGTTAGGCTGCTGTGGTGAGCAGCCAGGGATTAACCGCGTTGACCATTTACACCCCTTCACCTCTGTGTCTTAATGGCTCTGAGGTTTGCCTCTTGTGCCAACGCTCGCAGTGCGCAGGGAGCCCGGACGTGCCACTGCCCGGCCTGCGGGCTGCACAAAGCAAGCACAGCACACTTCATGTTGGGGCTGCCAGTTTCAGCGCGGCTCAGCTCCGAGGTCTCCTGGAAAGTCTCTGTCTGGGCTGCAGTCAGACGCGGCTGTGACGGCGAGTCGGGGTTCCTCTGATCCTGTAGCAGCAAGGACAGACTCCACCAGCCAGTAGAACAGGGGGTTTATTGCTTCTCCCAGATACAGCCCAGCCTAGATGTCATGTGTCTACAGGAGTCTGGGCCAGGATGCCTCAGCCCCCTTGAGATGGGGTCCCAGGGCCCCTAGATTCCAGCCCCTCCTTAGTCTGTTTCCTTCATGGTTCCAGCCCAAGACAGCCTCGCTCCCAGACCCTGCCCCCAAACCAGGTGTTCATCTCCCCTCCCTTCCTTTGTCTCTCCCCTGGGGAAAGAGCCTTGTTATCAGGTGTCTGGGCCAATGTGGGTGAGTCAGTGGGATCACACAGCCCAGCGCAGGGGGACCCCGGGTCACAGAGCAGACAGCCCCCCACTACGGCACAGCAGTGCATTTCAGGAGCCCTGCAGTAGCACTGTGGATTTCACAGTGGAGAAATACCATCCCCTAAAGCCAGCTGAGCCAGATGTCTGTGCTGAGCACCCACCTCCGTGCAGGTGTCAGTAGCTAGGACGGAGTTTGACTGCATTCTCGCCTGGGCCTTGCAGGGCACACGTCAAAAGCCTTTCGGGAGTTGCAGACACTTTCGTAAGGGATCCACATTGCTCTCACATTGCTTCCGGACACCCCTGTTGACATGTGCTGCTGTGTATTACTCGGCTACAGCCACGAAAGCACCAGGATTCACGCAGGGGGCTCTTTGTCTCAGCAGTTAATATCTGGATTTGCAGAAGTCAGGAAACTGTGCCCTCGGGTCTGGATAGAAGGTTTTGCAGACGCTGGCCCTGGCCAAACAAGCATCTCTCCTCATCAGCCTGCTTCTCCCTACGAGACACCAGAGGCCATGGCCAGAGCCCAGACCTCACAACTCGTACTTGGTATTTCGTAAGCAGACAATGAGGCTCAGCCCAACAGCGGCTGGCAAAGCCGTGCCAAGCCCATCCAGCTCAGCCGGGCCTGTGTTCACTGGCATGGGGGGCGGGGCCAAGGGCTGACTTCTGGCCTGGTTTGTTTCACATCCCGATTGCGGGGGCCGTTCGAGCTTTGTTCATTTGTGTTTCACCGTTGGATGCTTCTGCTGCGTAATAACGAAGGGGAGTTTTGCCCAAGTAGGGACGTGGGAACGAGGCTCCAATTTGCCGTCCGTGCACTTGGTTCTGCCCTTCCAGTGTTTGCCTTGCTCTGGGCTAGGCAGAGAAAGCAGGATTTCTTGGTTCAAATTCACTCCATTTCTACAGCGGGGATATTGGTTTGTTTCCAAGAGAGTCAGGTGGCAATCACAGAGCAAGCCCGGCTAGTCTGAATCAAATTGCTGCTTTGAGCAGCACACTCAACTTTCATCCACTGGAACATCAAATACATTCGGAGGCACGTCTGCCGCACAAATAAGCCCTTATGTCGTTACGCTCAAAGCCCTCTCGCCGCACTTGGAAAATAAGCAGAGAGGTACCTGATGATGCCAGCCAGCACAGCTTTCTTTCTATACTGGCTCACTTAAACCAGACTCAAGCGACCAGAACAAACTGGGTTTTCAGAGACCTGTCCAGGAAGACTGACTGGACAACTTTGTAAATCTAATTTCCATCTGATAATACAACATTAAACATCTGAGACAACAAGCCATTGAGAGATGGGAACATAGGAACGGCCAGACTGGCTCAGCCCAAGGCCCATTTAGCCCAGGGTCCTGTCTGCCCACAGCGGCCAATGCCAGGTGCCTCAGAGGGAGGGAACAGAACCGGGAATCATCCAGTGATCCCCCCATCGCCCATTCCCAGCCTCTGACAAACAGAGGCTAAGGACCCCAGCCCTGCCCAGCCTGGCTAACAGCCACTGATGGACCTGACCTCCATGAATTGATCTAGTTCTTTTTTAACCTTGTTATCGTCTTGGCCTTTACAATATCCCCTGGCAAGGAGTTCCACAGGTTGACTGTGCATTATGTGAAGAAGTACTCCCTTTTCTTTGTTTTAAACCTGCTGCCTATTCATTTCATTTGGCGACCCCTTGTTCTTGTGACGTCTCTCTCCTCTGGGTAGGGACAGGAAGTTGTCATCACAGATGCTTGACAACGTTCAGCCAAGAAAAACCCCTAAAACATTTAATTCTGCTGTTGATTTGTCCCTGACTGAAGAAAGGACCCAGGTGGGCGAGACAGATTTCAATGTCAGGTGTGTAAGATACTAGCAGGTCTCATGTACTGGAGCTTGTGCACGTGGGCTCCCTGCCACTGCTGCCCACAGGCCATGGCTGCAGTGCACTGAGTTCAAGCACCCTTCTCGGACAGCATGCGCTGCACGCTGCGCCCTGAGGCAGCGCCAGCCCCTTAGGAGAGGCAGTGCAGGTGATGCCATCGAGGTCCCTAGGATGGGGGAGCCCGGGGGCACTCATACTTTTGTGGCCGCGTCTCAGCCGCTTTGGGTCCAGACAAAGAACTTACAGGGCAGAGACCCCAGCCGGGGGCAGGGCCTGAGAAAGGGGTGGGGGGTTGTGGCAGAGAAGGAGCGTCCAGTGGGACACGCAGCCAAAGAGGCTAATGCCACCCTGGGATGCCCAGAGAGGAGACTCCCGAGAGGCCAGAGAGGGATTGTCTTCTCTCTCCTTGATACTGGGGCAGCCGCTGCTGGGATCCCAGACCCAGGCCAGCGCCACCGTTCAGCAAGGATGCTGGTACACTGGAGAGGGGTCAGAGAAAAGCCCTGTGGAGGGGGAAAGGATTCGCAAACATGCTTTGTGGGACGCAGCCTGACCCCCGGCGTGAAGGGGTGATTTGGTTCCTGTCTGCAAGTCCCCACCCGGGGATCAAGCACTGAGTAACGGGCTCGGCGTGTGGCAGAGGAAGTTGAGCGCGAGGCGGCGGCTGGAGGCTGAAGCTAGAAAGACGGCGCAGAGCTACCAGGCAGAGCCACTGGCCATTGGAACCATTTGCCGAGGTCCTGGCCGAGTCTCCACCCCGAATGGTTTTCAGCCAACACTGGATGCAGTTTCTGAAGCACCTGCTCTAGCTGGTGTTCGGGGGCAGGTCGCTGGCCTGGTTTCCCCAGGAGCTCTAACTACACCACCAGGGCCCCTTGCGGCCTGGGGATCTGTTCCCTCCCTGGTCTGGCTTTTGGGCAGCTGTCTCAGACCGGTCTCTCCGCACAGTGCCAGTTCATGGGCACGTCCAAGCAGGCTCCCAGCATAGTCATGGGTGGAGTTTCTTTGTGACCCTCTCCAACCTGGGCAGAAGCCAGGGAATCCACAGGAACAAAACAGGGGGCCAGAGAGAGGTCCCACACCCCAGAAGGGCTCCAGGGTCAAACCTCAGCCTGTCTGGGACCAGTTCTGCGCAGAGACCAGTGCTCGCCTGTCCCATGATGAGCAAAGGAGGAGATCCTCGCCAGCAGAGAGCGGCGGGGGTTGGTATTAAGGAATCCACCCCACCAGCTCTGAATTCCGCACCCAGTCAGTTTGCACATACAAGGGCTTCTCTTCAGACACCGGAAGCAGAAATGCATTCAGGTTTAATATTCGAGCAAAGCGCCCAGAGAGAAGTTATTTCAGCTACCACGCTAGGCTCTGCCTTGGTTTCCTTAGGTAACAATGCCTAGAAAAAGAGAGTTGCCAAGAAAGGAGATCGCCTCTCTCCCCAACAGGTGAAGGTCCAATAAAAGATCTTACCCACCCGCCTTCTGTCCTAACAACTGAAACATGCACTAGCATCTTTCTGGCTTGTATTGGAGCGTTCCAGGTCCAGTGTGAGGGAGGAAATTTCGGGACAGTCTCCCTCTTGTGGTTGCAGTGAGAGTCACACCTTTTCCGAGATGGCTTTATCCCATGGCACTTGTTTTACCATTTTACCCTTGCTGGTTCGCCCGTACCTGGGCCCATTGCAGTACCGACTCTCCCTCAGAAAACCCACCGGCTACGCAAGAGTTTTCCAATTAAAAGCTTCTTTTGCTTTGCAAAGCTCATGCTCCTAGCGACAAGCCACAAACGCGGCATGGTCAGAGGCTACTGCTCCTGAGGTGTGTATTGAGAGAAGTAATAACGCAGCAAGGCAGCTAAACAGCCCAACCAACACGCACCGTGGACATTACTGGCTGCAGGAGTGTCGGGGACGGTTTGTCACAGGTGCTGAGCACGGACGCTCCATTGATTCCAGCTGAACCTGAGCGCGCTCAGGACCAGGCTGGATTAAGAAAGGGGCTTTAGAGACTGCAGCCCAGGGCCCTCGGCTAAGGGGGACCCTGCCTAAAGATCTCCAGGTGGCCAAAAGTGTAGATCTTTGGGGGGCTCTGGGCTCAGCCCCTAAGGCCCCCGTGTTCTGGGCCATTCTTCCTCCTCCCCAAGCTGGAGCCTTGTTGCCAGGAGCACCAGGAAGCCCGTCCCCGTGCTGCCCCCGCTGGGGAACTCCACCCCTACAGCTCCCATTGGCTGGGAATTGTGGCCAATGGGAGCTATGGGGTAGTGCCTGCAAGTGAGTGAGGAGCAGCATGGGCTGCATGAGGCCACCTGTTGCTCACTAGGGATATTGGACATCACGCATTTTAGTAATCGTGTAGCTCCAACAGTTTTTAGCAGTTACACGGTACAGGGTGGCAGGCGGAGCCAGACTGCAAGGGGAACCGGTTTAAAAATCGGCTCCCTGCACAGCCTGGCTCCCACCTGCAGCCCAGTGCTCTGAAGGCCTGAGCTGCCCACAAACAGAGGCTGTGCCGGCATCTCACCTCCCCCCCTGTTAAGCCAGCTCCCCCGGCACTGGCTCCTGCCTCCCCCACCTCCACTGCCTCTGATAGAGTCAACTAATCGACTACTCCCTTACATCCCTAGGTGAGGCCGTGGTAAACAGAGACAGAAATTGATCTCCTTTAAATAAAAACACTATGGGGGGGGCCAACTAGGGCCGCACCTAAGAGCAAGATTGGAGCTTGAAGCGCCCAGGGGGATCCAAAGCAACCGGCTGGGATTTCTAGAGGATGGACAGGAGGGGGCACTCGCTAGCACCCTGCCTGCCCGCCGGCGGAGAGGTGGAGAGCACAACTCCCTGGTACAGAGCGGCGACAAGGAGGAAAAGGAAGCAGCGAAGTTCAACGAAAACGGGTGCAGGGATTGTACCCAAGCACGCGTGAGAACGTTAGTTGCTACAGCCAGAGCACTCGAACTAACCAGCCGTGCACAGGGCAGGGTCCTTCATTCTCCTACGCTGGGTTTCAAGTGAGACGCTGCTGCTAAGAGCCAACGGCTGCCTTCACCCACTTCAAAGCACTGCCCCTGGTTCCCAGGCAACCCTGGGGAGCAGAAAGAATAGTGGTTCCCCAAAGCTGTCAAAGCTCAAAGGAGCAAATAGCTGGGATGGTTGGCCCACGCTGCTTGCAGTGTTCCTGCAGCTGGGTTGGTCCCAGGGTACTCGAGACACGAGGTGGGGAGGTAAAGCTCTGTGACTAGACCAGCGCTGGTGGGAAGACTCTAGCTGGCGAGCTATAGAGCTCTTCTGCAAGTCCTCAGCTCCGAGTCGCTCGCCAGCTTGGCTCCTTCACCAGCTCGCCCGCCATGTCCTACGAAAATCTGCAAGTTCCCTGGCTGCGCTAGGCTGCCGGGGGCAGCAGGAGGGGGGATGAGCTGCCCAGCGGGGGATGGCCAGGGAGCAGAGCGACTGCAGGGCGCTGGCAGCTGTCCATAGGACAGCAACAAGGGTCTCTCTTGACGAGACAAGCCGGGAAGACACCGAGGGGTTCAGCATCAGGCCAGCACAGGGGGGTTGGCGGGGGAGGGTCACTGAATAAATCCAGCCCCGTAACTGGACCAGAACCCCAGCCGTACAGAGCATTCCCAGAGGCCATTACCCATAGTCAGTGTGGCGAGAGAGGCCACGGGGAAGGGGGCTGGTGCCCAGATGGGGTGGGGCGTTCCAGACGCTCAGGCAGGGAATGCAATCTAGCTGTGCAATGGTCATCCCCTGGGCCAGCCCCCCGCAGCTCAGGAGCCAACCAAGAGTCTCTACGGCTCACGATACGGAGCCAGGCTCCGGAATGGGCCAGACCAGAGCGCCACCCTGCCTGGCTCCGGCAGCGGGGACCACACACTGAGCAGGGGCTTGCAGATGCAGTGCCAGGAGCAGAGCGTGCCAACTGGATCCCTTTCAGGAACAGCTCTCTCCAACCCCCGGACACCAGGCACTGCTCTGAGGAGCACAACAGTCAGTGTCTTCTCCACTGAGGGCCTGCGACAGGCCCCTCTGGGGAACCCAGCCGCCTGGAGGAGGAATTAGCTCAGGTCGCCGTTCATATTAAAGCTGCTGGCTCGAACCTCCACGCAGCCAGCACTGGGGCGCACCAAACCCACCTGGGCTCCCACGGCTGGCTTTTGGGTCTCCCTTTTTAGGAGCGAGTCCCAGCATTTCACCATCTCTCATCCAGAAAAAGGGTCCAGCTGTCTCTGCCATTAGGCTATGTGGGGTCAGAAGCTGCTGAGGCTGGACCAGCAGGTGCATTTTTCCTGGGTGAAGGCCCCATTCAGAAAGAGCCTTTTGTTTTATAGCGAGGGCCCCGAAGATAAGTCCTGGCATAAAGCACTTTGCCACCCAAGGGCCTCTTTCGGCTCCCCTGAAATCTCTCCCTCACTCCTCCCGAGCAAGCGTTGCTGTGGAGAGCCTCGTCTGGCTTTTCATGTCCATGTCTGCTGAGACAACAGGGAACCCCAAAAGCCAACAGACCATCAGGGTTACCACGGACACCAGCCCCCAATGTGCACTGTCGTAGGTGAGAACCCAGGTTAGAGACAAGTGCCTCCCAGAGACCCACCACCACGTCCCCCGTGCACAAGCAGAGGCTGAATGTTTGCTAGTGTCCCTAAGGCTGTAGCTGGGGCTGTCAGACTGTGCAGAAGGCTGATGTGAATCGGGTATTGCTTTATCCGCTTCAGGCAGAAGGACACCCTTCCCCGGGATGGAGAACCCGGGTCAGTAGCCGTGACGGGGTGGGCATTCAGGTAAAGGAAAAGGAGTCCCACAAATAGACAATTCCTTGCCGTTAGGAGGTGTGTGCTAGGAACGAGGGGGTGTGACACTCACTGCAACTGAACCATTCCCCAGGCCAAGCTAGGGGAGGGAATCTCTGTCATCAGACCCACTTTTGTAGGGGGAGCAGGACAAGCTTTGAGGTTGCACACTGTAGAAAAGAGCTCTTTTTGGAGCCTGCCATGTGAGCGCTCTGCTAACGAGACTACCTCTCAGGGAAGGGCTGTACCTCTGCTTTTTAGTCCTGTTCTTGGTTTAGTATTAAGGGCTTTTAAAATTCATAATAAAAGTTAAAGCTTAATTCCATCATTTTCTGTCTCAGTAATTTCCCTAATTGTCCTGCAATTACCACCCATTAAACTCTCTTGTATTTGTAATACTGCAATTTTGTGAAGCCATTAAAGTCTAAAAATAAGGAACAATGCCTTGAGCACACAGTGACAAGCGGCTGACCCGACAGTCACAGTCACAGAATACAGCAAGTGGCTCGCACTCCTTCTGGGCTCAGAAACAAGGGGCAGCGTCAGATGGAAACGGGATCTAATTGTTCCACTGCTGACATGGCTGTAGGCAGGAAGCTGGCACAGAAGCAATTGTGGGGCAGAAAAGTGCCCTAAAGCACCCAGACTTCCCGTTCGCGGTAAGAGCTGCATGTACCATGCGCCAGCTCACATCAGCCATGCAAAGAGGGGGTTCACTCCCTGTTTTGCAGCCATCCCTGTTTAAGCTGGTGTGTAAGCAGCTTCCCCGGATCCCCCCCTCTTCCCCAAGGCCCTGCCCTCTGCCAGGCTGGAAACCCGGGCTAGGCAGTGGCAAGAGGAAACTCCCACCACTGCAAGGAGCCCTGGACCCTCCGTCTGCCCAGCCCCTGGCCTGTGTTCCCCCGGCCCTCTTGCCCCCCCAGTTCTAGCACCCCTGGGCCCTCAGGGTGTGGGCAGCCCAAATGTTCTTTCCGTCTAGGGCCCCAGTAAATCTTAATGTGACCCCAAGAACCTCCTCTTTACTGCAGGAACCCCACTGAGGTAAATGCCAGCCCTCTGTCCCCCTCGCCCTGCCCTGAGCGGCTGCAGGAGAGAGGGGTCACAAGCAGATCTGCTGCTTGGTTCGTCTCTGCGCTGGCCTCAGAGCTCCAGTGCAGGTGGGGAGGGGAGGAGGAAGCCGCGCTGGCGAATATCTCGCTCATTTCAGTGGGCGACTTGCCACTTCTCATTGTCGCCTGCTGCAAACCGCCTCCCCGTTGCTCAGGGAAATGGAAACGCTGAGCGGACGGCAGCTCCTTGGCCTGCTCCTGCTGGAGATTAAACAGGTGCATCCCCGCATGGGCGCTCGCACCCACCCGCTGCTACTGACGGGCAGGGAGCAGGGGAGCTAAACAAGCGCTTCTTGCACATGCAGCCCCTCCACTGTGGGTCCTTTGCAGGGCCAGGGCCAGGGCCAGGGCCAGGGCGGCCAGCTGTCTAATCGCACCTGTGCCCCCCCACCACCTCTTCCCCATGCCCTCATACCTGCTCACTCCAGCCCCCTTCCTTCCTTCGTCCACTCCCCCCACCTGCACTCACCTCACTGGGGCCGAGGGGTTCGGAGGGGCTCTGGTCTGAGCCTGGGGCAGCGGGGTGGGGCTCAGGGTGCAGGCTCTGGGAGGGAGTTTGGGTTGGGCCAGGAAATGGAGAAAGTGCGGGGTGAAGGCTCTAGGAGGGGGCTCATGGCTAGGGCAGGGGGTTGGGGTGCAGGAGGGAATGTGGCGTGCAGAAGTGGCTCAGGGTGCAGGCTGGGGGCTGAGGCAAAGGGTTCAGAGTGTGGGCTCCGGGAGAGGACTCAGGGCCGGGACAGGGTATGAC
>JANRFK010001158.1:1267048-1282665 GCA_030068395.1 Apalone spinifera | reverse complement strand
GGCAGCAGCTACGAGAGACAAACACCTGAAAGGAAAAGAAAAGAAAGGGAAGCCGGCATGCAGATAGGGATTAGCAGGTAGCCAATGACACTGGGTACAAGGAGCTGGTGTGCTACCTACCTCCATTGCCGCTGCGACTGACGTCACAAATAGCACTTCTTGCTCTGTAAACACACAACACAAGAATTGTAGTGACAGCTGCTGAAAAGTTCAACAATCAGTTCCCTCTCCATGGGCTGACTCCATATGCCCCGATGGGCTTTTTTGCTGGAATACACATACTCTTCTAGCCCATGGGCAGGAATTAAAGACACACTGCTATGAACACAAAGCCTGATGTAATAGGTACACAAGAGACTTGGCACATAGAAAAACCAAATGGTAAAATCCCAGGATAAGAACTATCTAGTGGCCGTGAAAGAGAAACAGGAATGGGGGCTCTGCCCCTTCATTATGGTGAATCTAAACTTCCTTGAACTACAGATTAAAATGCTACTGGGTAAAATGCTATTTCAATTCCAAAACAAAACCACCCTGCATCTCTCCGGCTACAGAAAGTTTGCAAGCAGTGCCGAAAGCTGGCAGTGACAGAACAGAAAGAACTGACTGCAGATGCCACATTCACTGTGGCGAGCCAAACGCCCACGACCGATTGTGGGAAGTGGGACAAATGACAGAAACAAAAGTGTCGGGAGCAATTTTTTGCCAGTGACAATGTACCGATCTGAAAGGAGGGAACGCCGACCAGATGCGGGGCAGGGCAGGCTCTCCTGCCTCGGCCCGAGAACAGCCTTGTAACACAGCAAGAAAATGCAGCTGGGAAATGACCATTGGGAAATGCACAGGCCAGTCACCTCTCAAAGCAGAGGAGAACAAGACCCCTGCTTGGGACCTTGAAAAAGCAGCTTGAGAGCTCTTTAGACCGAATTGTGAGGCGTGTGCAGGCAAGCAGGCTCTAGGCGAAGCCGGGGAGAGTTCTGGAGTAACATCACTCAGTTATAGACAGGCAGCTTGGCCATTCCTAAGGTATCAGCCCTAACAACGCAGGAAACGTGCACCGTGGGGAAACAAGCATGTAACGAGGTAATTAAGGGAAGGAACAAGACACATTTGAAAGCAAAAACCACACTACGTAGTGAAGACTTAATGAGGGGAAACAGTAAGGCAGCTGCACAAAGGGCTATAAAAGGGCAGGAGGCGAATGCTGGAGGAAATACTGCAGGGCCGTAAATCAAGATACCAGGACTCCTAGAGCCACCTGCAGAAAATGACTGGAATAGAGAGCCACAGCAGGTACCAAGTGTTTCATCCGAAGGCCAGGGAGTCGTAAGCTCCAGCTAAGAAAAAAAGAAATTCTGGCCAATATGCTTCAAAGATGGGAGTACTGATCAGGAGAAGAGGGCAGGAAGGGGGCAAAGGAAAAGCACGTGGCTTACTGTGCATCTTGAGAGGCTGAAGAGGGGAGAGCAGGAGGTGGATCTTATTTCAAATGAAATCGTCAGTCAGAGGGAACTTCACAATGAGATAAGAAGGCACAAAAGCACAGCAGCAGGCAAGTACGACATCTGCTATGACGTGCTCATGCGCCCCAGTGACGAAAGCCCGTGAGTAACACTAAAATTACACACTAGCATCCAGAGGAAGGGGCATTCATAGAATCCTAGAATCCTACAATCATAGAACATGAGAACTGGAAGGGACCTTGAGAGGTCATCAAGTCCAGTCCCCTGCCCTCACGGCAGGACCAAGCACCATCTAGACCATCCCTGACAGGTGTCTGTCCAATTTGCTCTGAAATATCTTCAGAGATGGAGATTCCACAACCCTCCTAGGCAATTTATTCCAGTGTTTCACCACCCTGACAGACAGGAAGTTTTTCCTAATGTCCAAACTGAGCCTCCCTTGCTGCAGTTGAAGCCCGTTGCTTCTTGTCCTGTCCTCAGAGGCCAAGGAGAACAATTTGTCTCCGTCCTCCTTGTGACACCATTTTAGATACTTGAAAACTGCTAGCATGTCCCCTCTCAGTCTTCTCCTTTCCAAACTTAAACAAGCCCAGTTCTTTCTGCCTTGCCGTCTAGCTCCTGTTCTCTAGACCTTAAATCATTTCTGTTGCTCTTCTCTGGACCTTCTCCACATCTTTCTTGAAACGTGGTGCCCAGAACTGGACCCAATACTCCAGCTGAGGCCTGATCAGCTCAGAGCAGAGCGGAAGAATGACTCCTTGTGTCTTGCCCACAACACACCTGTGAATGAGTGTAAGATCCCTTGGGACTGCACACAGGAAACTGCTGTCCCGGTGAAGAAATCTGGCACGGTGTGCTCAGCCGCCCACACAGCTCCTCTAGGCTCTGGGCAAGCTGGGGCTGGAGAGATCAGTCACACACTCAAAGACACAAGCTCCTCGAGGGAACACAGAAAGGCTTCAGAGGAGATAGGAGCATGACTGACGGCCACACTGGACTCACAGAGGCAGAAGCACAAGAAAGTCTGTGGCTCTATGACAGTAACTTCCCTGGCCTATCAACCGGAATGTTGAGAAATGCAAAGTAATTCCCATTGGAAAACATAATCTCAACTACATGTATAAAGTGACGGAGACGAATTAGCTATTGCCACTCAAGAAAGATCTTGAAGTCACTGTGGATAGTTCTCTGAAAACAGCCACGCAGCGGCCAGCAGCAGTCAAAAAAAGCAAAGGGACTGGTAGGAATCATTGAAAAGGGGTTAGAGAATGAGACAGAGAATATCTTATTGCCTCTATATAAATCCATTGTACGCCCACATCTTGAATACTGCTACAGATGTGGGCGCCTCATCTCAAAAAAGATCTATTGGCATTAGAAAAGGTTCAAAAAAGGTCAACAAAAATGATTAGGGGTTTGCCATGTGAGGAAAGATTAATGAAACTGGGACTTTTTCATCTTAGAAAAGAGGAGACTAAGGGACCAATGTGACTATGATAGAGGTCTATAAAATCACGACTGGTGTGGAGGAAGTAAATAAGAAAAATGTATTCACTTGTTCCTATAACACAAGAACTGGGGGTGACCAAATAGAATTAATAGGCAGCAGGTTTAAAGCAAACAAAAGGAAGAATTTCTTCACACAGACAACTTGTGGAACTCCTTGCTAGAGAATGTTGTGAAGACCAGGACTTTAACAGGGTTCAAAAAACAACAACTAGATAAATTCATGGAGGACAGGTCCATCAATGGCCATTAGCACATTTTATAGATGGCCCCAGAGAAGCAAGAGAAAAGTGCAAATTGTTAGGGGCCATCTTTGCTCACAAGTACACCTGGAGGAACCATAGTGAAAGTGCCAAAGGAGAACCAAGAGGACAAAACACAGAGCTAGTCCTGTACAAATGCACTAAAGCTGCCAGGCCGTTACGTCAGCATGGAAAACACGTCCAAGAAAGCTAGTACGTGTCCAAGCACAGCCTGTGGGATATCGCATGGTGCTTCGTTACCATGCACTGCTACAGGCTGGGGACCGACTGGCTAAGCAGCAGTTCTGCAGAAAAGGCCCTGGGGATTCCAGTGGATGAGAAGCTGGATATGAGTCAACAGTGTTCCCTTGTAGCCAAGAAGGCTAATGGCATATTAGGTTGCATTAGGAGGAGCATTGCCAGCAGATCCAGAGATGTCATTATTCCCCTTTATTCGGCTTTGGTGGGGCCACATCTGGAGTGTTGTGTCCAGTTCTGGGCCCCCCACTACAAAAAGGATGTGGACGCATTGGAGAGGGTCCAGCGGAGGGTAACCAAAATGATTCAGGGGCTGGAGCACATGATGTACGAGAAGCGGCTGAGAGATTTGGGTTCGTTTAGTCTGCAGAGAAGAGTGAGGGGGGATTTGAGAGCAGCCTTCAACTACCTGAGAAGTCTGGAGAGAGGCTGTTCTCAGTGGTGGCAGATGGCAGAACGAGGAGCAATGGGCTCAATTCACAGTGGGGGAGGTCTAGGTTGGATATTAGTACAAACTATTTCCCTAGGGGTATGTCTATACTACAGAGTTTTTCCGGGATACTACAGGTACCCTGGAAAAGCTCTCCCCCATCCAAGGAATGCGTCTGCTTTTCCAAAAAAAATTTCAGAAAAGCAGACGCATTTTTTCAGCATCCCTGTAAACCTCGTTTTACAAGGAAGAAAGGATGTTCCAAAAGAGGCTTTTTTTCTGACATTTGGCCCAGTGTAGACGGGCCAGTTGTTGGGAAAGCCTCTTCCGGAAGAAAAGCAGAAAAAGATACGCAAATTGTGGTTTGCAATTTGTGCATCTTTTTCAGATAGAACTTTGTAGTCTAAACACAGCCTAGGCGGGTGGGGAAGCACTGGGCTGGGTTCCCTAGGGAGGGGGGGAATCTCCATCCCTAGCGGTGTTTCAGTCCCGGCTTGGCGCAGCCCTGGCTGGGCTGATTGAGTTGGGGCTGGTCCTGCTTTGGGCAGGGGGCTGGACTGAGTGACCTCTGAGGTCTCCTCCAGCCCTGGGATTCTGGGATTCTATGCAGTTGTGTGTCATGTGACTAGGCGCTAAAGCAATAACCCTCTCTTACCCTGAAGCTCCTAGACTTACCGTTTGGGCCAAAGGAGTAGGTAATAGAGCTGATAACACCAACGGTGCAGCTACACCACACCCGGACCTCAAAACAAGCCTTCAACTTATGCTATGCAAACTGTATAGCTTATTTCGATCTTATATCAAAATCTGGCACTTACTTCAAATGAAAGCGCTATTCCGAAACATCCCTTATCCCTCGTGCAATGAGGGTGACAGGGACATCGCAATAGCGAGCTCATTCTATTGTGATACAACAGGCTCGCTCTTAAGATGCAGAATAGCTAGTTCAGGGTACTCGAGGTATCCCAAAATAGCTCTGTAGTGTAGACGTAGCCTAAGCTATGCCTGGGCTGTCCTCTCTCTCTGGGGCAGCCTGCGCACTGAGCCCCCCACTCCCAAGCCACCCCAGCGCAATGATTCCTGGACATTTGCATTTCATCTCCCAAAAAGCAGGAACGAATCGAGTGGAGGACCCAGCAACAGCGGGTAAACCTTCCCGTGATACAGACACAGGCTCCAGCAAAGCAATCTCTGGGCTAAGCATGAGCGTCACTGGCCAATGCGGAGGAGGGCTGCGGACAGAAATCTGGACAGGGGGAGGGAGCAGGCTCTGGGCCCCTGGAAGGTGCAGGGCTGGGGATTGGCCACCTCCAACCAGCCCTTCAGCACCACCTGGCCTTCGCCACCCAGGGCTCTGGAGGAAATTTAAAGGGCTCAGGCAGCTGCCCCTCTTGCCCCCCATCAGTGGCCCAAGGGTGCTGCTGGCGCGGCATGGCATTGCCACACAGACAGAGCCGAAGCACCAGCGGCGGGATGGTGCACGTGGCATGCACAAGCTGCCACCACCACTGCGATTTCCAATGCCACGATGTCAAAGCACTAAGGCGCTGCCAGCCACCGCCATCCCACCCATACACCGGCGGGACCAAGCGCTCCGGGGCCTGTTCAGTCACCAGGCTCCCTCTGTGCCCCTCCTGTTGGCAGCCCCACAGACGTGCCGGGATGGCTTCATAGAGAATGGAATGGGGACAGCCTCGTGGGCCGCCACCAGACTCGGCGCAGTGAGACACCTAGCTGCACAGCTGAGCTGGCAGACTCATTGCTGGTGTGAACCCAAGCGTCCGCGGTGCAGCCGGCTGCCCGGGGCCGTCCTGCCGGCTTCCTGCCAGGGCTGCAGGCACCCGGCTCAGGCACGTCTGCCAGCAGAAGTGAGATACCTAATGAAATAGCACTGCTCATCAGCCAACTCCTGCAACTGGCCTGGGGCATGTAAGCCGATGCCAGGCAGAGAAGCACAAACACCTTCACCTAGAGATCTCCTGGTGCAAACTGGGATTTAAACACTTAGGCTACGTCTACATTGCGCTCTCTTGTGCAAGAACATATGCAAATGAGATGTGCCTCATTTGCATACTTAATGAGCCGCCATTTTTGGGCAAGGGGCTTTTGCGCAAGAAGGAGCAGTCTACACTGCCGCTTATTTTCAGGGAGAACGGCTTTTGCGCAAGAGAGGATTTTTGTGCAAGAAGGAGTTGTGTAGACTTGCGTAAAAATGGCGGCTCATTAAGTACGCAAATGAGGCACATCTCATTTGCATATGTTCTTGCGCAAGAGCGCATGATGTAGACATAGCCTTAGGGCATCACTACACTAGGGACTTATTTCAAAATAACTAGATCTGAAATAATAACTCCCAGAACAACGATTTCAAAATAAGCTTATTCCCCGAGAAAGTGGGAGTAGAGATTTCAAAATAGCCAGCCTGCTCCGCTGGGGGGGTTTTAAGCGGGAGCAGAGATTTCGAGGTAGCCAGGCTGCTCCCCTGGGGGGGTTTAAGAACAAGACAAACGAACCCGTCAGGGCTGGGCCAGGTACTGATGTAGCCTCAGTACCGTGACTCAACCTAGCTATGACTCTACTGCTAGGGCCCTGGGCTGATAGCCAGCAGAACTGGGTTCTATTCCTGGACTAGCCAGCGGGGCTCCCTGGAAGCTGGGTGCTTGGGTGGCCACCCAAAAGAGAGTCCAATGCTGCCCAGCTGATTAGCACAGCCCCACTGCCAGCAGTTGGTGTCTCTCCTGGTGGTGCACATCTGCACATGGCTTGGTGCACCATGGCTGGGGAAAAGTGAGAGGGAACATTGTTAGCCACCAATGATTCATTCTGTGCCTCTGACTCCACTCAGTTGCTATACCCCTTTGTCTGTCTTGTCCGCTTTGCCTGCGAGCTGTTTCTCCCAGGGACTGTCTCGCTGTGGGTTGGGCCCTCCCAGCCCACTCTGCCCAGATCGTGGCTGGAGCCACTCAGCGCTGCTGTAACACACCCAGTAACAGGCCGTAGGCTCCCGCAGGAGTGTTCACTTTAGAATTACCCACACATACTGCAATACTTCGCAGACAACTTTGGGCGTCAGCCCAGACCCCAGGACTACGGGCCCGCCTGGTAACAAGGGTTACTCACAGCTGCAAGACCAAGCTTTTTTATGGCTAACATTCCCGAGTCAAAAAATTGCAGGCCCAGCACTAGCTGATAGATTTTTTGCTAATAAAGTGGATTTCCAAATGAATATCAATGATCTCTTTACTTAACCTCGTATGTAAATACAGTATGCAGGTAATTAAAAGGCAGAGCAGGAAAGACGGAGAACATCAGCGGAAAAAGAAATTGCTAGATTTTATTGCATTAGTGGCTATTGATTTATATATCCTTTGCATTCAGCTAGCATACCCTGTGGGGCTGGATTCGATAGACTGAGCGTGGGAACACTAAACTAAAGAATGAAATAAAAATAATTCATTGCTGCCCACTATTGCTGTTCAGCTAGACACTCAAAGCAGAGAGCATTCGCATGGCTGGATGTGCTAGCTTCTGTTGAATGTGGGGCTTAAAATGGCTTATTGTCAATTTGGTACTTGCCTGCCTGAGTCGTCTGAGTAGCTTTGAAAAGTCTCAACATTCTGTCTGATCAGATTTGGCACATTCCAAGTCGTTTTGTTAAGATTTCCCAAAGCCCCTGTGGGATCCAAACCGGCTCTCTGGTCAGTGGAACGCTGGTCTCCCCTCTCTGCCGGGTTGCCCTCCACAGGGAGTCGGGCTTTCAATGGTCTATGTGGTTGTACACTGGTTGGTGTAAGCACCCACGCAATACAATGAGCCTTTTTTCCTTCCAAATCATGGTTGAAACATGCACCTCAGACCCATTAATAATATTAAAAACACCAAGCAACCTTCCTCACTGGAAGCAGGCTGGCACAGCTGAAACATTGTCAGTATTGCAGGACTTAGGGGGCTGTTTGGATGCAAAAGTCTGTGTCGATTCCTTTCACACTTAAGAATTGACTCCAAAATGAACATTTCACATCACACCCCAGGAGCTCAGTTTCTACTCAGGACTGTTGTGGTATGACAGTAGGAAGAAAACTCACGTGCACTCAAGTAGAGACAAAATTCCTTGTTAAGTACACACAAATAAACCCAATCATCATTTGAGATTTTCAACAGGTCTTCGTTCAGACTGAGTAAGAATGAATGATTGTAGCGAGAGAACAGCCCGTCAAAACCTGCAAAAGGGACTAATTAGGGAAACTTACAATTTTATGAAGCGCTCGTTAAAGAGCACCACAAAAGTGTGTTCAAGCGGAGTGACAAAGCTTATCAAACAGAAGATTTTGCCTTTGCACGGGCAGCAGGCACACGTCCGTCAGAGATGGATAGCGCATCTCTGCTGGAGTGCGATCAAACTGTGCTGGAGAGCAGTGACCTTACCCCCCACTTCAACCGCAACACCCCTCCCTGACAGTGGGGAGCCTTCCCCCGGGTCACCCAGACAGGCCACGGGTCCACCTGCACCCTGCACCACTGGTGGGAATCCAAAGAGCCCCGCCACGCCTCTCCAGCCCCATGCCAGTGCGCCTGTGTGGCTGGAGCGGGGACAGCATCACGTCCTATCTGATTTGCAGGCGGTGATCTCGCATTGGACAACTGAGAAGCACTGCACCTGGAAAGGACACAGCCAGGCTTGAACTAAAACCCCTCTGCCGCACACAGACCACAGCTGCCTTCTGCGCTGCTGCATGGGCCTCAAACAGCGTGTCAGTCCTGGGCTCTGCTCCCGCGATGGGCTTCCTGCTGAACTTAGGGTCAGAGTCCTCAAGGTCTCACTCCGCGGTTCTGATCTCCTGTAGGGCTGACCCATCCTCAGCTAACGGATGGCAGGTTTTTAACATTGGCATTGTGAGGACACCCGAGAGTCGCAGCTGGGCCGTGCCCCGTTGTAATGGGCACTCCTAGACCCAGCAGCGAGATCCGGAGAGAACGCAGAGGAGGGGAGCAGCAGTGACACAAGGTTCAGCAGACCTGGCCTACGGGGAACCACGAAACCAATCCGGCTCTTCATTAGTCTGGACTCTGGAGAAAAGCTGAGTGAGGAGGCACTGGAGAAGAGTCTTCAGACATGCTAAGGGCTCTTCTGAAGAAGACTGGACCAATTGTTCTCCCTGTCTAGCGACCACAGGACAAGAGCTGGGCTTACTCTGCAGCCGAGGGAGACGGAGGTCAGATCTAACTCTAAGGACAGGGAGGCTCCTGGCTTCACGGGAAGTTGTGGAATCCCTGCCATTGCAGAGTTGGAAGAACAGGCGGACAGACCCCGTTCGGGCTGCTCTAGGTCTACATGGGTCTGCCTCCGCGCAAGGGCAAGACTAGACGATCTCTCAGGGCCCCGTGGAGCCCTGCATGGCTACGGGCTGATAATGCGCCTACTTCGCCAGTTGTAAGACTGGTGGCACCTACTCAAATGACTTCAGTCCAGCAAAGGGAATATGGAACATCGCTGACCATGAGAACCACGTTTACAGTCTCTGCTGTGCAAGTCCTCCTCCAAGGAGATTCTTTAAAATAGCCTGTTCAAAATGTTTATCTGGGATGTTTCAACTCTCCTCCTGTCCATGTTTAATAAATATTAATCCAGGAACAAATCTTCGCTAAGCACAGACATCGGGGATTCAATTTTTATTTAATTGGACGATGTGAGGTGAATTTTCAAATACACATAAATGACTCAGGTACACGTCTCATGCATATTCAGTGGGGTGCAGCCTGCTCCTAAACCACCTAGGCAATTCAGAAATCCCAGGCACCTGTTTCCCACTGTCGCATATAGCAGCACAGCTTCCCCCAGCAAGGTCTGTGAAAAAGCTGGCTGAGTGGCCTTCCGTGATAGATACAAGTGTTCAGCCCCACACAAGACAGGCCATTACAGTCTATTGCAGGATCAAGCAGACAGTAAGTGATGGAGTATGAGGAAATGGCGCATTATTCATACATATGGAGCTAAATAAGAATACAGAACGTTGCTGGCAAAGGAAATTGCACATATACCAGTGCATGAGAGATTGTTCTGACTCACCTCCATTTTGAAAAGGGTTTATAGCTTCACAAAGTTCTGTTTTAATACATTTCCCAGATCACGTCATGTTACTGGATTTTAAGGGGATCAGACATGTCACTGCTGCACCCTAGGGGGGTGTTTGCCCCAAAGTCTGTACAAAGGGGGCCATGTGAGGTGTCAAACGAAAGCTTATGTTCTACTGATTTTATGTATGCTGTTCATGTATTTGTATGATATCTGTATGTGGAGTTATAACTATGTGCTCTGTGTTGATGCTGGAAGATTCTCTGTCTGAGACAGAGCAATGGGCCAGGAATGGTCAGTCAGTGACTCTGCTAATTAGCAAGGCTCCAGGGACAAGGCTCTCAGAGGGGCCAATACACACCTGAGGAATGTGTCTGGGACCTGCAACTACCCTATATCATGACTGCTGACATGGGACATGGGTAGGTCACTGGGCCATGTGACCTGCTCCAGTTTGGAAGAGACCAGGGATGGATATAAAATGCCATGAGGCAGCCTTGCGAGGGACAGCGAGCCGGGGAGAATCACTGGCCCGTCCTGACATAGGATGTGCACCAGAGACTTTTAAGATAGCAGTTTGTAACATCTCTGCTGAGAGCCTGCATTGAGAACTTGATGATTCGATGCATGTGACGTATTCTCCTTCACAACCGTATTCTCCACCTTTTCTTTCTTTTATTAATAAACCTTTAGATTGTAGATTCTAAAGGATTGGCCCAGAGTGATCTTATGAGTAAGATCCAGAGTGTAAATTGACTGGGAACTGTGGCTGGTTCTTTGGGACCGGAAAGACCCGTTCGGGGTGGGTGAGATCGGGTTCTAAAACCCCTCACCTGTGGGCAGACCCCAGGCTGATTGTGGCACAGGGAGAGCTGGGGTGTCAGAGGGGTTTTGCTAGTGAGGCTTCCTGAGGGCCGGATTGGCAGCTGGAGCGCTCTGTGTGACTGGTTTGTGGCCTATTTGGGAAGGTCTCCGGTCAGGGGCTATAAGGAGCCCTGAGTTTGAGCAATTCGCCCTCAGCTGTGCCCAGACCCGGCTCAGTCCGTCACACAAGTTCTTTAATAGGCCAAATTTCCATGCTGTTTTACATCTTTTTGCACTTGCTTTTTTAGATACGTAGGTTTGTTGCTTTAAGGAAGTGTTTATTCAAACAGGCTTCAGCGAACCATAAATTGTGGCTTTATCTAAAGACCTAACACAGTCAAGAAGCCCGTTGAGCATTTAGAACAGAGCCAGTATGCCCCACTATCTGTAATTTATAAATCTCTCCTCTGTGCCGAGTTAACTTCGGGTGCTTTGCAGTATCCTCCCAATGAATGAAAACTTGGGAGTCCAATCAATCAGCAGACCAGTCTCATTCTCCAGACCCCAAATGCAGTGACGGAAAAGGCAGAAAGGGTCTCAGGGTGCAAGCTGGCAAATAGCCAGGACACCCCATTAAATGGGCAAACCCCAGCATAAAACCATCCCGGGGAGCCGAAGCCTGCAAGGAAGGGGCGTGGCCTCAGGTGGAAGGGGCAGGGCCAGAGTAGCCAGCCTTCCGCACCGCCATGGAGCGCGGCACCCCTCCCCCCCAGCCCTCAGAGCTGCATGGAGCACGTGTTATGGTGCTTAGGTGGTGATTTAAAGGGCCCAAGGCTCCAGCCAGGAGCCCCAGGACCCTCTGAATCACCAGGCCTCAGAGGAGTTGCCTCTTTGTCGTCCCCCTCGTTGATGGGCCTGACCGTCTCTGAACAAGCCAGATTTCTCTGAAGCCACCCAGTCACAGACAGGTCTCCAAGGAAGTCAGCTGTTGGTAGCCAGCTTTCAAATCCCTGCTAGCTTCAGGCCCAGCTTACCTGGCATTCCCAGCTGTGGGGGCTGACTCCGATAACTGAGCTGACTTGCCAACCTACCCGAGAGCTGACGCCAAAGCCCGAGAGGCTGATTCCTGCTGACCGTGAGACGCTGACAAACGTCTCCAGACCTGAGAGCCAACCCAAAACTCCAGCACATTTGCACCACAAACTCTCTCGTCCGCCCTCCTCCAGCTGCCATTGCTGGTTACCTAGCTATTGTCAATTCAGACAGGCGTTTCCTCCTGTTGAACCCTCCTTGTCAGTGCCCCCGTCACTTGGCATTGCTGTGAATCTGGCCTGTCTGACAATCCTAATTCCAAGGTGATTATAAATGCCAAGCACCAGATTGTGAGATCATTGACTCAGTCAGATAGAAACAGCAGCCTGGAGATTGGAAAATACTGTTTGCAAACACTGAAACGGTCTCCGTAATCAGCAGTGACAGGCAGGGAAACACAGAGTCCAGCAGAGCGTGAGGGTTTGGGGGTTGTGCCAGTTTTGTTAAAGGTTCAAAAGCAGGAAGCTACTGACTTGTAATTAGGCGCCCCCCTCAGTGCAGGTGTGTGACTGTCCCGTCACACCAGGCTAAGGGGACCCTCTCGCCATGCATGTGAGCACCAAGAAGAGAGTTAAGGGGCTAGCTGTCAATGGCGAGCTCACAAGTCCCAGCCCCCCAGTCCCAGCCCACAAAAGGGAGCATGGCCAGAGACACCACCTGGGCCGACGCCAATGTGGAGCCGAGCGAACCCAGTGCTCCTCATGCAGGTAAACAATCGAGTTGCCCCAACGACCAGCGCCAAACGGGTCCAGGAAGCCGTCTGAGCAGCACATTACAGCTCGGGCACGCTCCCATGGACTATCGCCACGCTGACACCACTGGCAGACAGAATACGAGTTCCTAGAGCGTTAGGCCGGGCGCTAAGCACAGCCTCCGCCTGGGAATTACACAAGACAGAACAGCACCCTCGCATTTGTGCCATTACATCCCAGAACTGGGAAATCTCATTTTAACCCCGCCCTGCCCTACTCAGCAGTTCCAGATGCCGAATGCGGACGTGTTTCTCCAACAGAGCATCGCTCACTCCTAAAAGCACCATGTTCACAGGGCGCATCCCTGGTCTCCTGTGACCGTCATTCAAAGTGCCGAGCTGGGGGCAGAAGCCAGTTGCACAGTACAGCTGTGGTCCTACTGCCGGTTTCCATGGCTGCTCAAGTACAGACACATGCACTGCCCAAGAGAGCAGCACCAAAACCTGCCCAGAGAACATGAATGATGATCCTGCAGGAGGGGAAGCATCTTTGTCTGGAGATGGGTGACAGGGGAGGGGTCACGTGAGGTTTCCCTGCTCTGTTCCCTCCCCCTGGAGTACCTGGTGTTGGCCACTGCGGGCAGACAGGACGCTGGGCTGACCCTGTCTGGCTGCTCTGATGTCCCCTTGCAAGTCACTAGGACCAGGGGTGGCAAGTCTGGGACCATTTCAAAACAAAACGTCGTAGCTCTTGGCGAGGACTCCAGATGCCAACGTCCCACATACAGACTTGCTTAGCTGCTTGAGCCACACCCGGTGCCATGGAACTCAAAGCCCTAAATGGAGGGGAGCTCAGACTGGGTCCAGCCAGAACGGATTGCAAGTCTAGCCCCATCCCGATCCTTTAACTCGCCATACGCAAGTCACATGACCTCCGTGCCTCAGTTTCCCTAACTGTAAGTATATTTTGATCTCTGTGGCTGAAGAATACGCTAAGGCTACGTCTACAGTACACGGTTTTTGCACAAAAACCTGTGGAGCGTCTACACTTCAAATGAGCTCTTGCACAATTACACGGGCAGTTAAACGGCAGAACAAAGGGCTTTTTCCGCCATAGGTAAACCTCCTTTTCTAAGGCATAACTGCTTTTAGCACTACAGCTATTGTGCAAGAAGGCCAGTGTGGACGCCCTATGGGCAGGGGCGGATATAGGGCAGGGCGAGCGGGGCGGCCGCCCCGGACCCCGTGCTTCAAAAAGCCCCGCGTATGCGCCACAGCGCCACCGCGCATTCGCCATAGCAAAGGGGGGCCCCACAAAATTGTGCTGCTCTGGGCCCCGCAAAATGGTCATCTGCCCCTGCCTATGGGAAAAGCACAGGTGCTCCGATGGCCATTCTGTGAATGGCCATCAGAGCTTTCTTGCACAAGAGCATCCATGCAGTGTGGACGTGCTCTTGTGCAAAAGCACATCCCTTTTGCGATGTGCTCTGAGGTGTGGACGTGCTCTTGCACAAGACGTTTTTGTGCAAAAACTCTTGTGCAAAAGGCTTCTTGCGCAAGAAGCAGGTTGTGTAGACATAGCCTGAGTGCTCTGCATGACGATTATTGTGAAGGGCTCATAAGACTTTTGTGTCTTGGGCCAGAGATGTCAAGTGGCATGGTGAAATGATGCGCTAGTACAGCCTCTGGCCCTGTCCCCAGGGACTGCAAAGCCAGGCTCTCTGGGGCCGTGCCAACACAAAACCACCTATTCTTAGAACAAGCCCTGGAGCATCTGACAACAAGCCAAAGGGCTTTTCTATGGCCTTTGAATGCACTGAGCACTACGCACAATTGTTCCTGCAAGAGACACATTCTGTGCTTGGAACGGTGGTATTCCAAGTACCATGGGCCTCCAGCTGGGATGTGTGCGCCTCGCTTTACGAGCACCATTCCACAGTCCAGCAGTAAAACCACAGGACCATATTTCGGCACCGACAAGCAGCCAATTTTCTGAACTCCACAGCACAAGGAGAGGCACAACCCTCAATAGGAGGCCATCAGAATCCCCAGCACCATCTACACTACAGTGATTGCACAGCAAACATAATGAAAAGAAAACCATAGGCAAGATTGGTGACAACTAGTGCCAGTTAAGAGTCGTTACAAGTCATCGAGGCTGCGCTAGAACATACCACATGCAAGGATTATCATACTGGGGATACATTGCAGCTAAACCTACAATACTTATGGACCATATTCATCACATGATCCCTCTCCTGTCATCCATTTCCAGAGGCTAGGGACACAATTCCTACCTATCCTGGCTAATAGTCATCGATGGACCTAACCTCCATGAATTTATCTAGCTCTTTTTGAACCCTGTTAAAGTCCTAATCTTCACAACATCCTCTGGCAAGGAGTTCCACAGGTTGACTATGAGCTGCATGAAGAAAAACTTCCTTTTGTTTGTTTTAATTTTGCTATCTATTAATTTAATTTGCTAACCCCTAGTTCTTATGTGATAAGAACAAGTAAATAACATCTCCTTATTCACTTTTTCCACACCAGTCATGATTTTATAGACCTCTATTACATCCCCCCCTTAGTCTCCTCTTTTCTAAACTGAAAAGTCCAAGTCTTGTTATCTCTCTTCATATGGGACCCGTTCCAAACCAAAGATCATTTTTGTTGCCATTTCCTGAACTTTTTCCAATGCCAATAGATATTTTTTGAGATGGGACGACCACATCTGTACTCAGTTTTCAAGATGTGGGCGTACCATGGTTTTATAGAGAGGCAGTAAGATATTCTCTGTCTTTCTCGATCCCTTTTTAATGATTCCTAACATTCTATTTGCTTTGTTGACTGCCGCTGCGCACTGAAGGGATGTTTTCAGAGAACTATCCACAATGACTCTAAGATCTCTCTCTTGAGTAGCTGTAGCTAAATTAGTCCCCATCATTATTTTTTCCAGTGTGCATTTATCAACATTAAATTTCATTTGCCACTTTGTTGCCCAATTACTCAGTTTGGTGAGATCTTTTTGAAGCTCTTCCCAGTCTGCTTTGGTCTTAAC
>JANRFK010001158.1:1254270-1266948 GCA_030068395.1 Apalone spinifera | reverse complement strand
TCACAGCCCACTGCCCAGCACAGCAACCAGCAAGGCACCCATGCTACGTCACAGACGGGTCCTAGGACAGACCCTTGGGGGACCCCACTAGTTACCTCTCTCCACTCGGAAAACTGACCATTTATCCCTACCCTTGGTTTCCTGTCTTTTAACCAGTTCTCAATCCATGAAAGGACCTTCCCTCTTATCCCATGACAAATTACTTTACTTCAGAGCCTTTGGTGAGGGACCTTGTCAAAGGCTTTCTGGAAATCTAAGGACACTATATCCACTGGATCCCCCCATGTCCACATGCTTGTTGACCCCCTCAAAGATTTTCCTTATTGTATGATTTTCCTTATTGTAGAAGACCATCCTATACACATGAACCTCTGTATGCCACGGGGGGCAGTGCCTGGGAGTGGCAGGGAATCTAGAGCCACATGTACCCCAGGAGTGGGGTGGCAGATAAGCACCCACCTCCATCCCCCTCACACCCAAACCCCGCAGCATCCTCCCTAGCTCAGCAATATCTTCAATCCAGCATACCCTGTTTCCATTGTGGCTGGATTAAAGAGGTTCAAGGGTATCAAAGAGGAGTCAACAACTAAACAGATTCTGGTATCTGAGTCCCAGCAATGGGCCCAGCCCTGAACTCCTGATTCAAAAGGTGACTCAAAGAGATTCTGCTTCTCCCAGATTAGTCCCGTCACCATTGAGACGCTAAAGTTTCATTAAGTTAACTTCTTCCTTTACAGACCAGAGGGGAAGAAACATTGAAGATAATGGTGACAAATGGGCTGTTGACACAGTGATTGCCTATTAACTTTCAAACGAGGCATGGAATGATTAAGAGCACTTGGACTGTGCCTCCTCCAAGTTCTGACATGACAAAATATCCTTGCACGGCGAAGGTCATGCGTTTGGGAGGGTGTTTATTCTAAACAGACAATTAATGAATTTCCACTTCATTGATCAGCTGTATTAGACCAAAGGCCTGACTGTTAGTCCAGATTGATTTACTGACATTGCCTTTGAGCCTTATTGCAGGAAGAAGGAGATTTCGATATCGGCCTGCGCAGGAGGATTCACGGGTTCAATGGCTTGGAAAAGCAGCCTCCTGCCGCAGGAGAAGCATTGGCTTTGGGAGGGTGCTGCGGAGCACACCCTGAGATCATCAGCTTGGTTTTGCCAGGAGAAGAGAATCCTCTGCTGCTTTCCGGGCAGTGGAAGTCCTCTCCCAGCACTCGAGAGCACGTGGAAATGTGGGCCGGTGGCACTGCGAGAATGCACGGCAGGTACTGTGCCTCCCCGCTTGTCTCATGCAGCAAAGCAGGGCTGTACAACTGGGGACTCTGGGCACTCGCTGGGCAACAGAGCCCAGGGTGCAGTTCTGAGAAGTGACAGTTGTCAATTGAGCACCCCACTGCCCAGCGGGGAGGCCCTTTACAGCTACATATTAGAGACCCCAAAAACCCAAGTCATCCTATAGCATCTTAGAGACTAACAAATGGATCGATGGATCGACCATAGAGTGTATGGAGATTAGACAGACAGACAATCATCAGCTTTCATGGGCACAGCAAAAAGGAGCAATTAGTGACCTGGTTAGTAAGAAACCGATACTAACCGTTTAAGACACCGCGCTGCCTTAGGTAGTAGCATGGGATCCAGTATGGTCCTTGGCAGTGTTGAGAGATTTTTGTCTGATGGGGCCTGAGAAATGACTGCTGTTTTAGAACCCAGTCCTGCTCCTACTGAGGCGAGAGGGGAGCCCTGGGATTTCCATGAACGCAGCAGCCAATACAATCCGAGTAAGAGTGGCTAATAACCCCGTGACCTTGGAGACAGCATGAGAGCTTTCAATAAGAGACAGAACAAGACTAATTTTCCTACGCTGAGCAGCACAGAGCCAGGGTGGAACACGCCGCCGTGTGCAAAGCTATTAGGCAACGCTGCAGCTTTCGGAATGCACCATTCTGCAGGACATGACCTAGCTCAGAAAACACCCCCCAGAGGGACTGGTCTACATACATTCTACAGTAACATTTCATAGAAACTTCCTTGAAACAGCCTAACGTTCATTCTGGACACCCATAGTTGTGCAACGGCTTTTACTGACTGTGTGAAAAGACAGCCTGAACCACGGGTGCCAGCCCTGACCAAATGGCCCACACCTCGTTCACAAACAGAATCTTCCCTTTCTCCTTCCTACACGCAATAACCACCTGATGGACACCGAGGAGACATCACCTTGAATGCATCAGCCCAGGCCAACTACTGCCTAGTGCCCCCTCCTGTTCCTGAGCACATTCGGAGGTGCTACCCAAAGGCCACCTGCAAGCCTCGGTCTGGTGCAATGTGGATTCAGGCCAAGGCACGGAACTGAAACCACCATAGAGCACTCAACGACCTCCTGGCAGCGGACAGAAGGCAGAGAGCCTCTCGTTCTCCTGGACCTCTCTACATTACTCCACAGGGCTGACCGAGGGCTCTTGCTCTCTCATCTGCAAGAGGTTGAGAGGAGATGGGAACGAGAGCCAGGTGGATGCAGCTGACACAGCTCTACAGACAATCACCCACTATCACCGAGATGGCCCTGCGGATTGAAGCAAGTTCAAGGTCTCCGTCCTTATCTTCCAAGATGCTGCATGGGCTGACCCAGGTCTTCACAGAGCTTAAAGCTCAGGGGTGAAGACCACGGCCACCTATGCTACCACTACCCCCGGCACAACGGAGCTCTGCAATGAAGGGAAAGCTCTGCTATGCAGACACAGAACTTTCTCGGTCGGGGGCCACTCCCAGACTTTGGACTGAACTGCCCGGGTGCTCCGGGCCTTCCCAAACTTCCCCACCTTTTGCTGCCAGATCCAGGAACCTTGCTGACCAGGACTCTCAATGCAGCCCGAGTAACGGAGCCACGCCAGTGCAGACCGGCTCCCCCGCAGAAGCCTGGGAGAACAAACCACTTGCCGCGTGCTCAGATGACACTTGCTGAGGGGGGCAGTCTCTCTCCCTGGCTCAGACCCAGCAGTTTAATGTCATCGCTCCCTTCCGCTGCCAGAGATGGTAAATAACCTCAATTAACTACACAACTGTGGCCTCATTGCAGAGAAACGAGGGAGAGAATACAAAGCACCCACCGCTTCTGATCAAGCATCCCCCTCCGAATCTTAACCAGCTGCTGTGGTACCAAGTATCTGTGGCTGGGATGGTTTCGCACAGATACTCACTGGCATAGAACATCATTGGCAGCAGGATTTTCCTCACAACCGATATTTCTGCCATGCTAGAATTATGTCCCTCCCGGGGGGCTGATCTCTGACCATTTATCATTTGTTTGAAAGTTTCCATTGGGCCTCTCGGATACAGACGCGGCATCAAAGGAACCTCTGCAAGACCGTGGCAAAACCAGAAACACTTACTGTTGAGTGCAGATAATCCACATCTGCGGTTGATTAAAACAGTCCAAGCACGGCAAAGATATTGACAGTCGCTTCCCTAATCTCTCAAGCATGAATGGATTCACACGCTGCCCAGGATCCTGCTCGTTAAGTCTCCCACGAGAGTTTCAGTTCTGTTCTCCAAACGTGTGTTATGGTCTCACTCAAGACTGTCGGGCGGAATAAGACAACCCACAAGGCGGGTCATTCTTAACATACCTGAGGAAAGCCCCCTGTGGCTAGCTGATAAAAATCCATGTCTGACCACTGGGGCCAGCTCGGTGTCCTCCTCCTCGCCTTTCCTAGCTTCAGCCTCGTCAGTGGAATTACACATAGCGGGGACACATTGAGAGCAAATGGCGGTCAAACTCCTGCTCACCTCACATCCCCCAGCAATCCCTTATCCAGAGATCCAACTTCTCATCAAGCCAAACGGGAGGCAGGAGACTCTTCATCCACCACACAGAACAGCTGCAGAGATGCCCTCCAACTCGGCCCAGCTGTGTTCCATCGCCGGGACATGAACCAGGGTCTCTGTGCAAGGAAGCCTGGCTCTCAGGCCAAATCCTCAGCCCTCCAGCTGCCTGACACTTGTCCCTGGGCCTGCCTCGGCTGGGACTCTACTACTCTCTAGGTGCCCTCCTTATTCCTAGGCCAGAAAGTGTCGCCTCCGCCAGCCAGAAAATAACCTAGCTCCTGGGGTCCTCCTGGAAGCCAGGACAGCAGTGCAACGGGCAACGGGCTTGGTGCGAGAGCCAGGCCTGAGTGTGCCGGGGAGGGGTGGCAGAGCGGCGCTGCTGCCCCTCCCCAGAAGCTGCATGGGAGGGAGTGTGCCGCTTTTCCGGGCCGCCTACCGGGGCCAGCTGCATTCATCACTGCCCCCTACTGCCAGCCCAGGCATCATCTGCAGTGCAGAGAAAGCTTCTGCTTCATGTGCTGTGGCAAATGGTGTGCCCGTCCATGCCTAGCAGGGAGCCCTGGGCTAGGCTAGAAAGCCGGCCCTTTGTCCTTGAGCTCACGGAAGCACGGCCCTGCCAGAGGCTGAGGTGCAGGGACGGTTAGCCAGCTGTGGAGCGGCTCCGCACCCAGCCAGCGGGTTCCCATCTCACCTGTGAGCGGGAGCCGGATCCACAGCCCTGCTACGTTATTGATTTCGGACCAGGCCCGTTCTGCTACCTACTTTTGCCGATGGCAGTGGGGCCTGGAGGGATGCATCCCTGCCTGCTCGCTGGGACGGGGCCAGGCCCTGGGGGTGTCTATGTAAATACAGTTTGCTTCTGCTTTGCCCAGATTTGCCAGCTATTCAGCAGCTGGAGCGCTGCTTTGCTCATTGGGACCCAACCCCAGCTCTGTATGAAATGCAGGGACAGCTGCCGTATGGGGAGCAGTGTGAGACTATTGTGGTGATACAGAAGAGCAGGACGTGCTCGATCGGTGCCAAAGCGAAGGGCGCCCAGTGGGCAGAGGGGCCCTGGTTAAGCAGGGGCTGGGCTGTCCAAGCTCTGAGCGCAGGGGGGCAGGTTGTTCTGGTCAGGAGGCGACAGACCCTCCCCGGTGGACTGCGGGACTGGTTCGATCTGTCCCCTTCCCTGACCAATGAGCCCCTCCCATGTGAGCGGAGGCAGAGCTGTGCCGGGCTGCTTCTGCCCTGCCGCTAAGAGCTGCAGGCCCTGGGGGCGGAGCTCGCATGAGGCTGTGCAGCATCCCTGCCCGGGGCGATGCAGCGGGTGGGGACTGACAGGCAGCAGGGCAGTGAGCAGGCGGCTGGCGCGCGACCAGCGGTAAGATGCTTCTGTCTCCCCCCACACACCCTCAGGCTGGGAGGTGAACTCAGCAGCTGCATCTCTGAGCTCTGTGGCTGCCCTGACTCAGGGCAGCGGCTGGGAGTGGGGTGCAGGGAAGGGCTGGGCATGGCAGGGGGACACTTTTAGTGCTGGACTTAAGACAAGAGCCCTCCCTAGCCGGCTTGGGGTGGGACGGTCACTCCGGGGTTAGGGCTATGACCCTGCTTGTGGTGGTGCCTGGACTGATGCCAAGTTACATCCCTCCGTTTGTTACTAGGTGCAGGCTCTGTGCGGCCAGCGGGGAGGCCTTGCACTCAGCAGTGCCCGGGTGGAGTGTGACGTTCCCAGGTTACAGGGTGGGGCTCGAGCCAGGTCTGTGTTGGAGGGATGGAGAGGAGCCCGAGACACTGCACTCAGCCCTAGCTGCGGCTGGCTCTGCCCGGCAGACGGGTACATGACAATGCTGTCCAGGCGGGTAACAACCACTTACCGTACTAGCACCACCACAGTGCAGAGCAGCCAGGATTCTTACGCGAGTGGGACGTGATAGGTTATAAATTTGAGACCTTGCACACTCAGCGTATTATTAAAGACAGGAATCGCATTTCATTGTCAGACAAGTGTCTCAAAAACCCGACAGGGGCAGAAAACGACCCCTAGTGAACATCTGTGCACCACTCCTGCTGCCTCACGCCGTCTCATGCCACGCTCTGGCTTTCGCCAGGCACAGCACTGAACCTGCTGATTTCAGACTCAGGCCCGGGGGGCGCAGTCAGCCGACACAGCGTAGGCGGGCAATGCAAAATGCACTCTGTTCAGCAGACACTGCTCAGCCGGGCCCGGCGGCACACGGGAACCCCAGGCAGGAGAAGAGATGAGCAATACTTTGGGCGTCTGTTGCTCTGGGCCCTCTGCAAATATTTCAGTGTCTGTTTCTCTGCAGCAGGACTCGTCGTTCTGAACGAGGGTGTGAGCCTGTCCTGGAAGAAAGGGCACGAAGGAAATAACATGGCTAGTGCCTGCTACCAGGCTCCGTCCTACCTCCTGCCACAAAAGGCCCCACTCACGCTGCTGCGGCAGGACAGCTCAGTGCCCGTGTAAACAGCAACACAGCTCAGAATGCAGCACCTGCTGGCTAAGCTGCTGGCCGTGTGCGCCATGACAGCGCACAGACTGGTGCTCTTCTTGCAAGCTTAACTAGCACAGCTCAGAGTCGCTGCCAATGCTGCTTCTTGCTGGATCGCTGGCAGGTCAGGTACCACAGCCATGGGCACATTCAGCAGGCAGACAGGGGAATAAGCAAATGGCCCTGGAGCCTGGGGGCATTTTAAAGTACCCAGTGGGAAGCTGCAGGCAGGGATGATCATAGTTAGCACGGGACACAGAGCTTCTGCCCAGTGCCGGGATAAGAACATCAGGACGGCCAGACTGGGTCAGACCAAAGGCCCATCCAGCCCAGGGTCCTGTCGGCCCACAGTGGTCAATGCCAGATGCCCCAGAAGAAATGAACAGAACAGGGAATCCTCACGTGATCCCTTCTGTCACCCATTCCCAGCAAACAAAGGCCAGGGAACCATCCCTGCCCATCCTGGCTAATAGTCCCTGATGGACTATTCATTTATTTATCCATTAATTTATCTTGTTCTTTTTTGAACCCTAATTGACTTTTGCCTCAGGGCTCTGTTGGGCCTCTGTTTCTTCCCAGGGTTACCACTGAGTTCCCACCACTGCCTCACACTTTGATCCATCAGGTTCTTCTCCCATTCTCTCTCTTCTCCAGCCTGGACTGGCCTGACACAGAGGTGGTCTGTCCCCTTAAGGGTAGTAAGGTCTACTGGTCACCCACTCCTGACCATGGTGTGGTCCCTTTAAAAGTTTGGAACTCAACGGTCAGGGGGAACGGCATCAGCAGACGTGGGGAGAGAAGAAACAACCTCAGGGACCAGTCTGTGTTTGGGGAACACCTGTACAGCTAGTTCTTTGAGCTCCCCAGAGTGGGAGACTTGTACAGAGGGTGGACTGGGCTCCCCTCTCCCCCAAACATCTGCACACACTCTGGCAAAGAGGGCTCCGTGTTCTTTGCCTTCCCTCTCTGAGCCAAGACACCAGCAGGGGCCGGCTCGCAGACCCATTGAGATGTTGGGCTGGCGGGGACCTTGAGAAGTCATCAAGTCCAGCCCCAATCAGCTCTTCCAGGCCAGCGAGGAAAGGGGCTCATGGCAACAAGGGGCCAGCAGGAGGAGCCGGCGGCAGCGAGCCACAGCTGGCCAGAGGTAACACGCTGGGAAGGGCAGCGCTTGACAGGAGACATCCCTACCCCAAGGAGGTGGGCTGGGAAGGCTCCTGTCCCTAAAGAGGAGCACTCTTGGGGAAACTCATCAGGCAATAGCCCCCTTCTCCTAGGTCTGGCCAACTTACTTCACAGACCCTGGGGGCCAGTGCTTTACTGCTGAGGGGAGGTGCCTGCAAGGCCTCACTGCACCACAAGGGGGTGCCCAGGACCATACTTCACTGCGCTCCCTGTGATCATGCCCCTGAAATCCAGCCGGACCCTTTTATTCCGGTGTGGAAGTAGGAACTGAGCGGCCTGGCTTTGGTTCCTCCCTGTGAGACCCTGGCCTCGAGCACAGGCAATGGCAGAGAGCCCGGGGCACGTGCACAGCCGTGCAACTCTGAGCTTACAGGTCTGAGAAAGATGCTGCACGGATCCCCCCTCACAAGGCAACGTGGAAAGCATGCACAGCCAGACAGTCAGATGCAAATGCAAATGAGTGCTGTGCAAATTGAGGACATTATACAAAATACATGGAATTTAATCAGTTTATGGTTCTTTCGGTGGCCGGCTGCTCACTGCTGTCAGTCATGGCGCGGTAATTACCACCACGCGCTGCCTGGTTTCGATTGTCTCGGAGTTTCCAGTCGTCATTAGCTGGCTCTCACATTCCTCATGATTTGTCAAATCTACAAGTGCATCTCATGGGAAACCAGTATTTGTCACGGAGACTAAGGGGACTCAATGAAGGGGGCCAGACAAAGGAAATGAACATCCATGGCTACAGTAGAGAATTCTTTGCATTCCAGCCACCAAAACTGGGGAAAGACTAGAATGCCCCCTGCTTCAGGGCATCATGGCCAGCTGAGGGGGTAGGAAGGAGCTCCCTGTAGGGGCAGATTATTCTAATATTGTTCACCCGAGTCTCTTGCACTCATTCCCTCTGAAGCAGCTGGGCTTGGCCATTATTAAAGACAGGCTACAGCAGAGTTCCCTGTAAGCCGAGAGCTTGGGCGGCTGGCCTATTGGCCAGCAGAGCACCCACAGTGTTTCTACCACACATGGATGGAAAAAAATGAGAGAACACTGGGATACTGTACTAGATGGCCTCCTCTTCTGACTCTGTCTGACATGTCCTATGTTGCTACTTCTTAAATTAAGAATCAGTCCTAAGACAGCAAAAGCCCAGTATACTCAGAATTCAGGGTTCAAACCAATGAGAAACTTTCCACTGGCTTCCATGGGCATAGCGTGGGACCCTGAAGGAACAAGTCTGTCTTTCACCTCTACGCTTTAATGTAGCAGGTCACATGGAGTCTGACCCTGCCTGAATTCACTGGAAGTGCTGCGTGCGGGGGCTGCAGGATTGCTGTCCAGGGCTTGCATGATCACAAGCTGCTCTGAAGCCCCAGGTGCGGGATTGGGCTTGTTACAATCTCACAAGAAGAAGATGAGGGAAGGGCGTAAACTGCAGGATTTCTACACAGGCTGGGTTGTGTCAGTATCACAAAGCAGCTTCCCAAAGCCAGACAAAAGAATTGCCTTTGCCCAGGCTAGCTCCTCTACTCTCCTCGTGCGAATCCGGGCAGGCAGGAGTCCATCAGGCGTGGAGCAGTGTGTGCATGGGAAACTGGAAGCATTTCGACATTCCTTCAGGCACTCAGCTGAGGCAGCTCAGAACATTGTTTCAAAGCAAAGACAGTGGGTGCAGACGTTCACACCAAACCCTGAACCTGTGTCCAAGGGAGCACAGAGACGAATGGGAGTTACTGCAGACATAGCTAGTCTTCTTCAACACCCTTTCTCTGGGGAGATCCGGTACACAAGCTGCTGCTCTCCCACCACAGAGAACAAGAGTATTTCTTCTCCAGATCAGCAGATGTTTCCTGCTGTTTCCAGGAGCAGATAAGGCAGTGCAGCTTCAGCAACACAGTATTTCTCCATGTGTATCAGACACAGTCGCTGAAGCACACCGCATACCCTCAAGAAAAATGTCCAGCAATCAAAGACCTGCCTAAAGAATTGTAATAAAGCACAAATACAGATTACTCAACCGTTTGGCTTAGCTCTGTGAACTACATAATTGGATTCATCAACACCTTCTGTCACCGACAGATGTGAAGTCACAAAAGGGCTTTTGGCCTTCAAATACAATTTAAAGAATTTTGGTAAATACAACAGGGCACATCAATCTTTTTATCCGACTAGAGACTAGGAATTCTGCAGCTGGCTTCCTTGGCGGATACAATAGTTAGATTTCTCAACAGACCCCATCACTGGTTTCAACGGCCTCATTTTTATTCCCATACACAACAACCTGATTCAGATCTCAAGTGTCAATGAAGAGCAACTCAGCTGAAGTCTACAGAGTTACCCTGGTGTGAAATGGGAGCAAGTGAGATCAGAATCAAGCCCCTGATGTCCGCATTACTGCCAAAACCACAAATAAAATAAACCAAACACTTTGTGGCTGTAAAACTGTGATGAAGGAATAACAGAAATGATTGTCTCCTGCAGGAAGAACTGAGTCTATAATTTAGGCAGCTGGACTAGTTCATAACAGACTTTCTGATGAGCGCTCCAGCCCACAGTAATTCCCAATCTCAGGCAAAAGGAGTTACAGTTCTTGATTCCTGGTAGCTATTTGGCTGATGTAGCTGAAGTGATGAACAATCATTTTGAATTCTCAGCATCAGTCATAAAAGACAACCTGAAGGGGTCTGCTCTCACATTCCAAGCTACCCTGGTTGCAGAAAGGTCTGTGCACAAATCTTGGTCGGCTCTGTGAAGACAGTTGAGATGTATTAAGCTCCCAGGCACTGTCGCACTGGAGAAACCCAACCCCGGGCACCATCTTGTTCCCGCCAAAGTGAGTGCAAGCTTTGTATCTGACGTCAGCAGCAGGGCCCATCGAAATGCACACAGAAGCTGCTAGGAACAAACAGGACACAAAGCGGGTTACTGAAGTCCACAGAGGTAGCATGTAAAAATCTGATACTTCATGGCTTGTGGAACGGTTCGAATAGCCTGGCTACGCTTCAGAAGCAAACACCAAAAACCCTCTGCTAAAAATCAGGCAGCTCTTGCTGGAGAGGGATTACAAAGCCACTTGGTCCTGCCCAGCCACTGAGAGCTTTCCGGTCAGGATACGTGCACAGTTTGCACTGAACATCCAGTGAGCAGAACCGCAGCAGCTCCGGTGAGAGAGGGGAGCTCACACAGCATGCTCCCCCCACCCTTTACTCCAGCCGTTCAGTGTCATTGCTTAGCGGGAGGGGCACTAATGCAGAGAGAGACTCAGAACTGCTTCCCTCTGTCTCAGGCCCCGGGCTGCTGAGAGCATGTGTGTGGGGGGCCAATGCTCCCAGGCAAAACTGGCTCTGATTTAATGGCTGCTCTCCCCAGCAGATTCGGAGTGGCCAAGTGTCACACAGTCACAACCATAAGGCCTCGGGGAATTTAACAATCAGCAGTCCTGTGGCACCTTAGAGACTAACAAATATATTCTAGCATGAGCTCTCGTGGGTAAAATCCACATCCTCAGACGATCTGGAGAGGAAATGTCAGAATCCAGAGCATATATAACAGCAAAAGCAGTTACCTGTCAATTGTAGGACCAGGCTGGATGCTAATTGAGTCAGGCAGGACGTGTCCCTTCATAGGTTTTGATGTGTAAAGGCGAATATCAAAGGCAGGAGAAATTGCCTTTGTCATGCCTTAGCCAGTTAAAATCTTTATTCAAGCCCAAGTTGAGTGTTGAACTTGTAAATGAATTACAGTTCAGCTGGCTCCTTCTGTAATTGGCTGGTGAAATTCCTTTGTAGAAGGATGGCTACTTCTAAATCCATTACTGAATGTCCAGGGAGGTTAAATGTTCCTCTACAGGTTTGTGTGTGTTACCATTCCTGAGGTCTGATTGGCGTCCATTTAGCCGTTGGTACAGAGACTGTCCAGTTTAGCCAATATACATGGCAGAGGGGCATTGCTGGTATTTCATCTTTAGCATTGGAAATACCTTCCAGACCTCTGTAGAGAGGGCACTTGTGCCAGCACTGTCTTAACGAGGCACTACACACTGAATTAATTACTTCATTTCTACAAACATATTCAAATGTGGCCTACAAGAGACCAGAGGGACTGAGAATGGTCATCTCTTGTGCGTGCGTGCGCGCGCGCACACACACACACACACACACAGAGTCTCACTCAGAAATGGTAGCCAAATCTTCTAGCGTCCAGAGTTACCAGATCATATATGATTTTTCTTCACTCCATGGAACAACAGGCTTAAGGAAATAAATTGCAGCTTCCCTGAGAGGTGCAAAGAGAATAACTCTTTGAAGAAGGAACAGCTCCCCTACCCCAATTGTCAAGACTACTACAGGGAAAGGGCTGTTTCACACGAGTCTCTTATTAAGAAGGCTGAGGGCAAAACAAGAATTCCACATGCGGTGCGCAGAGTCTCACCTACACTCTAGAAGGTACCAGATGCACAGTGAAAGCTGGAGGAGGCTAGAGGTGCTGTTCTAGGTATGGCCCTTTACAGCCTTTGCCTGCTTGTGTTGCGTGTCCATATTTTCTGTTATTACATGACATTTTCATAGAATCTTAGACATGTCTGTCTAGAAGGGACCTCAAGAGGTAATCCAGACTAGCCCCCTACAGTGCAGCAGGACCATGAACCCCTAAGCCATCCCGCACAGGTGTTTGTCTCACCTGTTCTTTAACATCTACAGCCTTCGTGACCTCCTGGGGAAGCCTATTCCAGAGCTTAGCTACTTTGATAGTCAGAAATATGTTCCTAATATTTAATCTTCCTCTCCCTTGCTGCAGACTAAGTGCATTACTCCTTGCCCTGTCATCAGAGAATAGGGGGCACTCTTTGATCGCTGTTCTCTTTGCCCTTAACATATTTGAACACTTATCAGATCGTTCCTCCGTCCTCTTTTCTCAAGGTTATATATGCCCAGTTTTATTAACCATTCCTCATGGGTCAGGTTTTCCAGAGTCTGGTTCAGTTTGCTGCTCTCCTCTGGACACTCTCCAATTGATCCACAACTTTCCTGGTGTGGTGCCCAGACTTGGGCACCCTACTTCAGCTGAGGCCTAACCAGTGCTGAGCAGAAAGGTCAATTATCTCCATGTGCCACTGTGACGTAGTGGGGGTATCTTGCTGGTTGTGCTTGTGTTGTGAGTGACC
>JANRFK010001158.1:1228887-1254170 GCA_030068395.1 Apalone spinifera | reverse complement strand
TCCATGCCATTACAGGGGTGCAGGAGACGAGAAAACCCTAACGCGCCATCACAGCCACGTTCAACGTTCCTGCCGATGCACCCAGGGATGACACAAGCCCTTTTCACAACTGGAGCTAACTGCTGACACATATTCAATTTGTGATCCACGGTAACTCTCAGATCCTGTTCTGCTGCACCACTGCCTAGCCAGTTAGTCCCCATTTTGTTGTTGTGGGTTTGATTTTTCCTTCTTAGGTATAGGACTTTGCATTTATGTGATGGGGCGGTTGCCCCACACTGGTTATGAAGGGGTTAAAACAGCCTTTGGAGAGTGCTTGGCTGGGAGCCAATCAGGTGGTGGCTGAAGGTAGCCAATCAGGGCCCAGTTGGACTGTATAAAAAGGGCTGCAAAGCAGAGGGAGTTCAGTCTCTTTCCAAGCTTCCCAGGGAAAGGGACTGAGCTGCCCATACAGGGGAAAGTACCTTGGACAGCACAGTGCTGGGGAAGGTCCGGGAGCCAAGAGCATTGGCCTGATCAACTCCCAGATGAGGGCCGGATACAGAGGGTGTGTCTACACCTCAGGGCTAAAGTCGAATTAAGCTACATAACTTCAGCTATGTCAATTGCGTAGCTAAAGTCGAAATACCTTAACTCGGCTTTTGGCGCTGTCTGCACAGCAGGAAGTTGAAGGGAGAGCACTCTTCCTCCCACTTCCCTTACTCCTTGTGAAATGAAGGTTCCAGGAGTTGGAGTAAGAAGTCCTTCAACTCATCATTATTTTGAAATAAAGGCTTGTAGTGTCGACGCTCCTTATTATTCCAAAGTAATGCTTCTGTGTAGACACACCCTGAGGCAGAGAGTCCAAACCTGTCACAACTTGTCTTCACTGAATTCCATGTTGAGTGCAATCTTTCAACCAGTTGGGCACCCACCTTCTAACAATTTAAACTAGACCCCATTTCTCTAGTTCATGAGCATAGCACATAGGACCATGTCAAAAGCCTTACTAAAGGCAAGCTAGAACGCATCTGCTACTGCCTTCCTATCCACTTGGCCAGTAACCACACCACAAAGGAAACTAGGATAGTTCAGCACGGGGGGTTTTCTTAATAAATGTACGCTGGCTATTCCTTATTACCCTATTATCCTCTACATGCTCACAAACTGATTGCTTAATTGGTTCCAGTATCTTTCCAGGTGTTGAAGTTAGGCTGACTCATCCATCAGTTTGTGTTCCCTTTGTTAAATATAGAGTCTGCCCTTCTCCAAGTTCCCCAAGATGGCTTTAGGCCCTTACGTAGCCTAGGCTGAATTCCCATCAGGTCCTGCTGATTTGAATAACTACCCTTTAACCTGTTCTTTCCCATTTTGGCTAGCGTTCCTTCCTCCTTGTTAATATCACTTGTGTTGAATATCTGGTCACCATTAATCTTTTAGCGACGACTGAAGCAAAATAGGCATTAAACACCTCAGTCTTTTTGATAGCATCCATTATTTGCTCTCCCTTCCCATTAAGTAGAGGACCTGCACTTTCCTTCATCTTTCTCTTACTCCTAATGTATTTAAAGAACCTCTTATTGCCTTTTATGTTCCTTGCTAAACATAACTCACGGTATGCCTTGCCCCTGCCGATTTTGTCCCTGCAGGCTTGTGCTATTCTTTTGTACTCCTCAGTGAGTCGCCAAAGTTTCCACTTTCTGTAGAATTCCTTTTTGATTTTCAGGTCATTAAAGAATGCCCCATGGAGCCACGTTGGCTTCTTATGCCTCTTCCCATCTTTCCTTCCCACTCGGATAATTTGCAGTTTTGCCTTTAATAATCTGCCCTTGATTTTCTGAACTCGTCTATCCCACAGATGGTTCTTCCCGTGGAATTTTTCCTACCAGTTCTCTGAGAGTCTGCACAGTGATTTTGGTTTGGTTTTTTTTTGCGGGGGAGGATTGGGGGGAGGGGCGGAGGGGGTTGTTTTTTGCCTCTGGGAATCTGCAGTGTTTTTGTTGATCCAAAACTTTCTACCACCACATAAGCCTAACACCAGTGTCCTTACAGTAATTCTGTATGGTTGCGAAACTTGGAACACAATGCTTATAGAAGAATTAAAACTGCAAGCCACCCAAAGAGAAATGGAAAAACACATGGTGGGTGTAAGTAGGCTACAGCATATTACTACAGACGATTTGCGTGCAAGAAGCAGTGTCAACACTATCATCTAAGTTATGTACGATCGGAAAAGGAGATGGGCTGGCCATGTAGCGAGACTGAGACACAACAGATGGACAGAGCGTATAGTCCATTGATAGCCACGAGATGTAAAAAGAACAAGAGGAAGGCCTTCAGCACGTTGGGTGGATCCTTTATGGAGGATTCATGGAAGGACGTGGAAGAGAACCGCACAAAACTGAACGGCATGGAAAAGTTGTGATCTGCATTGGTGGTGAGACTATCTGCATCAATGAAATCACGGATCTTCCACGTAAGTTCTGAGGATGTTAAACTCTGCCCTTTGTGAAGTCCATGGCCCTAGTTTCACTGCTGGCATGCCTTCCCTTCCTTTGAACCATGAACTCTACCATTTCCTTATCACATTTACCCAAATTGCCTTCCACCTTCAGATTCACAACCACTTCCTCTCTGCTAGTAAGAATCAAGTCTAAAATGACTGTCCCCATCGTTACTTCTGAAACAAAGTCATCCCGGTCACATCCCAGGAGCTGTTTGAAAAGCAGAGTGATAAGAACATTTCAGAAGTAGCATCCTACACCACGTGAGATCCTGCAGCCAGCTGTCTCAATATATCACCCACATAGATCACACTCACATTCATGATTCTGACCCATCCATTGACTGAGGGAAGGAAAAGAAAATAACAGTATTTGCTCTTAATGCTTTTGTACCACCATCTGCATAGTCACTTTGCTTTATATGCAACAGGATGCAGAGAAATCAAGAGAGAATGGGGCAGGAACATTAGCACTGGAAATTGCAGTCTATGTTAAACTAACAATAGTATGAACAATTTGTCCTCCTCCTCCCATAGCTTTGATCCCTTCTAGTCCAGCAGGACAATCTTTACATCCAAAATATTTTTCAGCAAAGACTGGGCCTGGACTAGCAGACTTTGCAGTTAGGACGGGACACACGACTCTCATTTCACTTCAAGCCTTGTTAACAACTGCCCTCAGATGACAGGTGTAGAAGAAGTGCAGCTGATTCAGGGGAAAGAAATGTTACATTCACTGCTGCCTAAACACAACTGGGCAAGTGCTTGTTGAGTCCACAAGAACACATTCTTTATTCAGGGACCAAGTTCCATAAAGTGGGACACTTCACAATCCAGCCAAGCTTCAACATCTATGCCATATGGTACCCTCGCCATTGACTGCAAAGAGCTAACTTGCCCCACATCCTTATCTGTGTCCCAAAACACTGAGCTGAAAACCTACTCACCTCTAAAGAATGAGCATTTCCTCCCCTCCCCCTTGCTGGGACACACATTAGATGATCTTCCGGAGCCTCACTTTCAAAAATGAACTGCAGACGTTCCATCGAAAGGAACTTGCTTCATTGGAATGAAACACACGTTGAAGTAAAAAATGGCAGAGAGTATATACCCGGAGAGGTCAAACTTACCGAGCCTCCGAGCTGCATACAATGATCTTCAGAAGTTTGAGAGCCACAAGACATGCACAACCTGCCCTGAAGGGCAGCACCTGGTGCAGTCACCCGTGCTTTTACTGTCAGTTCTATGTACAAAGCTTACAGTCAATTCAGCCAGCTCCTCCGTCTGCCTGGGAGCACACTCAGCCACACCCTGGCTCCTTGCACCTCCTTGCCCCCTCCTGGCTTCTTTCCTCTGCCTTATCTAGCTGAAGCCCACAGCTGTTTCTAGTAGCCCTTCATGCCTGGGTTTGCTCAGTTGTTTCCCCTCAGCCTCTTTAGCCAGACTACAGTGCAGAGCTCTGGCTTAGCCAGCCGTCTGCCACAGGGCTCTGGCAGCTCCATTTTAACTGTTAACAGTCATGCTGCTCACAAGCCACTGCTTGGCCATGCCTGGTAAATACTTCCAGAGTCTGCAGACTGCACCGAGCTGGGAGGGTTTCAAGCACTTTGAAAGGCAGGACTATAATTCCAAATGACTGAGGGAACTGACCACCGGAGAGGAGCACTGCGAAAGAGAATCTGGGAGATCTGGTGGATCACAAACTATACAGAAGCTGACAGCATGATACTGTTGCAAAAAAGAGCAAACATCAGTCTGGGGAAATATTAGCAGGAGTGTAGCATGCAAGATGTGAGGTGAAATTCTTCCATTCTGCTCAGCACTGATAAGGCCTCAGCTGGAGTATTGGGTTCAGTTGTGGGCACCACATTTGGAAGGGGGCAGGGGACAATTTGGAGAAAGTCCAGAAAAGAGTAGCACAAATGATGAAAGGCCTAGAAAACATGGAGGGGGATGGTTTTGTATAGGCTGAAGAAGCCCGAGAAGGGACATGCTACCAGTATTCAAGTGAATAAAAGGTTGTTACAGAGATCAGGGAGCTAAACTGTTCCCCTTGACCGCCGAGGACAGGACAAGAAGCAATGAGCTTACACTGCAGCAAACGAGGTTTAGGCTGGCTGTTAGGAAAGATTTCCTGTCAGGGTGGTTAAGCGCTGGAACAATTTACCAGGCTGTGGCTTCTGTCATTGGAGGTTTTTGAGACCAGGTTGGACAAACACCTGTCAGAGTTCACCCAGAGAATTCTGAGCTCTGCCTCAGGGCAGGGGACTACAGGGATCTGGGGACTCGAACCCAGGACTACAGAGCTGGGGGAGGAGGGGCTGATAGCCCCAAAGTGCCAGTGGGAAGCCAGGAAAGAGGCTCAGCCAGGGAGCAGTGTGCAGAGTAGGCACCTCATGAAGTACCAGCCCAGAGAGCAAGTCTCTGGGGTTCTCTCCTTGGCTCTCTCCTTGGCCAGGTGCCCATTTAACCCCAGAGGCTGTTGCAGGAAGTTGTCTGGACAATCACACTCGGGCGTCAGCCAGCTGCAACACCAGACTTTGCTTTGCCTCCTGGTCGGCATTCTCAGACTCCTGCCTCACTCTGACCCGGATTCTTCCCTCTCGATGGCAGCTGGGGATACCTCTGACCTCCGACTCCAGCTGGACCCTGACTCAGGACCAGGCCTTGTGATTTCTCCAACTCCTGCATGGCGGCTCCGGACCCTGACGGGCACAGCCTAGCTGCGATCGCTGTGCCAGACCCCGAGCCCTTCCAGGGACTGGACAAGATGAACTACTGAGGTCCCTTCCAGTCCTACATTTCTCTGAGGGCATGGGGGGGGGGGTTATTCTTAAACATGGAACACCATTGGGAAGGGCTAGGAATCACAATAGCTAGACCACACAAAGGGCCAGATGCACTTCTGACTGAAACTGGCGTCTCTCCAGAGAGTTCAAAGGTGTGGTACTAAGCAGGCTAGGGCTGAGTTGGGCTACTGTGTTTTAACAGGGACCTGGTCTATGCCTAGATCTGTTCCAGCACAGGTATGTCAGTCAGGGAGTGAGCCCCCGCAGCATAGCTAGGCTGAGAAAACCCTCCGTGCAGACATCGCTCACACACAGAAGAGGCTTCTGGTGGCCCCACTACCCTGGTTTGAGGAGGCGGTGTCCCTGCAGTCTCGGACAGCCTCTTCCCACTGGGCATGCAGCATGCACAGGGTAATGCTTTCAAACCTGCTGCTGGGAGCCGGTTGTTTGTGACCCAACAGGGTTATATCTTTTGGCTAGAGTGTGGGCTCTGGGGGAGCAGAAATAACGGGTCTAGGGGGCAGAAGGCAGCTCTGGCTTGGGAGGGCTCGGGGCTGGGGCAGGGGCAAGGAGTTGGTGCCTGTGGCTGGGCATGGGCTTACCTCCAGCAGCTCCCGTTCAGCGGCACAGTGCCTCTCCTGGCACCGCGGGCCGCACTGTGCCTTGAAAGTGGCCAGCAGCAGGCCTGGCTCCTAGGCAGAGGCTCTGCACTCTGCTCTCACCCATAGGCACAGACCCTCCCCCAGCTCCCACTGGCTGGGAATTGTGCAGTGCGAGTGTGGAGTCAGTGCTCAGGGTGGGGGCAGCGCACAGAGCCCCATCGCCCCCCCACCTAGGAGCCAGACCTGCTGCCGGTGGCTTCCGGGATGCAGCATGGTTCGTAGTGCCAGTGGGGGTGCTAAGGCAGCTTATTTAGCATGGACATTCCAACTGACCATTTTTTCCTTCTTTTTCCTTCTCTCTTCCCGCCCCCGCCCCCTCTCTTTCTCTGCTATTTATTTGGAACCTGGACTCTTTAGCTCCACTCACCTGAAGAAGTGGGTTGTGCCCATGAAAGCTCATGACATGAGCTACAAATGTTGTTAGTCTCTAAAGTGCTGCCAGACTATTCGTTATTTTTAAAGTTATTCCAGTTACAGACTCACACGGCTCCTCCTCTGAGACTTCAGAATCACAGTGAGTCTGGTTTGGGACTATTTCATGCTCTGCTCGGAGGATTACCCAAGAAAGATAAATAGAACATTGAGGCTAGAACTCCTCAGCAGCCTGTTCTAACACAACCACCTCTGGTGCTACCAGATCACTGGTTGTTTTTTAAGTTTATCCTGTACAGACTAACTTGGCTACCCCCTGCAGCTCCTGGTGTCCTGGAGTTAGGGAAACGTTCTCCTTTGCTGAAATTAACCCCTAGAAAAAGCACAGCGGTTGAAGACAACTGAACATTTCCTACAGACGCGTGCTAGAGCAAACACAAATATTTAATAAGTATTACTGGTTTAAACACTATTCAGCTCAATTAGGATTGCTCTCGGGTAAAATGTTAATTAAATGCACAAATATTCATTGTGTTAGTAATGTAGCCATAATTATCTCATTATACATACACAGCTCCCATATAATACTTGAGATATTTACATCACGGTTGAATTTACACATCACAGAGCAATTAAACCCCTGAAAATCCAATTGATATTTAAAGTTTTATTTTCCACATCAATCTGAGTTAAACGCCTGACAAAGAGCTGTGTGTAGCTGGAAAGCTTGTCTCTCCTCAGCAGCAGTTGGCCCAATAAAAGATATTCCTTCACCCGCCTTGTCTTCTAACAAATACGTTTGTTTTTATGAACCAAGGGGTTTTTCTCGCCAATTGACTTTACAGAAGTCAAAGCAATTTTTACTCTCTCGTTTGTTATTTTCTTCTCAGAGGCTTAGGGAGAAGAGAGCTGCAGGATACCAGAGTTTGTAAAGGAAACAAACCACACAACACGCTGGTCACGATGTTGCCTAAGATTTCATCATCTACTTAGTGTAGTACATTTCAACACAATAAGATTCTTCATGATCTCCAGCACTGGCATTTTTCTTAATCTCTGTCTTGACCTTCAATTTGAACACATGCTTTGACTAAAGGCATGGTCAGAGAACACCCATAAAACCTGAATTTACTCACCCTGCTTTCAGGCTTGTGGCACTATTTGCCCCAGCCATTTTAGCCATTTCTTGAGGACATGTTGGGGGTGTGGGAGCGCTCGGGGGATGATTACAGAGCTCAGGTACAAAGCCAACAATATCATAACGGGCATCAGTGGTCCAAGCTGAGGGAAGCATCTGCTGTTCCACACACGTTCTTATACGGCCCATAGTACCTGAGCAATGAAGCACGTCACAATCAGCCAGGTATCAGATGCGTTGGATTTGGTAATTTCCATCTTGCCTTCGGTGGACAGGTGTGCCTGTCGCGCCAGGCCCCAGCACAGCTGACACCCTTGTTGGCAGGCCCAGCCTATGCTAAGAGAGAGGACAAGCGAGGCCGGATGGCGGATCCTCTCATAGCTGCTTTGCACTGCTGGGGTGGAGAAAGCAGCCAGAGAATCCCTCTTGCCCCTATGGCAGCTCCTTGGCACAGTGAATGTGGCTAGAAGAGAGGTGCTGGGTTGGGTCTTCCACCTGGGTGCATGCTACAGCACTCTGCTACACACGAGTAAGGACTGCTGTGCTGAGAGCCAGCTGGAAAAGCTGTCACTTGCCCATGACAGGTCATGCTACCTGCCTGCTACCACTGAGGAGGCAATCGCAGAACAAAAGGGACACGGGCTCAGACTTCGACAGTCTCTGATTGCTGGTCCTTGCACAAGTAATCAAGCCTCATGCGCTCTTCAGTACCCTCAACAGCCAGGGGGAGAATCATCTTACCCTCATCACATCAATATGCAGCAAACGGTCTCTGCCTTTCTTCCCAGAGCTCCTTACGCAGCCCAACTTTCAGTCTGATTGCTCCAACAATGGCATCTTTGCTCTCCGGGGAATCTCCAGATGCCTAATACAGAAGTGGCCTATCATGTAAATCACACGAACCCCGAACAGACAGAGATTAACTACACTGAGCATCTTCTCACAGGAGCAGTCTCCTGCCCCCAGCACCCTACACTACAAAACAGATCCCGGATGAAAGGCACCATGCATGTGCCACAGCAGTAAACAAGCCTTCATCCCAAATGTTCAACCAAGAGCTAAAATGCAGGCTTCCGACTAAGCCAGTCTCCAAGGCTGATCCCGTTCACAGCACATGCCTGCCTTTAACTTCCACGAGTAACAAAACACACGGTTTTTACTCACTTGTCGGACACCGGCGGCTTGCAGAGCATGCATTCCGCCACCCCCCACACAGTGCTTCCTTGGCTTTGCTCGTCAGGTCCTTGCCAGCCATGCAGGGAGGTGCTGCGATAGAGCTGCACCAGGCCCACCCTCGCTGTCCGCACAGTCGCGTGCGACGTTAGACTGCGCACTTCAGAACAGCTTCGCTGGAGCCTCTCTTTGGACAGCACATTGAAGATGTGTCACCTTGTGGTCATCCAGCCCCCCAGGAGAATTGCCCCCCCAGGACTCCACTACTGCTGGAGGGGGTTGGTGGTGCTGGCAGGCTCCCCACCCAGCCCCACAGAAATGGCAACATCCCCCTCCCTAGGTGGAGGTGTATCTGGGGGGCTCCGTGCCCTGCTCCCTCATCAAATGCCATTATGTCTGTGCTTTTGGTCCGAGAATCGTTATTTCAATTGCCACCAGCCACACAGAAGAAAAAAAATACTAAAGACTGAAGATGAAGCAAATACAATAGACACACATTACAAGAGGCAGCTACAGCAGGGTCCAGGCACCTTCCAGAAGCAGAGTTCAAAGCCCAACTTAGGACCAGCGAGGAAATGAATTTGGCCGGTCTCATTTTTGCTTCCAGTTGCGCACATCACAGAATCACCATGGGAAATGGTGTCTGCTCCCAAGCAACACAGGGTCAGACAGGACAGTGTGCTTCCAAAGATCCAAGTCTCGGCAGTCCCGTGTGCACCTTATTGCGTTCTGAAGGGTGGAAGTATAAAGGTTAGAATACAGGACTGTCACCCATGCGCTCCCCCCCCCCCCCCCCCCCCCCCCCCCCGCCACCAGAGCCAGGCACTAGCAGCAACAGGGTTTAAAGCTTGCAGTGAAAACAGGACTGTGATACCAGCCTGAACCCTTACTTTTCTCCTGCAGGTAACATTGGTTTTAATCAATAGTTTCAAGGGAAGGGTTAGGGTTGTTCCTGCCCTTGTTGGAAATATTTCATTTGGCTGTTAGGGGAGGGATCTTAAAAAGTGTAGCTGGGAGACCAATTCATTGCAAATTGTAAATTATTTGAGCACTAATGCAGCCATCTACAGCCTGCAAACTGTTACCATAAATAAGGGTTTCCAACCCACTGAACTGTCAGATGGGCCTCGCCATCTGTATCCAGGGTGCTGTTTGAAACCCAGCTTGTGATGCCCTGGGAATAGGAGTTTATGAAACTGAATTTTAAAACCACCGGCATGATGGGAATATGACACCGATGGTTCGGCTTCCTGGCCAAGAAGAGCAGAAGTCACTTGAAGGATAGCACCTTAACCCCTTGTGGCTAGGGGAGTGGTGCAAAACAGAGAAACTTCTCAGACAAGCAGCACAGCACGTCTTTGACGTGATGAATGCGTTAGCAGTAGTTACGGAGCTGCAATTCTTACCTCTGTGGTTACCTTATATAGAGCTGCAGTGGACCCCTGCCCAAGCACAGTTCAGGACAACAAAACCATCAGGCACATCCTACTTCATGTCAAAGCTGCATGTATGCAGGAGAGAGTGAGCAAAGTCACCAGCAAATCCGATTATCAGCTGAGCGGGGTGTCTGCTTTTCATGGACATTATTACACTAGAGTTGGTCAATATCAGCTCAACTGGAATGCTCATGTCTTGTCTTTTTATTTAATACAAGTTCAGAGCTGTGTTAGCTACGTCAGAGCCCTCATCACTCCTGAGGGTCTGGAGAACCGCCCAGGAGTCCCAGAGGTTTCACATGTAGACAGCAATGGCTATGCAGCCCAAACACTGGACCAGAGGTGGGTAATTTGCTTTTCCTTATTCTACTGTTTGAAGTCCTTGTCACCCACGCAGAAACAAACCTAATAGTTACTAAAGAGAAGCAAGTGTTTCTAAAACGAGGACTGGCTCACAAACTATTTGCAAGCCAGAAAGGTAGCTAAATGATTATCTCTAACGAGTAAGTCTCCAGTTCTTCACAGAACTTCTGAGCCTTAAGTGGCAATAACCAATCAGATGTTCCTCTGTGACATTCAAACTAAATGTCTCATGACACTGAAGAACAGAAAATTAAAGAGTAGTTATTGAATACATGATTCCTATCTGCACATCTGCCAAGGAAAGTATACTGTTACAGTAATCAGAAGTCTACATTCTGTGGCGGTAGATTCTTTTCTATTATAGCAGCATCTTGTTCATTCATTGTTAAAAGAGCTAATAAGAGGATTTCTAGAGCGGGGTGGGAACCTTTTTTGGGTTGAGGGCCACTGACTCCCAGAAAAATCAGTCAGGGGCCACACACAAGTGAGAAACAAAAAAAAACCCGCACTCATGTGCCCCCCCAACTGAGAAAGGGAAAATCACTGCCCCACATTCCTCTCCCACCCCAGAGCTTAGGGGGGGGCCAGCCTAGTAGACTGGGTGTGCTCCAGTCCTGCAGTGGGCTAGTGAGGGGGGCTAGAGCACCAGTGCAGACTCCCCAATGCTGGGGTGGGCCCTGAGCCTCGGGGGCTACATCCAGCCCCCAGGCCTGAGGCTGCCCACCCCTGACTTAAGAGTGTTCGGCATTGTCCTGTAGTTATAAAATGTCATTTCATAATTAAAACAATTTATTCTTTAATTATTTTGCTCTTATTTTAAAATGCATTTAGAGTCCAACATTGCTTTGAAGAGATCCCAAGTACCGGCAGCCAGCTAGAACACGTTGTGGGGAACTGGTATTTGCTATTTCCCTTCAGTTCTTGCTCCCCAGACAGATTACTGAATCTTGGGAATGATTCTACATAGAATCTGAGCTGGAGGAAGGGAGATCTGCACACAAGTCTCTGCAATATCCCAAAACGTCCCTGTCTGGTGTCTGCAGCTGAGCCCTTTCTAGCGTAAAGTCCACCCCGTTTGAAGGTGGGGTCTTGTGAGGTAAAGATGGGTTCGGCCACAGCGAGAGTCAAACCAAGCAGGAGTAATCCTTGCAGCTGTCTATTGCTTTTATAAATAGTTTTATCTATGTTCTGCGCACGCCAAGACTCCTGGTAGCTGGACAGAGCTAGAGGCAGCACCAGGCAGAACCTTCTTGGATTGCCTACGCTGACAACATTGTACGCTTCTCCAGCCAGCTTTCCTTCTGATCTCTTCATGTTCCGTTCTTGGAGACATTCTGCTGAAGCAAACGTACACACTAATTCCAAATCTAGCAGCTAGCCATCCAGAGCTACCCCGCCCCACCAGAGTGACCAAAGCAAGCAAGCTCCTCAACCCCAACGTATTCTGCCCAACCCTGAAATAGCATCCCATGCTAGTAGTGTCCATTCAGCCTGACTCACGGTGTTTGTCCCTGTCCCTGCTCTGACCTGGTCTCAGCCTGCACATATACACCAGCCATGCTCCTCACAAGGTCCTTTCTGCTCATCCAGATATGGCCGAGGTTCGTTGGAGCAGGGTGTTTCCCACGCTGAGCTAGTGGCCGAGCAGTGTAACAGAACACTACTGTGGCTTAGCTCTCCCTTTCCCCTCACATGGCCTTTGAAGTTCAATATGTATCAGCCTTCAGTGGCTCAGTCACACTAGCTCCTGGAATTAGACAGCGATCACATAGCAGCATGGTCATCGGGCTGTCCAGTAGGGGCAACGACCGACTGCGGGTCGGTTTGGAACGAGTGAGCAATCTTGTCCTGCATTTGCCGTCTGTAGAGTTTGCTCTTGGATTGCGCTTTCGGAGGAACAAACTACAGGGCTTTGCTTGTTCTGTGGAGTTCTCCACTCTTGTTCTCTTGCACATTTGATCTGGACACTGAAATTGTTCTTTTAGGACGGCCAGAGCTCTCCAGCACTTTTCTCCATCCAAAGCGACATGAACACAGTCACTAGGTTCTAGGCCAGCAGTTCCGAGTGTGTGTTATTTGTTCAGTGTTCACTAGCCAAGTCAGCTCACAAGGCTAAAAGAGTTGTCCTCCTCATCCAGCCACTCTAGAGGTTAGAACAGAACCGAAATTCTGAGCTGTCTTCCTCACAGAGCAGTGTTGGGCTACATCCAGTAGCTGCTCTTAATGCTGATTTCTAACTCCAAAGAGCAAGAACTGAATCTTTTTGCTTTAGGATTTTCTTGGCTATCTGTACAGCTCTCTGCTTCTCCATTCGTGTATCGTCATGTGGGCTGCTAATAATATGATCCAAGTCATATTTCATTTGGAATGACAAATTCTACTGCAGTGAGCTGTGGGCCGTTATCCATCACCAGTGATTCTGGAATCCTGAAATGAGCCAAAGTGCACTTCAATTTCTCGATAGCCCTACAACATTGCTAGTTCTTTCAAGTACATTATTTCTATATACCTGGAAAAACAGCCCAACAACCAAGTAATCCTATCCTCCAAATTCACATAAACCTACAGCTAGTGTCCCCCCAGGACTGTCTGGTAGAGGTGTTTGCACACTGTATGTTTCGGTTTTGTCCTGAACGTTGATTTATGCTGGATTTCCTTGGAAAACTCCAGTATCATCAAATCCTCTGGCCGAGCCGGCCTCCTTTCCCACTAGGCCAGTGGTTCTCAAGTGGCCTAGTGGACAGGCCGCCACTTGAAAATTGCTGCAGGCCTCGGTGGGTCACTCAATGGTCTTTCCAAATGTTGTTTGTACCATTGGGTAACTATTGTAAAACGCTTTGGATAACAGCGCCATATAAAAACTATCTTAATAATAAATGCTTGACTGTCCTACGCAGAAGAGCACACAACTCCGGTTGTAGTATCTGTAGCCCCAGAGCTGTGGCTGGGAAAAACTGCCTCTGTCTGGTTGCTGGAGCCCTGCACATTACAGATTTCCCCACCCCCACTGCTCTCCTACCTCCCCCAAGGCCACTACCTCACCTTACAGGTGAGGATCCAGCCCCCTAATTAGTAGTGCCATGCCTATGAGCCACAAATTAGGCAGGCAGCCCTTCATTGTCTCGTGTGCAACCGCCCAGGTGCACACCTTGGACGGAACTAGCCATGGACACCAGAATGGAGTCTCAGAGCACGGGGGGTCCACGGACCACACTTTGAGCTCTAGGCCCATCGTGGCAGCTGTGCTGCACGGGAGAAAGTTGTTGTTCTTTGAGCACATGCACTCTGATGGCAAAGCTTTTGTCTTTGTTTCTGTGAGGGACTGGGCTGGGCCAGGTGATGTCAGCTCTGGGAGGAGTGGAAGTTGAATGTAATTCTGTGACCTCTGGCCCCTGAATCAACTGCAAAGCCAGCGTTCCCATGATCATCCCATTCCACTGCCCAGACAGGCTCTGCCGTCATCACTGGTGACACATCCCAGAAATAAGGGCTCTCCAGTGTTTGTTTGGTGCAGCAAACACTTGCACTGTGTCCATACTTGGTATGCGTACACTGCATGTCGTGTCTCCGGGTGGCATCGCCTCTTGAGAGACGGCGTCTACTTCCTCCGCATGCAGGCTGGAATTTGTCCCCCTCAAACTGGTGCTCTCCCACCTTGCCTCAGAGGGTTTATGATCACGACTTAACGCTCAAGGGTCTGTTACGGCTTCTAAGGCTTTATCCACGCTTACAAGTTTAAAGTGCAACTGCGACAGCGAGCGCTGGGGGAGAGCTCTCCCAGCACTCTGTGTAAACCATCGCCACTAACGGCGCATGGAGAGCGGCTCCTTGCATTGTAGCCTGGTTCCCACTGGCACTTTACAGGGCTGTGATTGCTGCACTTGCGGGCTGGGGGGTCACACCCCTGAGCCAGAGAGTTACAGCGCAGTAAAGCGCCAGTGTAGACTTTGCCTAAGCTAGTTTCAGGTTTTTCAAGTTGGCCAAGTTGCTGTAGGGTTTTCTGTTTCATTAGCTCAGACTGCCCTGTTCTCTGGATAGCTGTGGCTACGGTTCAGTCTATCCTCAGATGTAGCTGCTCTGAAAGATTTTCTCTGCTAACCCAATAACCACACTGTGTCTGATATTTTCATGTTTTGCACTCCACAAATAACAGTTTTCAGCCAGCCAGTGTATCCAGGGCTCTTATGAACATCCAACATTTCCCTCTTGGTTCTTCAATTTTCTGTGGAAAACATGTTCTTTCACAAGTAAAATTTCTCTGAGGCATAGAGTCTGCATCAAACATAGACAGATCCTTTTCATAGTTGTCTTTCTGATTGTCTTCAGTAAAGTCAATGGATTTAAAGATCTTCTCAGCCTGCTACCCCACAGCATGAATTAAAGAAGTTACCTGCATATCTCCAGTTTGTGAGGCAGTTGTTTGCAATTCAAAATCATGCAAAGTACTGCATCCAGTCTCTCCTATGTGAAGGTCTATCAAAGCTGAAGTTCTCTGGAACATCGAGGAGCGGCATGTTGATGAGATCCTGCAATCTGTTGCTTTGTTCCTAGTTTATTTCTGACACCACCTCATGTTCATCTGTACAGATTTAGACCTATTCTACACTATGCCTCCCCCATCAAAGATACGCAACTTCAGCTATGGGAACAGTGCAGCTAACGTTGGTATACTTAGACCTACTTACCACATTGTCCTCCATGCAGTATGATTGGCAGCTGATGCTCTCCCACTGACTCCGCCTACTTTCCTCGTCCTGATGGAGTAACAGAGACAACAGGAGAGCGCTTGGAGGTTGATTTTTCATGTCTAAGCAGACACGATAAAGCGAATGTCAATGGATCGATCACTAGAGCCCTGCATGGATACAAAATTTGTATCCACAGCCGTATACCCAAACATGAGCTGCGGATATCTGCATTCACATCTGCAGATGCGGATACCCACAGATATTAAGTGGATATCCACAAATCTGCAGGGTTCTAGATACAAAATTTGTATCTGCAACCACAAAAATGAGCTGCGGATATCTGCATCCATATCTACAGATGCCCACAGATGTAAAGCAGATATCCATGGATTCACCGGGCTCTATCAATTGCTGCAGTGTTAATCCACCACGTAGTGGAGACAAGCCCATAGACTGGCCACACAGCTTGCTTATTCATGCTAGCTATGTTCCTCATAAGATCCTTAAATGGTCTGACAGCTGTGGCTGAGATTCATTTAAATGGGGGGGAGTTGGGCTGCTAGACTCTTGGAAGGCGATTTCAAGAGTGAACTTTGGGACTAGGCATTGATGTGCTCTCTATGCCCAGTCTCTAGAGATGGGTTGTATTTTCTACCACTGCACACTGGAGAAACAAAGCTTTTAGCTTAGCTCCCATTACTCATGAACAATCCTTTGGAATGAGCAGTGAAATCCCAGATTTAAAAGCCGTTTCCACCTGGAGTGAGGAGTCCATGGAGAGCTCACAGTCATTAAGCTTAACCCTTAACATTCAGAGGATCTGGAATTGCAGAGGTGACATGTCGGGACTGAGGTGCACTGGGCAGCGCTTTGGTGGGAATCAGCAGGGTCACCCCGGTTTATCTTGAGACACCTTTTTTTATCACGCAGGGTGCACCACACACTTCACCAGCTCCAGAAATGACAGAAAACAGATATCAGCTCTTCTTCCATGTGCGGAAGTTGCTTCGGGACATGCATATTAGCTCACAATGAGGCTGCTTGCAGGGTTTGTCCAAGTGGCTGAAAGTGGTCCATTTCTAGGATCCATGGAACAGGCCCTCTGCTAGGGCAGATTCCAAACCACTGAACTGAAAAATACCCCAAAGTGATATTAATATTCTGTCTGTCACCAAGGGTGTCCTTTCAATGCAAAAAAGTGGTTTGATTTCCTTTCTAAATGCAAAAGAGTAACGTATTGTTATAAACAAAGATGAGCCTAATTTTGGAACATATGGACTCCACCATGTGCTTGTTTACTTAGATCGGATGCTTTAATTTGTCTTGGCACTTGCTGGTGTTTAGGGTGCCTTTCAGGATATGGAATAGACGTATGGACACATGGTGGGCTAGATGGAATATAATTAGATAGCAAAAGCTTCACAAAATCCTTCTTTATTATATCCACAACACTAAGCATGTTGTACATAGCAGAACTCGGGAACAGAAATCTCACTGTATCAGACAAATATAAAGGTTTCCCATATGTATTTTCAGAGAGGGAAGTGACATACAAAGTTGGGTTTTATATAGCTGAATTATGAAGATTTCTTCACATATAAATCTTGATCTGGTCTACCATGTCAGTGATTTAGACAGAGCTACTTACTAAAAATAGCCCTAAGAACTTGTAACAAAGTCTTGCTTATGCAATGTATTTGAGAACTCTACTCTCATTTTGAGCAACCAGTTTACCCACCAAATATAAGCACAGCATACACGATACATGCTGTATAGAACATGTGTGTGGTTTTTATCATTGAGCCAAGTTCTGGGCTCTTGGACAGGAAAAACAATTAAATCTTTGGACACCAGACCTTGGTCCAGCGATGGGCAACCGAGGCTAATGGGCCACATGAGTGGCCTCCTTCAGCTCTTGCTTTATGTGTGTGTTACCTTAATAATACTGGTACCAAAAAAAATGACATGGACAGAAACCAGCAGAATCTGGCAACCCTGTGCATGGGCACTGGGAAACAAAATGTCTTGCAGGCCGCAGGTTGCCCACCGCTGCCTTGGTCCATTTTTGATATATGTAACCGGGTGCCATGGAAGATGGATTTTTATATCTAAATTTGGCAGGCTTGATTTCCATCTCAGATGGGCACTGCAGAGAATACACAAACTTTCTGAAGCACTTGCCTCTTACTGGCTCGATGTAACAGAGTTTCAGCCTCTGGCACATCATTTGTTAATGATGATTCAGACTGGAACTCATGAAACATGAAGCCAGAAGAAAAGGAGAATGCGAATTACCACTGCAGCAGAAAGTCAAGAACAGGAACAAGGCCCGCAGAACAATTTTCTAATTAAAAACTAGTGCTGACATTTTGAAAGTAGGACGTCTTGAGCAATGTTTCACAAGGGTTACAGTTAAAGTCCAGGCAGCTAAAGCCCACTATCATTACATTTAGTGCCATGAAGGAACTTTTGCCCCCATCCCCCACTGATGCAGCACAAAACGTTATCAAACTGCCACACCCTTACAATGGACCACAGCCATGCCAATGAAAGGAGTCCCAAAGAGCTGGCTGTAATGAGTCCAGACAAACCCAAAATGCTCTATAACGAGCTGTCATGAGTCCAGGGCCATCCAGAAACACAGGGGCTCAGAAAGAAGCTGTATTGCTGCTCCCTACTATGCACTTCGAGTGCAGAAGGTGGGGGCCTGAAGAAAGCTTTAAAACACCCTTTTGTTAAAAAATGTCCTAAGGTCACAGATTCCCTGTCCATGGCTTGGCATCATGCCACCACCCAAATGCAAGAAAACCCCTTGGAGGCCCCGGGAAGACACATCTGGGAACTCCTGTGGGATACCCACAAGCTCTAACTCTCCTTCTGGGAAGAGCTTGAAAAAACAACCTGGAATTTCTTATTTGCTGACCTTGCAATTTTAGACATGTGCACATACAACCTCTAGCCTTCTAGGAATCAAATCATGGTCTTAAAAAGGTGACTTTTATTTAACAAGACAAAGAAAACATACTTGGTAGCTAGATGCAACAGAGCAACTGAGAAAAGAAGGATTAAAAACACAGAGAATTGCTTCCCTGGGATTCCGTTTAAAAGTAACAGTGTATGGGGGAGGAGAGTCATATGGGCTCAACACAGAGAAGTTCAATAAACCCAAAAATAAAAAACAACAACCTCATCCCGTCTGACTAAACATTTCCTGTTCTACTCACATCTCTGCTGTTCCAAGGTTTACTCCTTCCCTAGGCATGGCTATCACTGAATATTTCCCAGCCTTGTTCCTGGCTCAATCCATGTCTTCCAGCTCTGCTCTGGACACACAAAGATTGGCACAAGAAGGTCACTGAGGCCCAGGACAGGGAGACTGACTCTTTTGCTTAAGCTGCTTTTATCATTTGGGCTCTCTCCCCCATCCTTTTGCACCTTTTATGAAATTAACACAAAATTACAACTTCATAAGAGCATCCCACTGTCTCAGCCAGGGAACAGTGTTCGCAGCATAGAGTGGGACACCTCCAAGCCAAGTGCCAAGAGCTAAGGGGTGAACTACCGAACCAAACCTTCACTCATAGACTAACTCTCAGAGCAGGTCAACTGCCAACACAGCTTCCACCTCTCGCAGAGGTGGTGTAATGACACTGAATGGAGAGTTCGCTCCCATCTGGATGGAGCTTCGCCCCTAGCTGCTCTCCAGCATGTGCGCCAACATGGTGCTTCTAGTGCAGAGTAGCCCTCAGACACTGGTGCCCCCACTTCTGAGAGAGCCACAGCAGCATAACGCTTTCCTAGAGTGGCACCAGGCCCTTTAAAACCAGACTGCAGAATGAGGCCGTCACGCCAGGTCCAGCAGCATTGGAACAGCTCACTGAGGAAGGAGGTGGGCTCTCCATCACAAGAACCTGTGGGGGCTTCTCTCAGCCCAGGGCAATGTTCTAACCACCAGGCCAGAAACAGAATGTGTCAGTCTCTCTCCCTCCCACAGACCAGAGCTGACAACGCTTCGCTGATGAAGAGCTTGTTGAAACTGAAACGTCTCCACAAAACGTTTCCGCTTTGACAACACAGCGCATTTCGCTGACATTCCATTTAGTCCAAAATGTTTCAACCAGCTCCAGCTTTGAACCCTGAGCTCGTTACCAAGAATCAGCATTCAGGACGGCACCTGCTGCTGCTGCTAACCCAGCACGCCACCTGCCAGGCTGGATCTGCCTCCTCTTTGTATTATCAATCACTCCTGCAGAAAACTAGAGAAGTGGGCCTTTTCAGAGACATGTCTGGAATCCGAAATTCTCCCACTTCTTCAAGCTGAGTTTACAACTCCCTCTGCTCTTTGCTTCTTGACCTGCTGCTTGATAGCTGCCCATTTTTTAAATACCTTTGCATGTGCAGAGTAGCAGTCCTCTCTGCAGGAGTGCCCCTGGCTAATTTATTCCAATCAAACATCTGCCCAGGCAATTACAAATCCAATAAGAAAAAAAATCAGAGCTCAGTAAAAAGCTGCATTTACTGTCACACAATGACAATACATTTAACAATGTAATTAGCATGACACTAAATAATAAAACTATTAAAGAGGTCTTCTTGATACAATAGAAGAGCCAGGTTTTAGGAACAAGTTTAGCTCCATCAGAGCATATGAATACTAGACAGAAACCTGCTTTGCATCCAACAGAGCCGTGTCAGGACTCTCTACACTCCCCCCTCTGCTCTGGTACCCCCAGGACAAGCCTCAGCAGGACTGGCGTTTGGCAACTCACAGGACAAGTTGCAAGACCTCTCCATTGTTCCCAGGCCTTCTGAAGGGACAAGGGAGTTGGTTAAAGCAGCGTCTCTCAGTCTTCCCACACTACCATATCCCGGCAGGCGTCTCTCCAGCTGGCATACCCCAGGCTTCACCTCATTTGAACACTAGTTACGTACAAAATCAGACCTGAGAATGCAGAGGTGCCACCGCGCGCTGCTAGTGCACTGGTGCTGAATTCCTCCTGTTTGCCAGATAATTCTACAATACACCGGTTGGAAGATCACTCTCGTACCCATGTTCCAGCGCCTCGCACACAGAGCAGTAAAACCAGCTCAGTGGATGAACAGGGAGTTTGTACAGACTTCGCTAGCGCTTGGACTCCAGAAGACCAGGCAAACCAGAAGGTGCTCGTGGGAAGGTGGCCAGGCAGGGGTTAGAGGTGGGGCACTCCTGGCATGGGCTTTGTTCAGGTTCCATTATATTTCGCACCTCCCCCATCCAGGGCCTGAGCCTCCTTCTCACAGTGCCGGGCACCAAGGCCCATGCTCCTCGTGCAGTCTACTGCACTTTCAACCCTACGGCTCACTGCCCAGGAAGTACCGTGGCCCCCAAGGGCTCAGGACTGTGTTCCTCGCTTTCCACCACCCGGCTGCACTTCGGGAGGCTACACTCCTTTCCGGAGGTGCTGCTGCCCTCCTCTGGGGCTTGCTTTCGCACTACGTTTATATGAATGGAGCTCAGGGTCAGACATGCCGGATGTGAGACTCCTCTGGGTCATCAGTTGCAGCCCCCTGCTATCATGATCGCTTGCTTAAAAACCTAGACTGACCTAAAATGGCACGTTAAATAGACTAAGACTGGCTAACGAACAGGCCCCAAAGTAACTGTAAATGGGGTAAGGCCATCAAGTGACTGTTTCCCATGGCTCCCATGGTATTTAACATTTTTATCAGTGACCTGGAGCAGGGCCATTCCCGGGAGGAGTGGGGCCAGAGGCAACCCCCCCTGCAGGAAGCCGAGTGACAAACGCCTGCTCCGCTCCGCTGTCCATCTCCTCTCCCAGCTGGGTTGCTCCACGTCACATGTCTGCATGAGGGAGCAGAGCAGGCTGGGGCCAAGTCACTCCCCTACCTGCTGCCATGGTGAAGCAGAGCGACCTGTCTGGGAGATGCAGGGCAGAACAGGTTGATACTTTGTTCTGCATCCTGTTGCTTCCGCTGCTGCAGTGAGTGTGGGCGAGGAGGGACCCGGTCCCAGCTACCTTACGCCCCACAGGCTAACCTCAGTATGGGGGACTGTCCCGTCCATAGAACAGTTGGGGCAGCCATGGGGGCTCCCCAAAGCACAAGGCCTGGGCGCTCCCCTCCCTGAACTGTCCTCTCCATGGTACGGCTCTGCCTGGAAGGAAATCCAAAATCATTCACATTTTCTCAGTAATAACACAAAAATTGGGCCTTTAACATGCTATTTCTTTGTAAAATACCATGCAAACATAACTCCGTAGCATCAGCTGGCCCACGTGCAAATACACAGCCTATGAAAAAGTGGGGCTTGGTTTCATTTCTTGTTGAATTGTACAGAACAAAGACACCAACGTCCCTGACATGCCACTTGGTGAAACCTGCATTTCTGACCCTCCCACTTTGGAGAAATGACCCGGGAGCGACGGCTTCCTCAAGTTTCCATCCCTCAAAGTCCTCCATGGTCGCAAAGCTGCTGGAGGAGGAGGGGGAGGCTCCCTGTCTGGTCAGAGGGGATTATTAGATCCTTTAGTCTGACCTCTGGCACAGACACAGCTCTGCATCTTCATCTGCAAAGCTAATTACAGCCTGGCCTCTGCCCCCTGAGCTTCATTAACGCAGTGCAGTTCCCTGCAGGCACCTGCAGCAAAATGCAAGCAATGCAAGGACACTACATCCCATCACACAAGGCTGACATGCAGCTCTTGCTGGGCTGAGAAAAACTATTTCCTACCTCAGCAACGCTCCAGAACCGCACCGGGGAGCTTAGTGAGGACCAGGGGCAAATATCTCTGCTCCTCAGAACACCCCAGGTGTCTTTGATGGGATCACGTCTTCACCAAGACTTGACTGCTCTGGAAGAACAAGGCCACTTGGCACCATGCGAAGGCACTGGCTCTGAAGAGCCTGCTAACTCCCTAGCACTGGATATTTTGGGTACCAAAGAGTTTGCTCACTTCTTGCTTTCAAGTACAAACTGAGCCCGAAGCTGCTTTGCTCAGAGGCCCCCCGCAGCACAGCCATAACCCTTGCTGATTCACAACACGCCAGACACAAGCTGTTACCCTGGCTCAAGTCGGATTATAAACATTTCTGGGCCAAGCCCTAGGAGCTGCCACGCCCGTGCTAAGGGATACAATTAGATTAATGAAGCCAAAGCACAGGAAGGAAACAATTCTTACCAAACACAAGGAGCACACTGGAAAGCCCGCTTGCACGGATCACTGGCCTCAGTTTTCTGCCGAGTAGAGGAGAGAACCATGGAACTGCAATAAAGAACACACATAAGCCCCACCTACAATCATTAACTCCACGTACTTCTGTACCTGGTTGACTTGCGGCTCCGGGGCTTACCATTCACTTTCTCCCTTCCTTTCATTCCTACCCCCAAACCACCACCAGGCAACGCTCTCAGAGTCAGCCCAAAGGAGCCATTGTCTCCAGCGCTGCTTCCCTTTCCTCTTAAACCCCCAGTCCCTGCACCCCACTCGTTTGGCACGGCCGCATTCCTTGGGGCCATAATTCAGCACACGGAGAGGCATTGACCGTGGCGGGACACAGGAGAGAAGTTAAGCACAGGCACAAGTCTCCACAAAAGCAGGGCCTTTGACTGTCAACTCAACAGAAGAAGGGACCTTGCCTTCTAACTTGTCTGTCCAGCACCATGCACAATCCCAGGGCCATATAACTAGCATTAGAACTAGACAGATTTAGCAACTATTGGTATCAGTTTCAGCAAACACCCCCCATAACAGCCAAAAAAATATTACCATCCACACACAAAGAAATGCACAGAGGTGCCAAGCGAGACAGGCAGCTGGAGAACAGTTTGATGTAAGGACATTTACTTGATGTTTTGGCATGTGAGGTTGAGAAGTTCTGTTTTAATAATTACAAAGTTTTAATGACAGTTGACTCGATTCAAAAAATTAAAGAATTATTGTCTGACCTCATTATTTGACTCCCTGATAATTTCCTACAACTATGAAAAATCAAATTGGCAAAAATGGTAAAAAATGCTTATAAATAAGCCTTTATTATCAGCCAAAAATAGCAACAATAGATATTAAATTCTGCCAAGGCTGAGCAGAACCCACATCATAACGTACAGTTGTGACGACGCGTTCGGGTTTTTCCCGTTTCCTGCCCCCCCGTGATGGCACGGACAGACTCCACCAGCCAGTAGAATAGAGGGAGTTTATTGCTTCTCCAGGATACAGCACAGCATAGATGCAATCCAATCACAGGGCCAGGCCCAGGATGCCTCAGCCCCCCTTGAGATGGAGTGGGGGGACTGGCCCCTCAAATCCCAGGCCCTGGCTCGGCTGCTTCCTCCATGATATCCAGCCAGAAACTAACTCCCTTCCAGCCCTGCCCCCAGCCAGGGCAGCATTCCCCCTTCCTTTGTCTCTCTCCCTGGGGGGTAGCTGGTCAGACAGGTTTGGGGGTCGTTTGCATACTGACTCAGCAGCTGTCCTGCTGGGCCGTGCTGCAGACAGCAGCCAGTGGAGGCCACTCACAGCCCACTGCCCAGCACAGCAACCAGCCAGGTACCCCCACTACGTCACAACTCACCTCTCCAACATTCACTCACGTCCACTTCGGGATCCTGGCGTCCAGGAAGCCCCCATCTGCAATCGAGTCACATGCAGATTTTATTAATAAAATAAGATCAAGCCAAAAAGCCTAGGACCCAGGCTAGTCAACTACTTTATCGGGTTACCTTTCTGACTGCAAGGAGTCCTAATTATTTCTGGTGAACCATTTTTAACTGACAGCGTACTCATCTTCTTTTAACGCTCATGTGTAACAGCCAGATAATTTTTCAGTAGTGCTAATTTCAGAGCCCTTTTTCTCTGACTGCACAGCATTTGCTGCAATTTAGTAATTATCAAAGTATTTAATTGTTTGGGGAACCCCAAAAGTAGGAGAAATTGTAAATGTGAGACAAAGGGCACCGGTCTCAGGAAAAACACCAGCCTGAAAGCAAGAGAGTGACTGTGGCCCTGGGGAAGTAGCTTATGCACTAGCGGGTTTTATTCAGCATAACGATTCAAAGACAGAGATGCCTACAATGGGAGGTCAGGTACCCACAGCAGGGTTTACAGGACTAACCCCTGGAACAAACACACATGCTAACGCAGGAGTCTCCACCCTTTCTAGCCACAAAGTCACTTTTTCAATGTAAGTGCAATGTAAGTTCTACCTCAAACCCAAATATCCTTGTGCCGCTTCCTCTCCACCCTGTCTCTGAGTCCCCGCCCCTGCTCCACCCCTTCGCTGAGGCCTCACCCTGCTCACTCCATCCTCCTTCCTCCCCAAACCTCACTCACTAGCACCAGGCTGGGGTAGGGAGTTGGAGGGCAGGCCTTGGTCTTGGGCCAAGGGATTTGAAGTACGGGAGGGACTCTGGGCTTAGCCCAGGGTGGGGAATTGGGGGTCCAGGAGGGGTTTCAGGGTGCAAGCTCTGGGAAGGAGTTTGGGTGCAGGGGGACTCACATCTGGGACAGGAGGTTGGGTGTAGGAGAAGGTTCAGGGCTGGGACAGGGGTTCAGGAAGCAGGCTCTGGCACCATTTTATTGAGATGGCTTCCAGGTAAAGCAGTGGAGTTAAGGCAGGCTTACTCCTGCCCTGGCCCTGCACCACTCCTGAAAGCAGCTGGCATGTACAACAATGGCTCCATGGCGCCATGTGCTGCCTCCCCATCCACAGGCACTGAGCCCACAGCTTCTACTGGCCAAGGCTCCCCATTACTGATCAATGGGAGCTGCAGGAGCGGTGTCTGCAGGCAAGGACAGTTTGTGGAGACCCCCTGCTCTGCCTCTCTCAGGGGGTGCAGGGACATGCCAGCCACTTGCAGGAGCAGCAGTTACCACAGGGATAATCACTCCAGCCACAACAGGTTCAGCGTTTCAGAACTGACTACTCAAAGAATTACATTTATGTATAAGAGAGAAATCATAGAATCACAGAACCCCAGGGCTGGCAGAGCCCTCAGGAGTCATCGAGTCCAGCCCCCTGCCCAAAGCAGGACCAATCCCAACTCAACCAACCCAGCCAGGGCTTTGTCAAGCCGGGACTTAAACACCTCTCGGGATGGAGAGTCCACCCCCTCCCTAAGGAACCCATCCCAGTGCTTCACCACCCTCCTAGGGAAATACTTTTTCCTAATATCTAACCTAGA
>JANRFK010001158.1:1196979-1211226 GCA_030068395.1 Apalone spinifera | reverse complement strand
CTCAGCTCAGAGCCCCTCACACTCCAAATCCCTTAACCCAAGACCAGAGCCTGCGCCCCAACCCTCTGCCCCAGCCTGGTGAACGTGAGTGAGGATGAGGGAGGGAGGGAGGATGGAGCGAGCAGCGGTGGGGCCTCAGAGAGAGGTGGGGCAAGGGTATTTGGGTTGCAAGTAGATCTTGGCTTGCACTTAAATTCAAAAAGTGATCTCCTGCTTAAAAAGGTCGGAGACCCCGGCACTCCAGAATTAGAGAGCTGGGAAGTGTTAGGTGGAACTCATGCAATGTTTGTTTCTTCAGGGCAGGGAAAGGTTGCAGGGCTTCTGTTCTGCAACACTGCTTGGCTGGGCTTAAACTTTCTCTGTTTATCTAAGCACAGAACTGAAAACAAACCAGTGCTCTAATTTGCCATTCACTTCACTTTCAATGGCTTAGTGCCCCAATGCTTGGGTTTGAAACGTTGCCCGGGACTCGGTGTAGAAACTATTTTCCATCAGACCCGTCCGCAGCGGTGACAGGGTGTGCATACGCCATGACAGTAGCCTTTAAAACATAGGTTACAAGTGCTGCAGCTCGGGGTACTGAGGTACAGCACCTCGTGGCTTGAGGGCCAGCACAGTGGCTGTATGCTCTCTAGACTCTTCGGGGAGATGTTTCTAACTGGATCTTTCACCATTCACATACGAGCTGATGCCGAACTACAGGGGTTAAGATGAACATGTAAAAGAGGGAAAATAATACTAGGCAGAAAGGATGTGCATTAGTTACCAAAGAAGGGGGGGTGAAATGAATGATGGCTCCAAAATAGCTGAGGCACCAAACTTTAACACACAATCTCTTAAAAAGTCACTGTCTAATTCAATGATGGATGCTAGCAGCATAAATCTAGACTGTAATAAATGTTGGCAACCAAACCTTACAAATTGTTCACATTGGCTTGGATTTATGTGCACTGAAGAGTTTATACAAATACAAAGGATTAAGTTGGAAGGTTTTGAGAGAATAATCATCATGCCAATGAAACTCACGAATGATGCTCAAGTTTGTGAGACTGTGGCACCCTGAGAAATCTCCCAGAGTCAGCAAAGAGGGGCTAAGATTACTCACCTGTTGGAAGAGAAGGACAGACAGCCCGGCAGCCACATGACTGTAGAAGGGCAGCAGTTACTTGTATCCGCCCACATAAAGGAGCGGAGGCTCCTTAAAAGGTGTTCTGGAGAAGAGGTCTAGAAAAGTGCACCCCAGGAAGATGTGCTAAGGTCAAGGCATTCGCAGAGGAATTGCTATTTGTGCATAACAGTTTATATAGCCCTCATAGTAACCGGACCCAAAGCCCATAGCCGACAAGGAAAGACTCTCACAGACAAATGAGATTAAATGGAAAAATACATGGCCACATTGGCGCTGGGGTATTGCCAGGCCCCACAAACCAGAGAGCTGGGAAAGGCCAAAAGAGAAAGTTTGAAGTGTAATTTAAGCAAGGAGCATGGATCTCCATCCCTGGAGATATTGAAGAGCAGGTTGGACAGATGCCTGTCAGGGATGGTCTAGACGGTGCTGGGTCCTGCTGTGAGGGCAGGGGACTGGACTCGATGACCTCGCGAGATCCCTGCCAGCTTTCTAGGGTTCTATGACAGCTCATGCTTGTTTCTGGCCAGCAGGGAAAGATCTCAGGGACCATGCTGTAGCTCTTCTGCAGCCACCCCAAGCTGGACTAGCCTGCCTGTGCTTGAGGCAGCAGCCCAGGTCTACGATGTCACAAGGGGCTTGCTCCTCCCAGCCTTTCTGACACAGCAACATGGGACGGGCAGATCCTGGCGAAATCTGCAGCAAGCCTGACCCTAGGCACAGGGCTCCTGTCCCCATCACTCCCTGTGCCTGCTTGTCTCAGTGAATTCGAAAAAAGTGCTGCAGAGCTCCCCGCCCTGCCATTGGGTCAGCTGGACACACCTCTGCATTCCGATTGGCTGAGCAAAGCTGGGAGTGTGCTGTGGGGCGGGGGAAGGGCAAGGAAGCAGTGTGGCAGCGGCTGCCCCTTTGGGGTTTGCATTTGCACCTGCAGTTCCCTTCTTGCCAATCAGGAGCTGAACCCTCTGGATTGCAGCCGAGAGCCAGGCAGGGGCCCCAGGAGCCTGCATTCCAGGGGAGGGCGGCCATGAGCAGCCCCAGCCACCTGCATTCCTCTGGCTCCAGCTGGGGGCAAGGCAGGATAGGAGCATGCAGGGTCTGGCCCAAAACTCAAGAGGGTGCTTAACCCCCTGCCCTCCCCCAGGCCGCCTTGCCAGGGTACTGGAGCTCTGCAGAGACTAGCAATCCCAGCCACAGCTGGCTAGGAGAAGCCAGAGCCTAGCCCACCCCGTAACAGGCCTTTCCCCCTCCCCTTAACTTAACTACTCTCTGCTCAGACTTCTCCCTGCTGTCCCCGCCTGCCCGTCCCATGATGTCTCTTAGTTTGATCATCCGGCCCTTTCCATTCTCAAGAGCCATGTCTTCATGACTCTTTGGGGAAAGCCCCCTGCCAGCACGCTGCCTGCACTGCAGCCACCCCGCGGGGAGCAAGAGCGCAGCTAAGGCGCAGGCGCGCACACCTCGGCCAAAGCGCTGTGAGCTCAGCAAGGCACGTGCGCACTGCACATGGCGACACTGCCGTAGGGTTGTTTGGTGCAGCAGAGCCCCAGCCTCTGCAGGCTCCTGGGTAGCGTGGGAGGGGCCAGCTCCGTGAACCCAGAAGGGGAGGGGCCAAGAACAGCCAGCCCTTGACACTGCTCGGAGCACGTGGCCCGGTGGTGCTCCAGCGGCAATTTAAAGGGGCAGGGGCTTTGGCCACCACCACTGTTACTGCGGTGTCCTGTGGTTCTGTGTATTTTTAGATCCAAGGGAAATTGGAACACACCAGAGAGAGAGAGAAACTTCACCACTTCCTTATTTGTTATGAAGTTTGAGCAGTTACAGCCAACCCAAAAGTTTTGCAAATCCTACAGCCACTACCAGGGACATAAGCAAGGCATACATTAGCAAGAATTACAGAGGTAACTGATGTAGTGTCAGTACCTTGCTGGTTGCGGTGCTTGGGCTGTGGATGAGCCCTGTGCTGGCCTCTGTGTGAAAGCACTGCCCAGCGGGGGAGTGTCCTAAGGGCCCCCATGACAATGACCGAACCCGTTCTACCAGTTAAGGGAAGGGATGGAACAAAAGTGAGTGTGTGTTGGGGGAAGGGTCAGTTGCTGGCGGGGAACCATGAAGGGAACAGCCTAAGCTGAGGGGCTAGGGGTGATGGACCCTAACCCAAGGGGTCTGAGGCTGGCTGGCCCTGACTGCTGTAACCACATCACCTCTGGGCTATATCCTGGAGAAGCAACAAACCCTCTATTCTACTGGCTGGCGGAGTCTGTTCTTGCTTCTACGGGGGTGCAGTATCAGGGAAACCCCGATGTGTCGTCACAGTAACAAAACCCCATACATTCTGCAAGCACTATACTCATAATTATAGTATGAGTAATGCATTAACTATGAACACAGCACAAGATAGAATACACTCTCTACCCTAATCCCTATTGCAAGCCAGTTGTTACAGGCTTCAACTTAGTTCACTTACAACTCACCCCTTGCCCACTAGTGCTCCAGACAGGAGGTCTGTGGTCTTGTTGGTTCCCACATGTCGAGACATCTGGCGCTGCATGGCCGGATGAGCAGGCCTTGGCTTCTAGTTACGATGAGCAGGGTCTGGGGGCTCCCCTGCTCCCTACCTCCCAAGCAGATGTTTGCAAAAGCTCATTTTCTAACAAAGCGAGATTTGGCTGCTTACCCCCTTCATTAGCACACATTGCTCCAGACACACACACTTCCCTCCTCTAGCACTCCCTCCTACACTGACCCCCTTCGCTTCCTTTATTTATTCGGCCCCTAATCCACACCATTCTCTTAAGCTGTTTACCCCTTTTGCAGCGAACGCTTGAGAAACACGGAGTGCCGCCGTGTCACCCCCGTCCCTGCAAGCCATCGCGTGATAATTCTGGGAATGTTAGTCACGACCACGCTTAGCAGTTTTAGCATTTTGTTAGCGATTTGCAGTCAGGCCTTACCCAATGACCGAGGACAAGAAGTTACATTTCCACAGACTTGTTTCGGCCTGAGGCCTGCCAGCATGCTCGCCAGCATCAGACTTTAACAGGGCCTGGCCTTCTTAGCCAGGCGTGGCAAGACAAGGAAGGTCATGCAAACCTCTCCACATGCGGTAGCAGCCGGAGTCCCGGGCCCCTTTGAAATGCCAGACCCCTGGGCAATTGCCCCCTTCCCCTCATGGCAGTCCTGGCCAGGCACACTGTGTGCCGGGAGAGCACACGAGGATGACAATGGTGCAGGTGCAGGTGCAGGTTGGATGGCAGCCGAGTTCTGCAGTTCTCAGCTGTTGTCAAAACTTCAGAATGGATGTGAGGGCCACAGAGTGAGCCCCATCGGCTCCAAAACGATTCTTCAAGTGGCTCCAGCGAGGCGCAACGAGACAGCCAGGAGAACTAGCACAGCCCAGGGTAGCTGTATTACAGGCTTCATTCTACTGTCTCAAAAATCCTGGGACTCCGAAGGGCAGCATCATCCCCCGCCGCAGAGGAGTTCGCTGCCTCCCTCCCTGGACAGCTGCTGCTGGCAATCAGTCTTGTCTGCTGCTTTTATGGTGAATAGTCATTGAAGCCTTTGGTAAATTACATTAAATCTTCGTCATCTTTTCTTTCACCCTTTGGTTGAGAGTTTAGTTCAGACTTTTTCAGAACAATTCAAACAGCAGCATTCTACACCATCACTGGTAGCCAGGTACCCTCTCTCCCCGAGAAGATGCCCAAATACGCCTGAGCAGCTTAGCCTTCAAAAGCAGCCTTGAGAGCAGGACTCAGCAGCCTATGGCTCAGTATGGAACCCAAGCTGGCTCTTCTGCATTCCCACAATACACACAGCTTTTTAAATTAGAATGAAAAATTGATTCCAAATTTTAAAAGGCACAATGACGCATGGCAAGCTGCTCTGTCTGTGTCTTTCACCTGCACCCAGAGGGGAGAGGAGGCAGTGTGCCCTGGTGAGAACGGGTTGTGCTGCGGCAGGGCCGGCGGGGCACTCTGCTCGTTTGACGGGCCAGCTCAGGGCGTGCTGTCGGGGACGCTTGCACGCTCCTAGCCGAGATAGTGAGAGGGGCTGGCGGCAGCAGACGCCTCATCCAACTGCTGTGGTGTCCCCAGCCGCCGTGCTCCTGGGGACCCTGCAACTGCAACTGCTGCAACAGTCCAGGTCAGCCCCCATCTCACTGTAGTGTCCTGGCCCTGGCCCCAAGCCTGAGGCAAGCCCCGGGATCCAGTGCCCATCTGGCCCATCAGGAGTGGCTGGTGGTGGACCCCCTTGTGTTGCAGCACAGGTAGGAGGGGAGGCCATGACCCAGCTGCAGTGATCCTGGCCCAGCCCCTCATCCAGCCCCAACCAGGGGTAGGATAATCGGGCCCCAGGTTCCCCCCACATACTCTACTTCCCACCCCCAGAGCCCTGCCCTGCCTCCTGCACCTCCCCCACACCTCAACTGCGAGCCCCTCCTGCACCCCCCCGCCCAGCCATGTGCCCATTATACACCAAACCCCCTGCCCTGAGCCCCTCATACATTCCAACCCAGACTCCTGCACCCCGTCAGGCCCAGCCCCTGCCATAAGACTGACAGATGACAGACAACAGCCTGAACGTGCGTATGGAGCTGGAATTGACCAGTTATGATGCAAACTTCAAAGAACTGTGCAAGATGCAGCAGCAGAAGCCCCATTGAGTACAGTCTGAGTACAGTGTTTCACGTGTGCTGTTATTAATCTCATGTCAGTCGCCAATCGCAGTAAGTTGTACGTTTTCAGTCATGCCAATGGGCATCCTTAGACGGCTCTTTGCTGACCACTTGTTCTGGCTTTGAATGTAGTTTGGCTCCTTGGTTTGAAAAGGCAGCCGAGCCCTGGTCTAGAGCCTCCACTAGGCAATGCATTTCAGTACAGGCCTAACTCTCCCCGGGCACAGCTCCACAGCAGGGCTAGAGCCAGAATAAGCAACGCAACTTGAGCTATGTCAAATGCACAGCTTCTGTCGAAACAGCTCATTGCAGCGTTTGGCGCTGCCGCACAGCAGGAATCGAAGGGAGAGTGCTCTTCCCCCACCCCCTTACTCCTCTGGACACGAGGGTTCCAGGAGTCGGAGTCAGAAGCCCTGCAGCTCGCCATTATGTCGAAATAGCAGCTTGCAGTGTAGACACGCCCTAAGGTCAGTTATTCCGAAATAAGGCTGCAGTGTAGACGCACTCCACGTGCGTAATCCCAGCCCTGCCCTGCCTGTTGCTCACCGAGAGATGGTCCAAAGACACATGGAGTTTGGCAGCCAACACCTTGTGCTGAACGGGACGGAATCACGCACATTCCGAAAACCAAGCTTATGTCATGAACTTGAGCGAACAGGCCCCTCAATGGATACAGACACGTCTCTGTGAGGAGTGTGGTGAGCAGGAGAGCACTAGAAACAAGGCAGCCAGCTTGTTGGCTCCAATTTTCAAAGACAATTGACTGACTCTGCCTGGCACCAGCTCTCAGGTTTGAACGGCCCCCTCCCACTCCACCCCCGCTTCCAGCTCCCTACCAGTATGCAGCACATCCTCTGGGCCATGCTCCCTTCCCCCCAAATCCCACCCAGCACCTCTGCTTGGGCACAGCCTTCGCCTGCATTCATAGGCTGCTCCCCACAGCGTGCCCAGCCCTGCCCTGCCTGCGCCTGGCCCTGCCCACACCCAGCCCTGCGGCGCAGGAAGTAGCCCTGCGTGTGCCCAGCCCTGCAGCACAGGAAGCGGCCCTGCCCACGCCCGGCCTTGCAGCACAGGAAGCAGCCCTGCCCACTCCCAGCCCTGCCCACTCCCGGCCCTGCAGCACAGAAAGCAGCCCTGCCCACACCCGGCCCTGCAGCACAGGAAGCAGCCCTGCCCACGCCCAGCCCTGCCCACGCCCAGCCCAACAGTGCAGGAAGCAGCTCTGCCTGCACCCGGCCCTGCCCATGCCCAGCCCTGCAGCCCAGGGAGCGGCCCTGCAGCGGGACACTGATTATGAGAGACATTGTCAATAGCACAGATGTGTTATGGTGCTTCCCAGGAAGTTGCTTTTCCAGGCAGCAGAAAAGCTCTAATTGCTCTAAGCGGTTCCCAGGGCCTGGAGCAGCTCCAGCTACATAACAAATCATTGGGCTCCCCCTCGGGGCAGCTCTGAATGTTAAATACAGCTGAAGTCGCTTCCCTTGGCTGTCGGCTCCTCCAGCCACCGTGCTCCACAGAACTCGTGTGGTGAGCATCTCCTGTGTGTTACTGCCCCGGTGCCACCCCGCGATGGCGAACCACTGCACCAAGTACCCTCTGCCACATTGGAGATGCCGGGTCTGACTGTCAAAGCAGGGGCGTAGCCACTGGTGAGCCCGAGTGGGCCGCCGCCCAGCCCAGGCACTCCAGCTGGGGAGTGGGATCAGAGCACGGGGACTTCCTGTCTCTGCCCAGCTTGTCCCACTCCGTCCCGCCACTCCAGCCAGGGAGCAGGGCCAAAGCTATAGCACAGACAAGGCTACGAGCTTGAGGGGAAGAGAGCAAGACCTAGCCAGAGCCCTGAGTGCAGCCAAGCGCTGCGGGGCCCCCCGCCAGGAAGGTCTCTAGGGGGCAGACGCTCTAAAGGACGATGAAGACAAGGCACGATGGATTGGTGTTCACACTCACACCAGTGTGAAAGTAGAGCAAGGATCTGCCTGTGCGACCGTGGGGCCAGGAGCCTAGCTGGGTTCAGCAAAGCATGGGACATTTGGGAGAGGGTGAGACTATCCACTGCTGCCTTAGGAGGCTCATAATGGGGAAGCATCTAAAGCCTCCTGCCTCCAGGAATCAGCCTCTGGCAGAGGGAGCTGGGAAGAAGCACGCTATGTGCAGGGCTTCCTGAGCCCTACATCATCTCTGAGACAGATCCTGGTTTGGATGGAGGCTGGCTGGACACTGATCAGCTCCCATGCTTCAGAGAAGTGCACAGCTATTGCCTATTGTACCAAGGCAGGAAAAGGCCAATAGGAAACATACTTTAACCACTTTCTTCTATTTAAATGGAACCCCTGGTATCAATTTAGCTGCTGCACCTTTGCAAGGCTTACTCATGTCTAGCACGTAGGTCAGTATTTCGAGGAGCTGTCATACTTTGATAACCCTGCAAAGTAACTCTACTGCACATGCAACTACTCGCAGTTCTTATAAAACACTAAGCAGCTACTCCCCTGACATTCTTTTAAAGGAAAGTTCCAAGTGGGTATTCACTGCTGAGACGCATTCCCCAAGCTAAAAACCATTCATGTGGCAGTGGCTGACCCCACTCCTTCACAAATAATTACCTGCCTAGAGCCGGCCTGTGCGCAGCCCCATTGGTACATGGCTCGCAACGATCTCAACATGCTAATGTCCTGACAAGCGCAATCAAGTGCTAATGTAAGCTGCCTGTCAGAGAACAAGCACGGCTGAATGAGAGACTCTCGCTTCCAGCATTAGGAACAAATGTTTTCTCAAAGTCAGAAGAATCAACATAATCTGCCTTTTGATGCTGTGCTGGTGCCTGCGGAATAAGGATCTCATCAAGCTTTTTTACTTCTTTAATCTCTTTAATTTAAGGCACTGGCAACTTTCCAAAAGGATTTACGCTCCTTTGTACTGCCACCCATCTCCCCGCTTTGCCTCTGCAATGTTCTCTCCAGCGTGGCTGTGTAAAGAGCTGATTCAAGGGGCAAGTGGAGCTCCAGGACCTGTGAGAGGCTGAGCTATTAACGCTCTTTAATGATGAGCTGAAGAGCAGAACACCGTAGGAGAGAAGTTCTAACAAGCAGTGAGATCTCAGCACTTCTGTCAGACCAGGAGAGGCGAGGGTTGGCGCTGTCGTGTGCTGTGACTGCTCTATTGACGCGACAGAACGCATAATGAGCATTAGCGTGTCTTCCCTCTCGTCCTACACCAGACTCTTCGTGGATTTCGCTTGGCTCTAGGGGAGTTTGTCCAGAGCCATCGTCACCTTATTTGCCTGTACAACAGCGTGAACAGAGGAATCACAGAGTATCCACTTCAATTTCCTTAACAAAGAGCTTAATTTTATTGTGCAAAAGAGAGAACACATCCATGGCCTGGAAGAACTCCAGACAGGTCCTCCGCGAGTGCCAATTCACCTGGGCATCAATGCACACAGCTGACAGCTAAAACTTTCAGTAACCTTCCATCTATTCCCAGGCCAAGCCTACTCCCTGAGAAGGGAGCAATTCACAGTGGGCGAGTGGCTGGTGAGAGAGCCCGCCTTCCCTGAGTGCAAGGCCAGCCATTCAGCAGACACATGAGGGTGGCTCGATCTTTAGCCCTTTCCTCAGGAACTGTAGCTGCCCCTTGCCCTTGTCAGACACTGCAGTCGCTGCAGGTTTCCCTGCTAAGCTGAAGTGTTGCCAGGACAGGCTACCAACCATGCCTTCAGCAGAGCTCTCTCCACACACCCCGGCGAGGCCGGGGCAGCAGCTTCTATGCCGCTGGGATCCTAGGAAAGCAATGCACCGACATGGGAGTCCAAGCACTTCCAGCGGTCATGGGCAGGAGCCCCTTCAGTGCTTGCTCTTTAGAGAGTCTACACCAGGACTACTCAGCTTTGGAAGCCCCGGGGGCCACAAGGATAGTCACACACATGCCGACGGCCGCAACGTAAGTGTGGTTGCATATACATGCATATTTAGATGCAAATAGCATCTTTCACACGGACAGGCATGAATACTAAGATTAAGGCAAGACTACACAACACGCAGGCCCCATTTAAGTCAGTTCTGCTGATATTAATACAATGCAATGTGTACCCGATTTCCACCCAGATGACAGCACTTTTAATGAGCAATGACAGTCCAGGAATTTACTAAAACGCATAGCAATAGAAGACCATTATGCTGACTACTTTTTTGTGTTGGCTTCCACCTGCGGGCTGCATGTTGAGCCCCGCGTAAGCCCAAACCACAGTGCAGGCCGCAAACAAACAGGCCGCGGGCCACAAGCGGCCCACGGGCCACCTGTTGAGTAGCTCTGGTCCAGAACCAAACTCAGTCTTTACACAGGGACCCACAGAGATCACCCAGTGAATCCTGGTGAGCGCCTGGAGAGTGGCAGGACATGGACTGAGCCCCCATCTCACACGCAAAGCAGACGGGCTTAGTTTAACTGCTGTGATTTTGTGAGTGGGCTCTGTTGATTACACCTGGCTTATAAATCGACTCCTGGCAAGCCAACCTGCTGGAGGCATTTTAAACCTGATATAAGTGCATCCATACAAGGGTTAGCATTTGTTTAACTACTTTGGGGTGAAACAGCCTTGGGTATTAAACCAAGTTAAACCAAGCGCAACTCCTGTGTGAAGACCAGCTGGAAGAATGGCCACTTGCTCCCCACATCTATCACCTACTTGCAGCTCCAGGTCTGAGCACAGCCATACCCGTACGGAGAGTCAATCGGCAATCTAGGGTGTGCTTCATCTCCACCACACACATGGGTTTCCACTCTGAAGTCTGCGGGTCCAATTCTGATCTATTTACAGCTCAGTAAGTCCAGGCTTACTCCAAGTACGTTGGTTTCAAAAAAAAAAATACTAGACACACTTGATCAGACTTCATTAGAAAATACCCAACATTTCTGTGTCCAGTTTTCTCAATTTGTTTCCCGGACAGAAAGCTCAAATAGCGGACTGTCCGGTTCAAAACCGGACACCCGGCAACCCTAACTCCAAGACATGCAGTGATGTAGAGGAGATCACACACCGTTACTAATTATTTGCATTATCATAATGCCCAGAGGCCCAAATCAGGACCAGACCCCTACCGAGCCCAGCACTAAGGGAGAGGAAGTCACAGTCCTGAATTATTTTGCCATCCGCTGGGCTCTAGACTGAAATTTCACATACTTGGTTTGTGCTTGGCAACACAGACTGAGCGACACTGGACTGTGTCCACGCTCACACCAGCAAAGAAAAGTGATCCTCAGTGGGCTGCATTTGTGGGACAGGAATCTAAATCTAGCATGATCTGCCACGATTTTATTTTCTCTGTTATGATATCACGTGGAAGCCCAATAGAAATGGCCCCCGAGGCTGCTTCGGGAGTACAGTAATGAAATGCGTTCGCACATTTAGCGCTGTCTCCCCAGACAAGTGATTTAGTTCAACTGCAAGAACAATCTCATGCAAATGCAGCTCAGGGTGTTTAGGGAAATGCGTAAGGAGCTCTGCAGAAACTGTAGTAGCTAGAGGCTAGCCTGTGGCTGAAATGGGTTTCACTGCTCCTTCTACAACAAAAGGAACCTCTCTGAAGTGCCACCAGCTAATCGAGGCTTGTGACTGTCCACTGCTCTGCTCTCCAAGCCTCCTCTCAGCCACATCTCAGCACCCTGAGAAATTGGGAGCAGGGATTATTTAGGGTGCCTCTGAAGCCAGTCACCCGGAGTAAGGGTGAGGGGGCCTTCTGATCGTTGCCGATGGCCGTTAGCTTGAGTCACATAAAATGATGGAGTCGGATGTTATGCCTGTCCTCAAAAGCACTCAGAATGTGGGCCAAGAGGATTTTCAATGAAAAGTGTCATACTGGCTTGGAATTTGGAAACCAGGTTCACATAAAGAAAGGCAAATGGTCGCTGGGGTGCAAATCAAAACCATTAGCTAGGAAATGCAAGCTGTCTGTGGAATCGCCACGGGAGCGTCTTTCCCAGAACCAGGTGCGTGCTGGTAGCTCGGGTCTGGGGAGCCAACGGGTGCAGGAAAGGAGGCGGTGCTGTTTGAAGTGTCAGGAGAGGGAGCTTCCCAACCCACAGTACTTCTTCAGGCGAAACATCCCCTGTGGCCATCTATGCATCGTGTGTGGCTTAGAAATAACTCCACGGTGTTCCCTCCGGTGGGAGTTCATGGTGCCTCGGCCCAGCACTGGGCCCTGTTCAAACAGTCTCAGACCCCTTCACAAACAACCTCTCCTCTCTGCTCGAGTGGGTTTAGCACCTTCAGCCAGCCAGGTCTGCCCCAAGGGTCAACTGTTTGTGTGGGACCCGGCCCAGCCGACGCTCCCGTTTGCTCAGCGCACAGCCATGGCGAGGACTCAGCTGCCTGAGTCCTGCTGAGGGCCACGTGCCCATGGTGGAGCAGACGTCCACGCTGTACTTTGCCACACCCCAGGGCACCCTCCTCCCCAGTGCTGGGACCAGAGCGTCCTCTGCCTTCATTCCACCCGTCAGCCGAGGGGGAGTCTCCTCCGGACACAAAGCCTCAAAGAACAAGGTTAGAAATGGAACCCGGGCACTACACTGGGCCCTTTGTGGCACACGACTACCACTGTTCCTTCAGCTCCCACTCCTGCAGCCGGGCAAAGCAGGGCTCCAGCTCCCAGGCGTGGCTCAGGCCCCGCTGGGGTAAGTCAGCGAAGGGAGAGGGCTGCTGACACTGGGCAGAGCAGTCAGCCACTCTGGCCCAGCCCCGGCTTTGCTGCTAATCTTCTCAAGTCATTGCTTCTCATCAACCGCCCACAGGATTACCAGCCCGGTCACTGCTCTGAAAGCACAGAACAGCCCCGGCTACCGCACAGAGAACACTCATCTTCCCTTCACGTCTCATTTCCAGGGAGGAGTTAGCACTTTGGTCCCAAATCACTCGCAATTCATTTAAACACTCCCTCTTAATTAAGCCCCAGTGTAATTATCATTAACATCCCTACTGCGGTAACACCTCGAGGTTAACCAGGGGAGCAGAGCCACACTGCACTGAACTGTAACCATAACCCCACAATGCAGGACAATCCCTGCCCCAAAGAGCCGAGAATCTCAGGGACAAAGCGTGACAGGAGGAAGAGACGAGCTAGGGGCCAGGAAAGGGCAACACATCCTAGGACAAGCACAGTTCTTAGAAACAGGGATCTCTGCTTCTCACACACACGTTACTTTCTACACACATGTTCGTAATCCAGCATGGAAAGAAGGCAAAATAAAAGCAAGACTAGACGCAGTGGGTTCACCATGGTAATGAGACTCGGGAGTCTAACTTTCAGACTTGATTTTTGGCCTCCCTAATACCAGTCCCCATCTGAGCCCTGTGATGGGCAGAGACACCAGAAACCTCCCACAGGTTCCGGTGATTCTCCCATAGAAGCATTACATTTTGCCCATCCCCCTCTTCCCACACCAGCAGACTCCAAGTGCATTGGGCACTCAGACAAGCTCCGCTGCTTCATTGAGTACACGCTTCAGCCATATGCGCAGAAGGGCAAGTTGGCTAAAATGAACCGTAGGCCTGCCCTGGGCATTTCATTTGCAAACCATCTCCATGGACAGGAGCCGAACCCAGGCAGGAGTTCACAGAATCGAACAGAAAAAGGAGGCACCTATTAGCAAGGGGTTTGCCAGAGAAAACCACACATTTCCGGTCAGAGCCAGGGCCACCAAAGCTAGCTCTCTACCTCCACCAAAGGCTATGGGCTTGCTGCAGGAATCACCATGAGAAAGTCTTTGGCCGGGGTTATGTAGGCGGTCAGATGAGATGGTCAGAATGGTCCCCCCACCAAAAACCCCGCAAGACAGAATGAAGCCATGGGAGAAAAACAGATGGAAAACTTATGGTGCATTGTATCCGTTCCCCTGACCAGAGAGGACTTTCCCCTCCAGAGGTGACAGGTCACGTGCTGCACCCCCACCCCCATTTCTGCCCGAGTTTATATGCTCTGCCCCGCTGCGTACCCCCAGAACTTTTCAGTTCTCTCCCCCAGCCCACTATCAATAGTGAGGCACCATCCCTGCCCTACAACCTGTGGGGAAGTGCTCGCCCCAGTCTCGCTTCAAAAAGAATGAAGGGCTGACATGTGTGTCAATCCCACCCACAGCCAAATGGGCCACACAGTTAGGATTGGTCCCTGGTATTCAGGCAGACGTTTTCTTTGCTTAAAAAACAGCAAATAGTTCTGCAGCACCTTACAGACTAAGATGGCATCATGAGCTTTCATGGGCACGACCCACCTCTTCAGTTGACTTTCATCCCATCCGCGATCCTCCTTACCATTGACCAGCCTAAATTATTCCACCCTGGTTACCTCCATCAAAGACTCACTGTCCAGTCTGAGCGTTAAGAGCATAAGAACAAAAGAACGGCCAGATTGGGTCAGACCAAAGGTCCATCTAGCCCAGTGTCCTGTCT
>JANRFK010001158.1:1184733-1196879 GCA_030068395.1 Apalone spinifera | reverse complement strand
GAACGGCCAGATTGGGTCAGACCAAAGGTCCATCTAGCCCAGTGTCCTGTCTGCTGACCTAATACCCCCCCCCTCCCCCAAAGAACTCTAGCAAGGTATGATTAGTAAGGCATGATTTCCTTTTACAGAAACCACGTTCTTTCCGCCAATAAATTATGTTCATCCATGTGTCTGACAATTTTATTCTTCACTATAGTTTCAACTAATTTGCCCGATATTGATGTTTGACTTACCGATCTGTAATTGCCAGGATCATCTCTAGAGCCCTTTTTAAATATTGGCATCATGTTAGCCATTTTACAGTCATTAGGTACACAAGCTGATTTAAAGGATAGGTTACAAACCACCGTTAATAGTTCTGCAGTTTCACATTTGAGTTCTTTCAGAACTCTTGGGAGAATGTCATCTAGTCCCGGTGAGTTGTTAATGTTAAGTTTATCAATTTGTTCCAAAACCTCCTCCAATAACACCTCAATCTGGGACAATTCCTCAAATCTGTCACCTAAAAAGAATGGCTTAGGTTTGGGAATCTCCCCAATATCCTCAGCCATAAGACTGAAGCAAAGAATTCATTAGGTTCTCTGCAATGACTTTATCATCTTTGAGTGCTCCTTTAGCATCTCAATCATCCAAGGGCCCCACTGGTTGTTTAGCAGGCTTCCTGCTTCTGATGGACTTAAAAACATTTTAATACTACTTCATGAATTTTTGGCTAGCTGTTCTTCAAACTCTTTTGGCTTTTCTTATGATATTTTTACACTTAATTTGGCGAAGTTTATGCTCCTTTCTATTTTCTTCACTAGGATTTGACTTCCACTTTTGAAAAGATGTCTTTATCTGTCACTGCTTCTTTTATTTGATTGTTTACACACAATGGCACTTTTTTGGTTCTCTTACTATGTTTTTTAATTTGGGGTATACATTTAAGTTGGGCCTCTATTATGGTATCTTTGAAAAGTTTCCATACAGCTTGCAGGGATTTTACTTTTGTCACTGTACCTTTTGATTACTGTTTCACTGAACGCCTCATTTTTGCGTAGTTCCCCTTTCTAAAATTAAATGCCAGAGTGTTGGGCTGCTGAGGTGTTTTTACCACAGGGATGTTAAATTTTATTATGGTCACTATTTCCAAGCAATCCAGTTATATATTTACCTCTTGAACCAGATCCTGCACTCCATTTGGGACTAAATCAAGAATTGCTTCTCCTCTTGTGGGTTCCAGACCAGCTGCTCCAAGAAGCAGTCATTTAAAGTATCATGACATTTTATCTCTGCATCCTGTCCTGAGGTGACATGTTAAATATGGATATTCCCCTCAACTCAGTGCTGTCAACATGGCGAGCACTTTACTGTTTTGCTCTGAACTCCCTCTGATTTGCCAGGATCCTAGCTGGGTAAATAGCAACACCTGCAAAGCACTGTTCACCTACAGGGCACTAAGGATTCTCATAACCCACTAGCTGATGTGTTTTATTCCTTCCCCTCTGTGCTTAAGCCCCCAGGCTGGGAGTCTGCTGCAACCTCCTCTCCAAGGCCTGCTTTTTAGCTCATGCTTTCCATTCGGGAGGTCCCCATTCCAGCCCTGATGTCTGCCAAAATGGTGGCTGTTGCATTACTAACACCATCTTCTGAAGGATCGGCGTGCCCAGATGCAAACACAATCATCCAAGTGGTCTCTGGAGAGAATGCAGCTTATTTGCTCACCCCCTCCCTTTTGGCTGAACACCAGATAAGACAACCATCGCCATAATTTATTTCTATAGAACATTAAGAGATTGAAGATCTTAAAGCCTTTCAGACACTCACTCGATTCTGTGCCATCATCAAGAAGCTGAACGTAGACAGGCATTATGTCTTGACAACATCCTCTATGCAGCCATGGATATTTGCACTACTACTAATTAATCAGAATGGAAGACCAGATAATGAGTTTCTAGAAAGAAATGAAGAATCACACCACGTACTAGAGATGGATTAGAAATGCATAAAATCACCTACCCATGAGAAAAGAAAAATAAATGAATTACATGGGCGTTTTCAGCAGCATGAATACTGAAAAGAGGAAAGCTTTTAACTATAAAACAAGCTGCACCACATTTCTGGAGGCATTTCCAGGGTCTGAACAGATGGGCCAGCTTGTCTTTATTGGGCTACTGGCCGAACGCTGCTCACAGTCCCATTACAAACCTCCCTCGTCTTTGTGACTGCTTGTGTGGAAGAGGGTTGCAGGACCAGGACCTGTCTGTCTCTTGGTACTCGTTCAGAACGCAAAATACACTACGCTAATGACCACGGGCAGTTTTTCTACTGACAGCCACATACACACGAATACCACCAGGTACAGAGAAGGCCCAGAACCGACAGCTGTTAAGTTACTAGTCCCACCACTCACCATAACTGCAAAATAAAACACTGCCAAGCAAGACAAGGTGGCATGGTGCAGCCCACATCACTGCATTCCTAAACAGTCTGACACCAGACTTCCTCTCCACACGCAAGGCCAGGTCTAGACATGCAGGAAGACCAATGCTGCTGTGATCAATCTTCCGGTGTTCGATTGCTAAATCGAATGCTGAGGGTACCCCCTTTGGCATCACCTCACTGATGAGTAAGAAGTCGCCAGAAGTGTTTTCGCACCGTGGGAACAGTGCCTCCAGAAAGAATTTTCCCAGGGCCCTGGACAGTAGTTGTCTGGCAGGATGTAGACTCTACAGTTGCCTGATGAGCAAGGTCAGATGATCCCAACCCTTTACTTTGCACTGCACATGGTCATTTCAAACCTTGGGGCTGGAGCCTCAGCAGGCGCAGAGCAGCGTGGGATTTAGACGTCCAGCATTTGTATCCAAGCAGTTATACAATGGGTTACTTTCACAGGTCTGCCTCCACAAGGTGTAAACGCAGTGCCACATTCATTTGCCGGTTTCTCGCCTGACCAATGCCTATCTGCACCTCTTCACTAGGGTCTAGACACCTTGTACCCAGGCTGGTTCTGGGCTGCTTGGGGACTAAGCGGCCCTGAGCATTGCTCGGGGGCTGCCGAGGTGATCGCAGCCTGTTCGGAGATCTGGATCTACCGATTTCTCTCTGCTAGGAAAGAGCATCATTTAGGTAAATGAATTTAAAACCTGATGTACCTAAAGCATCCAAGGAGAACAGAACTAATGGGGATGGCAAGGAACAGAGCAGAAAAGCAGGTCTATGCTCCGGGAATTCTTGCCAGTAGCACCGTGTCGCCAGAATGGGGCTGAGGACCTGGCCTGATATATGCACTAGGGATGTTAAATGACGTTTAATCAGGTAATTGAGTAGTTGATGGAATTCCCATCGACTACTCGGTAAGGGGGGAAACTGCAGAGCCGCAGTGGGGTTAGTGCCCTGCCCTGGGAGCTAACTCCGCTGAGGCTCTACCTTTTAAAAGGAGTAAGAGCCACCTGGCGCAGAGGCACAGCTGTGGACCGGGCACGAGCCAGGCATTAGCTGAATCAGCAATCTGGGAATCAGCCCCAGCGGCTCTTACTCAATTTAAAAAGCAGAGATGTAGTGTCAGCTGGTGCCTGGTCCCTTGCTGTGCCTCTTCCTCCCCTGCCCCTCCATGGTGCTGGAGGGAAGTGGCTTTTAAGCTGGCTTCCCCCAGCCCCGACTCCTGCTTCCCTCTTGCTGCCTCTGATACAGGCACAAGGGGGGGGGGGGACTCGACTAGTTGCTAACATCCCTAATATACACCTCAGTCAAAGAGAACAGAGCCCAGCTAAAGTCTAGAGCCTGCTTGGAGCCCAACTAGAGCCCAGCTAGTGTCTAGAGCCTGCCTGGAGCCCAGCTGGGGCCTGCCCACAGGGAGCCGGAGATGCTGTGGCAGACACTCTTATTCCAGTGGCCTTTCCTGGAAGCGCTTTCTTCTGCTCATTCAGCCCTCAGTGCTGCCTACAGTGCGCCCTGTCCCCCCTACACTCAGCCCTCGGCACTGCACGGAGCGCACTGCACAGGACTCCAGCGGCGATTTAAAGGGCTCAAGACGCTGGCTGCCTTTGTGGCGATGGCAGCTGGGAGCCCCAGGCCCTTTTGAAGGTAACTGCCCCCTTCACCACGCCCTGTCAGCTAGTCTGCTGGTGGCACAGCAAGACTCAGGCAGGCAAGCTGTCTGCACACCATGGCCAGTGGCCTCACGCCGCTTCCTGTCACACACCCCAAGCCCCTGCCCCCACCCAAAGCCCTCCCACAGCCTGATCCCCGCACCCTCTCATGCACTCCAAGCCCCTGCCCACTGTCCGCACCCAAACCCCCTCCCACAGCCCAATGCCCTGCCCCCACCCACTGCCTCCACCCAAACCCCCTCCTGCGCATGCCCTGAAACAGCACAGTGCCAGCTGCTCTATCCACACACACCGCAAGGCCAGCTCCAGAAGGACCAGGGGCTAAGCCCCATGCTGGCCCCCGGCCCTTTCCAGCCACCCAGCACTGGCTCCTTCTCCTGGCTCTTTGATAATTGCTCCCTCTTTCCAGGGAGGGCCTGCCTCCAGCTGCCTGCAGCTTTCCCCAGAGCCCCTGTTCTCCTGACTCTCCTGCCTCTGTCTCACATCCTGATCTCCTGACTCTGGCCAGAGGTGCTGGCCCTGCCTCACTTTCCTTCCAAGGGTCGACGTGTTGCTTGTAGTGCTCTTCATCTGCGTTCACCCCCACCTCCCTCCCTCGGTCTATCAGCACAACCTGCTCACAGCACCTTTGCCCTGCTCTGGCAAGCAAATCCCTGAGCCTTCGGGATGCTCATCTGAGTCCCTTCGGCATTTCAATGTATATATTTGTCCTGGATTTTCCAAACTTCTGTGCAGCGCCACTCAGCATTTGCCTCCGCGCTGAGAGACGCGGCCCTGAATGCCAGGGTGAATCCAAAGAGTCTAGCTAGAAGAGCAAAGACAAGCGCTATCTGAAAAACGATGTGATGTGATTCATTGCATCTCAGATGCATTTTATGCTAGACAAAGAGATGAGTACAGGCTTATTGCTTGTAATAGGAGGAGAGCAATTGAATTCGAGGCCCTGTGCTTTCTAAAGTTTTTGAATTAGCCGGCTGGGAGCAGAGCTCTCCAGAGGGCTGGATTCTCACCTCTGCTAATTTACCCCAGCTGGGAATGTGGCCTCTTATCCGAGAGCTGACTCCATTGCTAAGTCAACGTTCAGAGCAAGGAAACAATTCAGAGAAGCAAGAGCACGCACAACATAATGACTTTTCCAAATGTCACAGCCCAGAGACCAGTGCACAATTTAACCCTTGGAACAGTGGTTCCCAGCCTGAGGTCTGTGTTTTCCGCCAGGCGATGTTCACCTGTGGCTCACCGTTCACAACCAGCTGCACGCACACGGCTTCCCGCCCTCAGGATGGGATCTTGAGACCCCGGGGGGCACCATCCATCCTCCCTTTGCCAGCTGCACTACCGTTTAGGCTCCAGCCCTCTCACCCTGGGCCTGATTCTTACTTTTCTTTTCCTTTTCTTCTCCCCCCAGGGCTCGGTGCCTGGCCAGGGGCAGAGTGCCAGGGCAGGAGCTGCCTTTGGCCACGGGAGCTCCCTCGCCATATCCTCTGTGGATGGGAGCTGAGGAAGCCATGTGGGTCAAGGGACGTGCTGGCTGCTGCTTCCCGCCACTCCCCTGGGGCAGTCTGCAACATTTTAACAGATCGGAAGGGGTGGGTCTACTCGACCAGGTGGGGAACCACTGCCTTAGAACACTGCAGGCCCAGTGCGCCGAGTCCAGGGAGTCAGTGCTGCACAATCCGGGCCAGAGGACAAATGCATCCGCGTGTCCTCATCCGCATTGTTCTCACATTAGGGGCTGGAAGGGAGGACAGGCTGAACCTCTCTAGTCCAGAACTCTCTGCTCTGGCAATCCATAGTCCAGCATCGTCTGGGGGCTCCGGGATTGAAGCACTTGTTGCAGCAGGACCACAGATATTGGCAGACCAGGAAGCTGGGCTGGCAGCTGGGAGAAGAGCCCAGGGCCAGTGGCTCGGGTCAGAGCTCAGCAGCTGGGGCAAGGGCCTGGGGCTGGAGTCTGGTGGGCAGGAACTGGCAGCAGGGCCCAGGGCTGGAGCCTGGATGCTGGGAGCCAGTGGAGAGCCCAGCAGCTGGGAGCTAGCGGCCAGGAGCAGAGTCCAGCGATCGGGAGCTGGTGGCCAGGAACATGGCCTGGCAGATGGGAGCAGAGCCCAGTGGCCGGAGCCAAGGGCTGGAGTCTGGGGAGCCAGGGCCCGGAGTCCAACAGCAGGACCCAGCAGCCAGAAGCAGAGGGGCCAGCACTGACTTCCCCTAGCCTGGCAAACTCCCTTGTTCGGGACCGGTCAAGTCCCGAGGGTGCCGGACCAGGGAGGTTCAACCTATATTCCAGTCGTCAACTAGGGATGTAAAATCCCATTTAATCAGTCAATGGGTTAAATGTTTTGTTTAACCACTTAACTGCTTGAATGGGGGGTGGCGGGCTGGGGGGAGCAGCTCCCCTGCCTGCCAATGTTGGGTTGGAGCAGGCCCCGTGCTGGGGGTGGGGGCTGCTCCAGCCAGGCCAGAGAGGCCCTGCCTGCAGCACACCGGGCTGGGCCTCCTGTGGACACAGGCTGCTCTGGGTGGGCTGGAGCACTCTCTGCCCGTGGCAGGACCCGCCAGGCTGGAGCAGTCCCCTGCCCACGGTAGGTGGGGGGCTAGTCCAGCCCCTGCAGGTCAATCATAACCAATAAGGGTGATGCTTACCGGTTAGCCAGTTAACCATTCAAATCCTTGCTGGCAACACCTGCACACCCTAACCCGGCCTGAACCCTCCCTCTGCTGGGCAATCACAGAACTTAAGACAAAAACGCCTCTTGGACTCTTATCCGCTCACCTGTCAAGGCAGCGCTGTGCCTGCTAAATACCCATTCACAGACAGAGACCCACAAGCGGAGCCATGATGTGGCCCTCTATTTGCTCCTTTGTCGTCCTTGTGGCAACAACAGGGTGCGTAAAAGCAGATGACTTTTTAGGACACAACTCTATCCCCTGGCATCCCAGGCGGCATGTTCCCCCGAAGCAAAAAGGAAGCTCCAGTCTCCCCTCCAGAGACCCCCCAGGCCAGCTGGCCGCCCAGGGCAGGGCTATTTGCTGCACACTGGAGAAGCCCGGCGACAGCTGCCGTAGTCTACAGAAGGGCTGCTCACCACGCGTCAGATTCCAACCCTGACATCTGTCGAAGATTCACGCTGGGACAGGGAAATGAACCACCAGGAAACACGTGGGTGAAGATTCCTGTCACGGTTCTCGTCATGTTTGGAGCAGCTCTATGTGGCGGAAACCCAGCCTGAACCCGTGTGGAAAACATCTACGTCTCCTTGCAGCTATTAGCTGCAAAAATTGTATCCGCTGGCCCGGACAACGGGACCGGGAAGCACAGGGGCAGCCCAGGCTCCGATTTCCCAACGCCAGGCCTGTGGGCAAGTTGCCCACGGTGGGGGTGGAGCTGACTGTGTAGCACAGGCACATGCAGCCTCTCGGAGCCCTTCCTAAATGGCTTGGAGCGGGAGGGATTTGCTAGCAGGTTTCCCGTGCAAGCTCACGAACGCTCTCTCCATCACCAGTCTACATTCAATTAGCAAATAACGTTACCCAGGTGCCCACGGGAGAGTGCCCAGCACTGAAGGCTCAGCTGATGAAAAAGTGATGCCACTAGGAGTAACAGCATCTCAGCTTTGGCAGAGTTCTCGGCTTGTCTTCAGTGCGCTAAATGTCACGGGGATTACCCCTCCCGTGCCAGCAAAAGAGTCTTGTCGTGAACAGCCCATCACGCGCCGGAACATATGCTCTCAGCCTGAGCCATTGGCCGACCAGCAGGAACGCTGGGATTTGGCCTACAGACTAGCCCAAGATGAACACACTCACCATTGTCAGAGGGGTGGGCTTTATTTCCCCATGAGCTGCATCTGATTTCTGAATCCTGTTTCTAAAGGTGCTTTCAATCTCTTCCACGGCTGAGTGCCGGTGGGTCACAGTACTGGAGAGTGAAAGTTACCTGGTGCACATTCCCCTCCGTCATTTCTCTACAGCGGCTTTTTATCCTCTTTAATCTATGTATACACATTAGAGGTTTCTCTCTCTCTGTGTGAATTTGATAGTTTCCCATAATGTGGAAAGGGAGGGGGAGAGAGAGGAGGGACACGATCCTCACACTCTCCACTGGGGGCAGGGAGTGCAGGGGAGAGCAGTCCTAAAGAGTCACCACTGGGGGCAGCCATACCACCAAGGGAGAGGCCAGCTGGTGATGAGGATCCATTATCTAGCCCGCCACTGGAAATGGCTTCCCTGCCTAAAACCCCGACCCACTGCTCCCCCAGAAGCGCCACTGGGGCCAGCCAGCCCTGCCCTCCCAACCTGCACCACTGGGATGCCCAGCATGGCTGCTATGGGCCAGTCTGTGTGGCCCCCCCCTTTTCCTCTTCACCAGACCAGGGAGCGTTGTAGGAGACTTGCATGCTCCCCTGCCAGCCCGCCTCCCAGGCTGGAGCCGGGCCCAGGGAGCACCAGCCCAGGGGAGGCCTGCGCAGCCCCACCCTCCAGCCCCAGCCAGGGCCCCCAACTCCCAGCCCTGAGCCAGTCCCCCTCCCCAACCCCAAACCCTGAGTCAGCCACTCTCCCCAAATCCCAGGCTGTCCTCCCCACCAATCACTGACCGGGCCAACCTCCCATCCGATCCCAGGCCAGCCTGGGGTGAGCAGGCGGGTGGCCTGCACACTCCCTTCTCCCCAGGCCGGACCCGGGCAACACTGGGTAAGTCTGCTAGTATTCATATTTCAGTGGGTTTTGGTCTGGCCTCTCCAGCTTCAAGTGCAGCCGAGTTCTGTGTTCTGGATCTATTCCAGGCAAGTAACACAGACAGTCCCAAGCCCATCTACTTCTAGCAGTTCTATTAGAGTTACCAAAGTTACGCGTCCTACCGAGTATACAGCTCCTAAATATCCCCGTTACGGCCCCAGACGTACTGACACCCCCTAGATGGAAGCGTCTGCTGGCCCTCACATGGCTTGATCATCAAGAGAGGAGCGGTCCCTCCTGGCCTTTCCGAGGGAATCCCCATTTTCCTGCTCTGGGCGCTGTCTGTGCGGGCGCTCTGGGCATGCACCTGAAAGTAGCAACTCGCTCTTCCGTATGGGTCTGTGTCCCCTAGAAACACAGGGGCCCCTAATTCTATAGGCAGTCTGGGTTCTCACTGACACTGACCTGTCTCATGGCTATGACGCCTGAGACACAATATTTGCTATTACAGCATTTTAAAATGAATCTTCCCAACTAAACTTTCACAATATTGCCAGTTGGTACCTCTTGTCCTGCAACCTTTCCGGCTATTGCTCAGGCACTGACTTATGGCCTGAGAAATAGCCAGAAAGGTTCTTTGGTCTCCAAAGCCCAGAACAGCTAAGCTAAAATCTTGCAACCCTCCGCCTACAGGCTCTGGCATTTCAGCTGGTCTCACTTATGTCTAATACTTGGTTCCTCTAAACACTGATCAGTCTTGTACTTCATGCTCCTACAAACTAGCTCAAATATACAAAGGCTGCAGCATCCAAGGCAGAGGGGGGCATGTGGCAGGGAGCACCAAGAAGGGACTGCTCGGCCACCTCCCCCACTGGGGGTGGAAGGTGAGCCCACCTGAATGCATCTCAGCATGCAGAGAAATCTCTGGTCTCAGGTGACATCTATGTGTGGGGTGCAGCAGAGGGAAGGGAACATCCTGTCATCTTTCACAAGGCGGGTGAAACTGAGGCACACACATTGACTAGGATGTTGCGGGGGACATGTCTGCTTTTGGATCATCATTGCAATGTTTCCCTATCCCTTGTGAGGGAAACCTGGTTTTCTTATACTCGGACTGAGAGCTTGTGCGTAGCCAAGTACCGAGTCAGAGAGCAACCCAGGATCATGGTTAGGTTTCCCAACGTGCTTTGCAAACACAGATTCATTAAAGCTCACAATTAAGCCTCTGTTTTAACCTCTCACACAGAGGTCAATGTGGAGTGATTAACCCTGTCAGCCTCCGTCTCACAGCAGAGCAGACGAAAGGAAGCCAGCTTCATGGCTTGAGAAGCACTGGCCTGCAGGGGTTTGAAATCTACAGCTTATTACTTCTCAGCACCACGTCCTGCGTCAGCGGATGCCAGCCTAGATGATTATGGCACACGCCGACTGAACACCCTGCAGATGCTCTCAGCTAGGAGCTGTTCACTGGCCCAAAGACTAAAGTCTTGTCTTAACCTGGCTCTCCCAGGCACTGAGCAGGTGAAGCAATCAAAGGGCCATATGACCATCTGCACTAATGATGACTTTCCGCACTCATGCGAACGGCTAAGCAGTGAATTACAAGTCAGCAGGACAGATTGGAGGGGACTGTCTCTTCTGTTTGATCAATCAGAATTTACAAGGGAATGATAAAATAAGGAATCAAACATGCAATGGGACCACTTCACTCTGCTGCTTCGAGCAGTTGATGGGCTCCCTATTGAGCAAACAGATTTTCTCAAGGTCAGAGGAACTCTTGGGCAGGCACTAAGGGACTGCTGCTTTTCCGATGTACAGGCTCTTGGGAAACCAGCCCTGCCATTGCTGAGGGCATTCTGTCTGCGCTGCCATGCCATGCTCACTAGTGCAAAGCCAGGGTATGACTGGGGCAGTAATTTTTTTTTAGTGAGCTGTAGGAATCCAGCCATCATTGCTGGCCAGGCTTCTGCAGTAGCTTGCTCCTATGATTAAGATGGTACTTTGGCCATTCCAGTGTCAGGAGCCAAGTTCTCCCCCCACTTACGCCCTCTGTACCCCACTGACCAGGGACTGCACAGAGAGCATGAAGGCAGAACTGGTCCCTTGCTCTAGAGGAGGAAACAGGCAGTTTGGCAACGCTATTTGTAGAGGGCCTTGTGCTCCTGGGGGAGTGGAAGTTGCCATATAGTTAAGCTTTGCACCTCTAGATTCCAGCACGTATGGACTTCTCTCCCTCGGGCAGCAGCTGGCATGCTCCAGTACTCTGCATCGGTAGAGCATTACTGGCAGGTTTTACATTGCAGGAGCCAGGGTTCATGGGCATGCCAAACCCCAGAGGTGAGAGTCATCAGGCTTTCCAACCTTGTACCACCCTACGCAAGATAATCCCAAGCAGAAAAATGGCTGAGAGTAGACCCTGCGTTTGGAATAGAATTCTAATGTTAAAACTCTTCAAAGACCGGGCGGGATCACAGGACCTTTTCTACTTCTTCCTTCAATTATTAATAGGAAAACCTTCCTCATCCATGGATGGCAGCTCCAAAAGATGGAGAATTTGAACACTGCTAGCTCTGTGTTGGATGTGGATGTGACAGCCCACCAGTTGCAGCACACTCCTATGCAACCCTACAAGGGCTTGTCTGCACTTGAGTTTTTCATCATGTTTTGATCATTACAAAACGTCATTGTAAATTGTACTGCAGACAGGCCTTTAAGAGCTTACAGTGGAACAACAAGCAACCAAGGTTTGTTCAGTGTCACTAACAGTATTTAAATCCTGTTAGTTCATGTGTCAAGACAACTAAGAATTCATGTGCAGACAAACTAGGGACATGAAGGATTCACTACCCTGGGTGATTGAGCCAGTTTCTTCTCCTCCACGGACCAGAATGCAGCCAGCTGCAGTCAGACTCCACACAGGTACTCTAAGAGGCAGTGGAGTAGAAACTGAAAAGAGCTTTGTGAACAGCTGATGCAAAAGAGTTCTGCTGTCAAAGTTTTATCTGATGAATGTGGTGAAGAAGCCGGGAGGGAAAAGCCATGGAGGTGAACTTTCAGAAAGTAATTTCAGTGTTTTATTGCCTTGTGGAGAAGGAGACTTTGGTTCCTTGGGTAACGATTTATGCCTTCATACATTTTATTGAAGCCATGTCTGCTGCAGCCTTGTGTTTGGAAAATCTTAAGGAAAAAGCATGAGAGCGCTTGCTATACGGACTTTATCCAAAGTTCTGCAAGTCTAGTTTGCACTGGAAAAGTAAAATGTGAACTCCTCGTTTGTAAAATATATTTCATGACCGAGCTTCTCTTAGATCTCTAAAGATTCCTATGATAAGACGACTTAAATCATTTCACAATGTATACGCTGCGGCTACGTCTACACTG
>JANRFK010001158.1:1110358-1121803 GCA_030068395.1 Apalone spinifera | reverse complement strand
ACTACCCTAGCAGCAAGTGGGTGGGACCGGGTTCCCCCAAACCTCCTCCCAGCTGGTGGGCTGCCAGCAAGGAAAAGGGGAGACACTGGCCCAGCGGAGGGACTGACCTCCAGACCCTGGGCTGGCTGATGACGAGAAGGGCTCTGGGAGCAGGTACCCTGGCTTTCTCGGCACCGCGAGCCTCCGAGGCCCACGCAAAGCCCCGCCAGGAAGCGCAGCCCCCGGGGCTTAGCCCAAACGTGCCCCAGTAGCTCATGCAGGGTGATGCCAGAGGGGTTGGGGTCAGCACAGAGAACACCATGTGCTGGAAATGGGGTTACCAACCAGCAACTCAGGACAGTTGATAAACAGAAATAGTGACCCTAAGCCGGGGGAGAGGTAGATACGCTGGAGGGCAGGGAGAGGGTCCAGAGTGACCTGGACAGATTAGAGGATTGGGCCAAAAGAAATCTGATGAGGTTCAACAAGGACAAGTGTAGAGTCCTGCCCTTGGGACAGAAGAATCCCAAGCATTGGTACAGGCTGGGGACTGAATGGCTAAGTAGCAATTCTGCAGAAAAGGACCTGGGGATTACAATGGATGAGAACCTGGATATGAGTCAACAGGGCGCCCTTGTAGCCGAGAGGGCTAATGGTGCATTAAGAGGAGCATTGCCAGCATATCCAGAGATGTCATTATTCCCCTTCATTCGGCTCTGGTGAGGCCACACCTGGAGTATTGTGTCCAGTTCTGGCCCCCCCCACTGCAAAAAGGATGTGAACACATTGGAGAGGGTCCAGCGGAGGGCGACCAAAATGATGAGGGGGCTGGAGCACATGACCTACGAGGAGAGGCTGAGGGATTTGGGTTTGTTTAGTCTGCAGAAGCGAAGAGTGAGGGGGGATTTGAGAGCAGCCTTCAACTTCCTGAAGGGAGGTGTGACGGGACGGGTCTGGGCTCTGCTCAGGGCGAATTGCTCAAAACCAGGGCTCCTTATAGCCCCTGACTGGAGACCTTCCCAAACAGGTCACACACCAGTCACACCGAGCGCTCCAGCTGCCAATCCGGCCCGCAGGAAGCCTCACTAGCAAAACCCCTCTGACACCCCAGCTCTCCCTGTGCCACAATCAGCCCCGGGCTCACAGGTGAGGGGTTATAGAACCCGATCTCACCCACCGCGAGCGGGTCTTTCCGGTCCCAAAGAACCAGCCACAGTTCACTGGTTATTTACACTCTGGATCTTACCCACAAGACCGCACTGAGCCAATCCTTTAGAATCTACAATCTGAGGCTACGTCGACATTGGCAAGATTTTGCGCAAATGCTTTTAACGCAAGAGTTTTTGCGTTAGAGTATTTGCGCAAGAGAGCGTCTAACTGGCATGTGCCTTTGCACAAGAGATGTGCTTTTGCGCCAAAGCATCCGTGCCAGCGTAGACGCTGTCTTGCGCAAGAAAGCTCTGACGGCCATTTTAGCCATTGGGTTTTCTTGCGCAAGAAATTCATGTTGCCTGTCTACACTGGCCTCTTGCACAAGAACAGTTGCGCAAAAGGGCTTATTCCTGAGCGGGAGCATCATGGCTCTTGCGCAAGAAGCCCTGATTTCTCACATTAGAACGTCAGTGTTCTTGGGCAAGAACTCCCCGCCAGTGTAGACAGGCAGCATGTTTTTGTGCAAAAGCGGGTGCTTTCCCGCAAAATCATGCCAATATAGGCACAGCCTGAAGGTTTATTAACAAAAGAAAGAAAAGGTGGAGAGTGAGGTTGTTGAGGAGAATACGTCACATGCACCAGTCCCCCAGTTCTCGATACAGGCCCTGCAGAAATGTTACAAACTGCCAGCTTAGGAGTCTCTGGTGTACATCCTATGTCAGGATGGGTCAGCAACCCTTCCCAGCTCGCTGTCCCTCGCACGGCTGCATCTGGGATCAGTAGCAAGATTAAAGACAAGGTGGCATCCGCCTCCTGGCGTTTTATATCCATTGCTGGGCTCTCCCAAGCTGGAGCGGGTCACATGATGAAGTGACCTGTCTGTTTCATGTGCCAGCCGCCATTCTGCCCTGGCTGGTTTGCAGGTCCCAGACGCAGCCCTCAGGTGTGTATGGGCCACTTTGAGAGCCATTGTCCTTTGGGCCTTGCTAATTAGCATAGTCATTGACTGAACAACCCTTCCCTACAGCAGGCAGGGCAGGCCCATGGCTCTGTCTCAGGCAGAGAACATTCACAGCACCACCCCAGAGCCCGTATTCATAGCTCCCCATACAGACATCACACAAGTACATGAGTAGCACACATAGAATCAGCAGGATGTAAGCTTTCATTTCACACCTCACGTGGCCCCTTTGGACAGACTTTAGGGCAAACACTCCCCACCCCCGGGTGCCTCGGTGATCTATCTGTTCCCTTAAAAATCCAGTAACGTGACAGGGGTTCCAGAGAGGCTGGAGAAAGGCTGTTCTCAGTAGTGACGGATGGCAGAACAAGGAGCAATGGGCTCAAGTTGCAGTGGGGGAGGTCTAGGTTGGATATTAGGAAAAACTCTTTCCCCAGGAGGGTGGTGAAGCACTGGGCTGGGTTCCCTAGGGAGGGGGTGGAATCTCCATCCCTAGAGGTGTTTAAGTCCCAGCTGGACAAGACCCTGGCTGGGATGATTGAGTTGGGGTTGGCCCTGCCTTAGGCACGAGGCTGAGATTCTATGATTCTAAGGGGGCTGCCTGGCCCCAAAGGTTTACTGAGCCAAGAAAAAGGCCCGTGAGGGGGCAGAGCAAAGAGCTAGCCCACTTGTCAGTGTTGTGTTGCTCAGGGTGATGGGCGAGGGAGCAGGAGGTGCTGGTAGGAGAGCCTGGAGTAAGAGAGGAGACCCATAAGATAGAGCCAGTAGCCCAAGGAAGGGCTTGACTCTGGGTGGAAGGAGACAGCTGAACAGCTGCTTGGGCCATGTGTCCTGCATCCAAGTGGAATTTCACGGAGCAGCATTGTGGAGCCCGAGCGCCGTGCTTGCGGCCAAGGTCGAGTTGCAGCAGGCAGCCTGCACCAGGCCTGGCACTGACACGGGGGGGGAGCCGGAGGGAAAGGCTTTTCTAACACTCCGAGAGATGCTGCTGTGATACGATTGCCGCTCGTGGGCAGTGAGGACAGTCTGAGTGCAGGGCAGAGTGACTAGCTGCTCAGCCTGCACCCAGCTGTCCCCGACTGTCCCAGAGCGGCCACTGGGGACGCAGCCGAAGCGCTCAGCACAGCCGGGCACGGGGGGGGCTTCCCACGCGGGTGAAAACTGCCCCGGAACGAATAGGAGAGACGGATGGGCTGCAAAGCTGGGCATGGGCGACATGAGCTGTGCGGGGCCGGGACATCCCGCCTCCGGGGCCCCGCAAAGGTGTGGTCAGGGCGCCAGGTGCCAGGAACACGCCCTGCCCAAGAGTGTAGAGAAGCACGCAGGCTCGGACGGGGGGGTCTGCCTCCTTCTGTCGTGTGATGGGCTGGGACCCCGGCTGCCATCTGAGCTGCTTAAGCTGTCACTGAGCCCACCCTCTCCACCAGCCTCGGCCCCCCGTTTCTGGCCTTGCTGAGCCAGGCTCCCAAGCCTCCTCCAGCAGGGCACACGGGCAGGGCCACAGACACTGAGACCAGCTCTGCGGGGACTCGGCTTACGGGACCCAGGTGCGCTCCCCCCTTGGGGTACAAACCCGAGGTTGTGTGACGTTCCCTCCTTCCTCAGTGAGAAGGCAGGTCTGTGCAGCCTCTCCCCACCCGGCTGGCTCGGATTCGAACCCAGGGAGAAGTACTGACTGTGCTGTAAGAGCCAGAGAGCTGGTAAACACACAGCGGGTTGCCAGGAAAACAATACCGACCATGCAAACTAAGCAGGGTTCCCTAAAGAAACTCGGGGCGGGGGCAATCCCAGATGTGGGAGGTGCACCCCCAGCCAGCCCGTCCACCTGCCTGCGGATTCTGGCTCTTTTCTGTAGCAATCCCATTCCAGGCTCACCTAAATCCTTCCTTCCGTTTAGGGTACGCTAGGACTACACACCGAACGTGGTGGTCTGAGCTCTTACCATTTACGTAGGACTTCATGGACAGACAGACTTGCTGCTCAGACAGTCGCACAGACAGACAGGCTCATGCACAGACAGACAAACTCTCCAATACATAGTAGATACAGAGGCCGTCACAGGCCAGAGATCTCTCTTCTAGCCAGGGTCCAGCAATTCTTCTCCCTCCCCTTTGAGTCCAGTCCCTTTGGTTTCCAGGTGCTTCCAATTGTCTCCCTGGGCGGGCGGGCAGAAGGGAGGCGGGCTGAGGACAATCATTGTTTTCCTTCCCTGCCTCACTCCGAATTTCCATGAGGTGGGACCCAAGATTCAGGGCAGTATCAGGAGACCAGGTGGCTGTGTGGGCTGGGGTTGACCTACTGGCCGGTACCTGTAGCACTGCCCAGCAGGACGGCTGCCTTGAGTCACGTAGGCAAAGACCCACCCTGTCCCACCGGTTGAGGGCAGGCAGGGGACAAAGGAAGGGAGGTTTCCGGGGAAAGGGAGTTGCTGGCTGGGAAACAGGAGGGAGTGAGCCTAAACTGAGGGCTGGAGGTCTAGGGGGTGATGGACCCCTAACCCAAGGGATCTGAGGCATCCTGGCCCAATCTCCTGTAGCAATGTCATGTCTGTGCTGTGCTGTATCCTGGAGGAGCAATAAACCCCCCTGTTGGTGTTCCCCCGCCGCCTGCACCCCAGTAGTGACACGAACAGACTCCACCAGCCAGTAGAACAGAGGGAGTTTATTGCTTCTCCAGGATACAGCCCAGCACAGATGTAACCAGTTACAGGGCCAGGCCTGTGATGCCTCAGCCCCCCTTGAGATGGGGGTGACTGGGCCACTAAATCCCAGCCCCTTGCTTAGGCTGCTTCCTCCATGATTCCAGTCAGAAACTGCCCAACTTCCAGCCCTGCCCCCCCAGCCAGGGGCTGCACTCCACCTGCCTCCCTTTGTTCCGCTCCCTGGGAGGTAACCGGTTGAACAGGTTACCTCCCTGTCCCATCAGCTACTCGGCTGGGCCGTGGTACAGACAGCAGCCAGTGGGGGTCACCCCCAGCCCAAGCCTGGCAACCAGCAAGGTACCCCCGCCACGTCACGCCCTCTCTGTTCTCTGGCTGGAGGAGACTGTTCTTGCTGCTCCGGGGCTGCAGGATTTGGGGGAACCCCGACTCGGCGTCACACAGGCCCAGTCACAGTCCATTGGACTAGCCGATGGGCCATCGGCCCGTCTGGCTTTTCCTTTGTAGCCCCTGAAGTGTCAGCCATGGGCATGACCCAAAGCAGCAGACGTGCACTATCCCTGGCTGAGCCATGCCCGCGGTCGCATGCCCTTCTGCACGAGTCACGCCATTCCCATGCCATTCCCTCCCTAGAGCATATGGAGATTGTCACCCGGGATCGTCACCGCCTGTGCTAACGCCACAGTGTCACTTAGGTCCAGTAGCGCCTCGGGAGACTCCGATGGGGGGGGGCGCCGCGTCGGGCTGCCTGCGAGTGTCTGCCTTGAATCTCCCAGCCACATCTGGGTCATTGTCCTCAGCTTCCTGACGGCTCCCGCCAGGTTAGAAATTGCCAAGTCAGGGCCTCCAGGGAGTTCTCCTGGGGCAGGCTCCCCAAAGCCCTCAGGAATCCCTGCCATTTTGCTCCTCTGTACCCCCGGCCGTGGGAGCTGGGGGCATGGGCGTCAGCCGCGTGGCTGAGGAATGGGTTTCCACACACGGATGGCTTGGATCAGGCACCGGGCCTCGTTGAGGGGACAGCAGGGGCTCGGTTCGCGGTGGCGCTCTCCGGGACTGATCCAAGCGTTCCGTGTCGATCCCGTGTGCACACGTGGAGTGTGCCCATGCGGCACACAGCGCCTAGCGGCTGAGTAACACGCGATGAGACCACAAGCGCTCGGGGCAGCTCCTCGTTATGCGGGAGCCACGTCCAGGAGTACGCGATTCCCAGGGTTCTCTTCCTTGATTGGCCTGGGTCCCTCAGCACCCCGGCTATTCCCAGTGCTTGAGGACTGTACCGGCCATCCCATGATCTCCGGAGGTGTGCTCGGCCTGGCGGGCACACACTTGGGTCTCGCTAGGGAGTGTCTGAATGTACGCAGGGACCCAGTCAGAACGTGCTCAGTGCCCTCAAACCTTTCTCACCGGCTAGGATGCAAAGATCATCCGCATAGATGAAATCTTGGCCCTTCCCAGGATCCTCAGCAGAGGTTTATGGCAGCAGCCTCCACCGGAGCCGCTGCCAAAGGCGCTTCACTGTGCAGCAAGATCATCTGCCGCCACCTCCTCCTCCCGGCTGCAGCTCTGACGCCTGACGCCCCAGGACCCGCAGGCCACTGTGTGCCCCTTCCCCTTTCGGGTAACTCGGGGGCAGCTCAGCACGCCATGGCACAGCCTTGCCAGGGAGCGCCGGGTTCTGGAAATCATTCCTTCGGGACAGGCTTAGGTGGGGCAGGAGGGGGAATCTCAACGTCAGGGTGGTTGAGCACAAGCCTAAATTGTGTAGGGAGGCCGTGGAATCCCCCTCAGCGGAGGTTCTTAAGAACCGGTTGGACAAGCACAGTCAGGGAGGGCCCAGCGCATACCCGGCCCTGCCTCTGTCAAAGGCACTGGGCTAGGCGACCTGCCAGTCCTGCGACTGCGTGACCCCTCTCGGCTCTCCGTCCCTGCCCCGCCGTGCTGTGTCTCGTGGCAGATGTCCACCGGAAGTTCTGTGGCATTTCAAGGAGAGAGGCTCCACTGCAGCTGTCTCCGTACCCTGACAAAGATGGAGGAGCTGGATCTCCTCCTTTCGGCGTTTCCGGTTGCCATGGCGAGCCTGGCCTCCAGGATCCCAGCTTTGTCCTTCCACGAGTGACGTAGCGAGTGATGCTGGCACCGCTTGGACGTGTGCTTCTCTCCCAGCTGGCGGTGCAGAGAGATTCTACCCTTCCGGCTTCCCCAGCTCTACGGCGCCCTCGTCCATAGCATGTCAGAACACAAGCACGGCCCACTGGGTCAGTCCAGCCCAGCCCTGTCTGCTGAATGGAACGGGGGATTATCAAGTGAACCCGTCGGCTGCTCCCAGCTTCTGGCGGAGGTTCAGGGGCGCCCAGAGAAGGGGGTTTCATTCCTGCCCACCCTGGCTAACAGCCATCGATGGACCTGTCCTTCATGAACCTCTCAAGTTCTCGTTTGACCCTGTTATAGTTTTCGCCTTCACAATGTCCCTTGGCAAGGAGTTCCACAGGTTGACCGTGCAGCATGTAAAATAGTATTTCCTTTTGTTTGTTTTAAATCTGCTTCCCGTTAATTTCATTGGGTGACCCCTGGTTCTTAAGAACATAGGAACGGCCAGACCGGGTCAGACCCAAGGGCCCTCTGGCCCAGTATCCTGTCTTCCCACAGCGGCCAGTGCCAGGTGCCCCAGAGAGAGGGAAGAGAGCAGGGAACCCATCGCCCATTCCCAGCCTCTGGCAAAATCTTGTGGTATTGGAAAGGATTAACAGCACTTCCTTATTCACGGTCTCTAAACCAGCCATAATTGTAGAGCCCTCTGCTGCATCTCCCCACCCTCGCCTTTCCCGAGCTGAAGAGTCTTGTTAACAGCGCCTCCCAGAGGCTGTTCCCGAGCCCGGGTTGTTTTACCCCTTTCCAACCAGAATATTCCTTTCCTGAGACGGGACGACTGGAGCAGCCTGCAGGATTCAAGGTGGGGGGTGCACACGGAGTTCATGTCCTAGTCTCTGTCCCTTTCCCATTGGTTCCTGTCTTTCTGTTGCTTCCTTGACGGCCGCTGCCCATGGACAGTGTTCTGGGATCTCTCCGCAGTGGTGCTCCGGTCTCTCTTGAGGGCAGCAGCCAGTTCAGAGCCATCGTGTTACAGGTGCAGCGGGGCTGTGCTCTCCGGGTGCAATGCTTTGTGCTTCTCAGTGCTGAATTGCACCTGCCGTCCTGTGCCCCAGTCGCCCCGTTTTACGAGGTCCCTTTGTGACTCTCTGCAGTCTCCTTTGGACTGCTCTCTCTGGGGCTACGTCTAGACTGCAAGCCTCTTTCGAAAGAGAGCGTCTAGACTGCAAGCAGATGTTTCGAAAGGGAGTCTAGACGCTCTCTTTTGAAAAAGCATTTTGCATTCAATAGCACTTTTTTCAAAAGAGCACTTTCGACAAAAGGCGTTATTCCTCGTAAAACGAGGTTTACTGCGATCGAAAAAACTGCCGCGCTCTTTCGATTGACTTTTGAAAGAACGCGGCTGCGATCTAGATGCAGGGGAAGTTTTTCCCAAAAAAACCCTGTAGTCAAGACACACCCTGGAGTAACTGTGTGGTATTTCCACCTCGCGGCTTACCCCTTTCTTCTCTCCAGGGAACGAGCTGGGAGCATGGCCGGACTGTGGCCTCATCCCCAACAGAGGCGTTAAAGGAGGGATGGCCAGGGAATGGAAACGAGGTTTTGCTTTAGTGAATGCGGCTCTGCGAGTAAATTGCCCCCTGCTGCCTCCCTGCTCCAGCACGGCTGGTCCCAGGCAATGCCAGTCACTCTGCTGGGGAAACACTGAGTGATGACAGCTGCCAGACCCTCCTCTCCTCCCTCCCCTTGTGCCATCTCAGCCATCGCCTCCTGCCACCATCCCGTGGGCTCAGCTTGCCAAGGCCCCGACAGAGACAGGACGTGACGCCGAGGGTCTGCACCAGGGCAGTGGGGAAATTGAGCCCAGGAGGGAAGCAGGAATGATGTGAAGTTTTCTCCCCCCTGGAAATGCCATTTGCTGCTGCTGCCTCCTAGTGCTCCTGATTCAGGCTCTCGGGCTGTAGCCGCTTCTGCCCACAAGCCTGAGCCCCCCGCATGTGTCCCTCCAGGAAGGGGTGCTGCTCTCACCCGGGGGACATGGCAGAGCGGGGAGACGACTGCTGCAGTCAGGGCTAGTTGGTTGCCTTCCAGTCGTGTTGCATTCATAGCCCTTTGGTGGTTGCGGCCCGTGAATTTTGTGTGGAGCAAGAATGTCACAGATCCAGGGGCTCTGAGAGAATATTCCCGCTGGCTGAGTTGTAACCTGGACTGCGAACGCGCCTGTCCCGCCAGTCAGGGCCCAGCCGCGGTAAAAGGTGACCCGTCAACGCGAGCGAAAGCAGCCGAGGCCTCTGGGATTTTAGAGCGGACGTATTTGTAGCAAGCGCCCTGGGCTATTGACTAATCCCCCGCACAAAGCAAACAAGCACGTGAACTGTTTGCAGGCCATTTCGGAACCGCAGCCACCGGGGCTAGGCACGGTGGAACTGCCGGCTGGCATCGGGCCAGAGCTCCCTCTCCCCCACTGTTGTATCTCCCACAACAATCAGCCCCAGAGGCTGCAGGGAAAAGAGCCGAGGGGAGTACACTGGTCCCTCACAGGTCTCGTTCTGGTCTCAGTAGCAAGATGCTGGCTTACCCCTGAAGCTTGGCTAATAGCCCTGCCACCGTTTTTGTTACAATTACTGACACTTGTGGCTATTGTGATCCATACTCGTGTCCGGTTGCTTTAGGAGCCCTCCGAGGGTTTGGGTCTCAGTGATCGTGACTTCCCCTGTCCAATGACACATTGTGTGAACGGCTCTCTCCTTTGATCTATTTTGAATTTACCACCTTTTGATGTTATTGACTGTCCCCTTGTTCCTATGTTAGGAGCCAGGGAGAACAAAAAGCTCCCAATCTTCCTTCGTTAAACCATTTTATTTCATGTTTCCTCTTCTTACTCTCTGTGCTAGATACGAGCCTTTCCAATCTGCCTTCATACGAGACCTTCTCCATGCCCCACTTTATTCTCTGCACTCTCCTTCCCCCTCCACTAATTCTGCCATGTCCTTCGGCGTGGGGTGGCCAGCATTTCACACACTGTCCAGATGTGGCAGTGCCATTCAGTTATATAATGCCTTTAGAATATTTTTTCTAGGCTCCATCACATTCCTTATGCTTCCTAACATCGCTTGACCAGATACATCAGTGGAATAAATTGCTCTGAATTATTTACTCCACCATATTAACTAGTCCTTGTTAGTAAATCATGTAGAACATGTATACAAGCTAAGTGCTAAGTATTATATATAAATCTCTTAAAAAGTGCTTAATCTACTTTATTCACCTTAACAATATCCTGCAGCAATGAGTTTCAGAGGTTAGTTTTATAGTATATAACCCAAAAATAAGGGTCTTTTTCATTGTTGTAAATGTGCTACCATTAAAGTCACAGAAAAGAGAACCAAAAGGACAAAGGAATTCTGGGCTTTGGCTTAGGCCCAAAGGAAAATGTGTTTGTCTTAATTTTAGGGGGGGGGATTGTGTTTGTGATTTTTCAACTAGAGAGCCACAGGTACAGAGCCTGATTCTCTGTATTAAGATGCAGGGTCAGATTTACACCTTACACACCCCTGGGCACCAAATCTTTGGTCCCTACCCCCAGATCCTGCTCCCTAGCCCCAGCTCTCTTTGTGCTGCACCCAGTTTTAGAGAGGTAAGTGCCCCTAGAACGCCGGTGCCCCCAGGTACGTGCCTACCTGGGAAGATGTTGGAGGCAAAGGTTGCTAAAGCCAGGGAGGACTCTCTGGGGCGTAACACACTGTCTGTCTCTCCCCAGGTGAATGGCAGCGATGGCATGTTCAAGTACGAGGAGATTGTCTTGGAACGGGTAAGTGCGATGCTGGCGCTTTCCAAAGGGGGTTCTTTTACGGGACCACCAAGCACCCGTGGCTGAAAAGCAACCCTCCCCCCGCTCTCTTCCACTCAGTCCCTTCCCAGCTGCTGGCCCCGGGGCTGCCTGACGCGTGTGGTAGGTGGCATCTCCCTGTGTCTCACATACACACGATGGAGAGAAGCTCGAGTCCAGGATCAGCAAGCAGGCCCGGGACGTCGTCTCTGCCCTTTCCTGCCCCGGGAGCTCGCTGTGCGTCCCTGCAAGGGTTAATCCCAGTGACATTAACCCGCACAGACAGGTTCCTAGTGAACTGGCTGGGATGGGGGCAATTTCTGCCTGGGCCTTCTCCGTGTCTCCCTGTGAGCTCCTGACGATGCCGAGCGGATGGCATAGACTGTACCGAGAGGAGCTAAAATGAGCTCCCCCACCGGAGCTGGGACCCTGGGCACCACGTGTGTCTCATTCCTACATCCGCCGCCAGGCTGAGCCAGGCCTTGCTGCAGGTCCGGGGCCGTCCTGAGTCCTGTGACCCCCCGATGAGCAGTGGCAGTGAGGGGAGAAGAGAGGCTGCCCTTGAGCAAAGTGGGGGGGGGCTCCCTCCGGCCTGGGCAGGCTCAAGGGGGACTGGGTTTCTCAGCTCCCTAGAGAGCCAGAGACCTCCTGGCAGGTCTGCTGATGGCCATAGGGTCTGCCCCCACAGCTCGGTAGCATTGAACCGCCCTGCCACGGAGCACGAGAGGAGGGGCCGACAGGACACGCGCTGCGTGTGAGGAAGCAAGCCGCTTGTTC
>JANRFK010001158.1:1092017-1104442 GCA_030068395.1 Apalone spinifera | reverse complement strand
CAAAGCCTCTCGGAGCGGGGCTGGCCAGGCCAGACTGGCGTGTCCAATCCTGGGGCAGGAGCTGTGCCTACAGCTGCCCTCTCAGGAGGGCAACTCGTCTTCGGAACACCCTGTCCCCTGGGGGGCGGTGTAAAGCCACCTCCCTCCTGGAGTATGGTGCAGCCTGGGGAGAGAACAGCCGAGCACCTCACCCCGGCTCAGGCCTGGGAAAGACAAGGCCTTTGCCCCAGCTGCCAGCGGGGAGGGGCCATGGCTGTGCACGTGGCAGGTGGGGGGGCACGGGCCTTGCCTGGCATGTGAGCAGGAGAACTGAGGCCCCGCCCAGTGCTTGGCCTCAGGCTGCTGACCGAGCCGGGGCACATCCGACCCCGCGGTCAGAGGGGAGCCCGAGAGGGGTCGCCAAAGCCTCAGGCCCCGGGCGGCTGGAGCTTAGCTCTGGCCTGCAGCCGTCACACAGGGCAGGCCCTTGCCTGGAGCACCACCTTACCCTGGCAGGCCGTCTGCCCGGCTGTGGCCCCAAAGGGCCCGCTGCCACCGCCCACGCGCAGGGTGGACAGCCACCCAGAGCTCCACCGCTTGCCAGGGCCGGGAGGTGGACTGTGTAGGTGGGGTGCAGGAGAGCCATGCTGGAGGGACTCGGGGTCCCCGTTGTAGGCTCGTGGTCTCCGGTCAGGCGCTCAGAGAGGGAGGGTCTGAACACGATCGCTTGGGAGGTTTCTTCTCCGGCAGGGTTACTGCGCTGGGGAGGGGGAGACAGCCCCTGCGCACTGACGATGCGCAGGTCGCTCCCCTGCCCCGTCTGGCAGGCGGCAGCCAGGCCCCCTGTGGGGGTCAGGGCTCTGCTGCTGCCCGTCAGCAGGTGGTGCGAGCGGTGCCTGGGGACAGGCGGAGGCTGCTGGTCCAGCAGATGGTGGACGTCAGTCGGTGGGTTTGCCTGTTTCGGGGAGCAGTGGGCCTGCCCCCCTGCGCTCTGCCACGGGATGCCAATTTGGCCCCCGCCGCATCCGCATCTCCTGTGTTCAGAGGGTGCCCGTGAGCGCTCTGGGGCTGGGCTGGCATTCCGGAGAGGTGCTCCGGAGGGGCCCGGGCCAGAGCGGGTTAACACCACTGGGATCTCAGTGCCGTGCTCCCTTGGTTCCGCCCAGGCGGGTGAGGGTGGCTGTGCCCGTGAGGTGTAGCCGTGCCCTGCGCGGCCCCAGGAGGGAACGGCAAAGCTAAACAGAGGGGGGGCGAGCGGAGAGCATTCAGAACATTCCTGCTCCGTGGGGAGCAGGCGCCGGGCAGCGCAGCGCAGCGATGTTCACTGTTAACGTCTCCTCGTCCATGTCCCACAGGGGACCCCCAGCACTCCCTCCCTCCTGGCAGAAAGGGGAGCACAGGTACCCTCAGGGCCATTGTCTGGGCAGCCGGGAGAGGCTGGGTGAGGTGCCTGGCTGGGCCCGTGCTGGAACCGGCCGGGGTCTGAGCTACTCAACTCCTGGTGTTTTGCCATGTCTTGGGACGGCCTAGCAGCGAGTGGGGCCCACAGCCCTGTTAACGGCAGCTGGAGGGGGCTGGAACGGGGGAATGCCAGCCTTCGGGGTCTGGTGCTGAGCAGTGGTGGGCAGAGGCTTGTACTGAACGCTGCACGACGGGGCCGGACGAGAGGCTCCAGGCCCAGACCAGCCCTCCTTAGTCGTCCTCCTCATCCCTCTCCCTTTCCTCGCTTCCCCCTTCCCAGCTACTTCCCGCGCTGCCTCCGAGTGACTTTCAGCCCAACGGGGACGAGGGACCCTGGCTCGGGGCTCCCTCCAGGCTTCCCTTGCTGTGAATCCTGCTGCCAGGCTGACGGGGGAGAAATCTGCCCCACCCCACTCAGCTCATGAGGGGAGCTTGTGTCTTTCCAGCAGAGCTCGTGGAAAAGGCTCCCCGGCCGCCGGGCAGCATCTTGCTTTTCCCGGAGTCAGCGGCCTCGCTGCCCCAGCTCCTGTCCGGCCACCTGAATCAGAACCCTGCAGCACCGGACTGGGCTCATGGCATGAGCTCGTCTGCCCCAGGCTGCCCTTTGCCCGTCCTCTGGGCTGTTACGTCCCGTGTGCAGCGGGATTGCGCAGTCTGACACTTCCACGGGGCCCTCGCAGCGGACGCTGTCTCACATGCCCTGAGTTTCCATCACCTCCCCGGGTAGCTAGAGATAAAGTGGAGTTAAACTCTGACGCGTCTCAGCATTGCGGTATCAATTTGTCCCACTTAAGGCCCAGTACTTTCCTGAGGCATTTGCTCCCAGGGCACTTTGGCGTCTGCCTGCCTGTACCTTCAGAGGGACCCAGCTTTCCCACCCGGATCACAGGCAGAACTAACGTGGATCTGAGATGTATCGTTTGGTTGATCCATTAGTAAATCAGCGTTTCTCGAACTGGGGGTCTTGACCCAAAAGGAGTCACAGTATTGCCCCCTTATTTCTGTGCTGCCTTCAGAGCTGGGTGGCTGGCCAGTGGTGGCTGCTGGCTGGTGACCAGCTCTGAAGGCTGTGCTGTTGCCGGCAGCAGCGTAGCAGGAATGGTGGCATGGTCTGGTGGGTGTCTTCGATTTTTGGGGAGACAGGAGAACCTGAAATATTTTCGGGGGGGGGTCCCAGAAAAAGACTTAGAGTAAATGCTGGACAGCCTTTTGGTCTTTGGGTCACAGAAGTCTCCTTGGCGTTGTCATTTGTGTGCCTGGTCAAGCCACTGAGCCAGCCTTCTTGCTCTCTGGGGCTTCCCACCACCCTGTCCTGCTGGGCCAGAAGCTCTGGTCTCCCCCAGCCAAACACGGAGCCGGGGTAACTCATCCCCTGCAGAGCAATGCAGACCCGGAACCCGTTCAGCTCAGGGAGGGCTCAGCAACCAGGAGAGCAACCCCCAGATCAATCCGTCTCACGTGTGTTCCCTCTTTATCGATGCGGAGGTGCACAGGGCCGCTGAGCCCTGCAAGTCAGAGGCTGGCGAGGGCTGTCGCAGCTCTCCACAGCCCTAGTGTGCTACCCGCGCAGGGCGGGTTTCTCTCTGGCAAAGCCAATGGCGAGCGGCCTGAGAGGTGATAGGGCATCCCTGCTTCACCCAGTGTCTGTGCTAACCCTTCCCCTCCCAGCCGCGGCTGGTTAGCTGGGCCGCCTGCCCTCCATCTCACGCCCTGGGCGGGCCAGTGGCTTGGTTCAGCACTGGAAGGCAGGGGCTGGTCCGGAGGGAATCGCGAGGGGGGCTGTGAACGGGCAGGGAGTGGGCCGGCCGGCCAGCCTTTGGCTGTTCTCGGGGTGCAAGTCTGGCTGACACGAAGCTGCCTCCCCGCTTGCTGTGGTGTGCAGCCCCAGCTGCAGCTTTCCTGGGGGCCCTCGCACTCCCCAGAGCTGGCCCCTCCCTTCCCCAGCTCCTTCCCTCCACGCATGGAGAGGCCTGTTGAGCCGGCTGCTGAGCTCCACACGCCCCCAGCCCTTGGCCCGGAGCCCCAGGCTGCAGCCTGCCGGATGGTGCAACTCCCGGCCCTGCGCTGTGATTTGCTGCCTTCCCATTGCTGGCTGAGGAGTGGTAAGAGGCTGAGCTCTGGGGCAGGGAGATTCAGGCCTGCTGGATTCCAGGTGTGTCAGGTGCTCAGTGGCTTCCTCCTTCCTGCACAGCGGGGAGCAGCGAGCAGGCCCGCCCGTGGCCTGGCTGGCAGTTGTGTCCTTCCTCTAAATGTCTGGTGTCTGCTCCCATAGAGAGCCCCGGAAAATCATCCTGCACAAAGGCTCCACTGGCCTGGGCTTCAACATCGTCGGGGGAGAGGATGGAGAGGGGATCTTCGTCTCCTTCATCCTGGCTGGCGGCCCTGCCGATCTCAGCGGGGAGCTGCGGAGAGGAGACCGCATCTTGTCGGTGAGTCCCGTCCCCCCGGTCAGCTGCGGGGCTCGTGTGCCGGGAGTGGCTCTCTCCGGGAGAGCTGTGCCATGTCCGCCTGCCTGTCTCCCCTAGCCGAGCGCCTGCCCCGGCTGCCGGCACGTGTTTCGTATCCCGCGTGGAAACGTCGCCTGTACAGCCAAGGCAAAGCCGGGCGAGCAGGGCTGGACGTTAGAGCCCTTGCGGCTGAGTCAGGACCCCAGGCCCAGTGGCAGCACGTCCCCTGGGTTTTCCTTGCAGCCCGGCGTGTTCCTGGGCTGCTGTGCAGCGTGAAAGCTGAGCAGTGTGGCAAACAGAGCCCAGACCCAGTGTGAGCAGCCGCACGGTGCAGCCCGGCAGTGGCGCGGTGCGCTCAGGGGAGCAGTGTGTGGCTGCTGCCTAGAAACTACCTTTCCGCCACGCCAGAGGGGGCTGGGCATGCTCTGGCCTGGCAGGGTCTCTGGGTGAGGCCCCAGCCCGGGGTGAGAGTGTATTGCTTCCATGCAGATGAGGCCAGAGCAGATCTGGGGAACTGGATTGTCCTTTCCCTGGGGTTTGGAAGATCTCACAGGCAGAGCAGCAGCAAACACGGTAGCACAAGGCTCGACTCTGCCTGACCCTCCTGTCCCTAGCCCGGGCGAGGAGAGGAGAGGCTGAGGCTGGGAGTTGCAGAAAGGCTTGGGAGGGGAATGAGTCTCTCAGGGCGTCTCCACCCACGGGAAGGTGTGGCTGTAGAGCAGGGAGGCACGCCACGCTCGCGCGCATCTGGCCGGCAACGAGCCCTGTGGCCGGTACTCGACTGCCAGGCCGTGGGGCTACGTCTGCTTCTCCAGGCCTGGCTCTGAGCACTTCCAGGGGGCGGGAAGAGATCTCCCCGGTGCCGGCGTTCCCGCTGGGAAGTGACGGTACCTGGCGTAACCTGTCTGGGCTGAAATGGCAGGCGTGGCCCGGAGGCCAGGGTGTCCCGGCAGAGCAGTGAGTAAGACGCTTGCGCAGCGCGTTCTCCGCTAGCCCGGACTCTGAGGCGCGCTCTAGCGCCCGGCCGCAGCCGAGAGCGGGCCCTGAGCAAGCTGCTGGGGAGGCAGTAGCTCTGGCTGGTGACTCTCGGTGGAGCAGAGACTGCGCTTTCCTCTCGGGCCCTTTCCCAGAGGGGTCAGAGTGCCAGAGGGAGTGTGCTGCTTGTCCTGGCTCCGTTTGCTCCTGCACTGTGTGCCCCGCCTGCGGCTCGCTTAGCCCGGCCTTTGGCGCTTCGGCCCTGCTCCACGGCCGGCCTTCCGGGCGAGAGGCAGCATGAAGCAGACTGGCCGTGCTGACACACCCAGCCCCCCCGCGGACTCGGGCGGCCAGTGGCTTGCTACGCGCGGCGGGGGAAGGGTTTGAGGAAGCCACCTCGGGGGCTGCATGACCAGAGCAGCGTAGCCTGCCCATGGGGCCTACGCATGGGAAAGCCCTTTGTCACCGACACACTGGAGCTAGGAGCCCCCCCAGCCGGCTGGCATTCTGCATCCGCACCCAGAGACTAACCCAGCGCAGCCTGAGGGTCAGTCCCCGGCGCCCTGGCCCGTCAGTGACAAGTGTCGCCTTTACCCTCCTGGCTCCCTCCCCTCTCCCTGCACCAGCAGGCCGGCCCCAGGGGCAGCCATGCTGGGCTCTCGGGGAGCTGCCTGCGGCTGCAGGGCCTTGCCCGGCGGGGTCCTGGGCTCCTTCCCCTGGGTCTATGGGGTGAGCGAAATCTCTGCCCCGCGCTCAGCCAGCAGGCTGCTTGGGCGAGCGGCAGAGCGCGAGGGAGCGGGGCACTGTTCTGCTGGCTAGGCCTGGGGCCAGGCCACAAAGGGGGGCTTCCAGGGGCATCGCGCAGCATTGGGGCGACTGTTTTGGAAAGGGGCTCCGGAGCAGAGTGCAGCCGGGGACCCGCGGGGAACATGCATGGAGCAGCTGGGAGGCGAGGAGCCGGCCTCCCTGGTGAGCCGAGGGCCGTCAAGGTCTCGTGGCGATAACTAAGCGGACCCCCCTTGGTGTTTGCTCAGGTGAACAACGTCAATCTCCGGAACGCCACGCACGAGCAGGCGGCCGCAGCTCTCAAGCGGGCGGGGCAAACGGTGACCATCATCGCGCAGTACAGGCCTGAAGGTAGGAAATGGCGAGAGCTGGCACCTGCTGGAAGGCCCGGCCATGGGATCCCTCCCTGACCCGGGGCCCCAGCTCCCAGGCCGCCCTGCCACTGGCGTTCCTCTGGCTACTAGCCTGCGGCTTGGGGGCCCAGGCGCAAGGCTCCCTGCTCGATAGACCCTGCTCCGTGGTGTGACCGCCCCTCTCTAGCAGGAAGCAGATCTCCCTCCTTGCACTCAGTCCAGCAGCCCCTCCTCTGTGCCGGGATGGAATTGGAAGCACTGGCAGCTGCGCCTAGTGGTGACTTCTGCAGATGTGTAACGTGGCCTGTGAAGTTTCTCGCTCTATGTTCTGGATGCCAGGACACAGTGTCCCTGACATGCTGCTTTTCTGCCCATCACAGCTGCCTGGGGATATAATCTAGCAAAGAGGTCACAAGGCAGTCTGAGCTTGCGGGCTCCGGTCATCCCCTATTCAGAGGGGGCAAATCAGTCCACTGCCCCCCTCGGCGTGTCTGCTGCCCCCGCCCCCATGGCCCCTACCCCTCTCAGTGTGCCTGCTAACCCCACCCCACCTCCCTTGGCGTGCCTGCTGCCCCCACGTCCCCCACCCCCGCACCTCTGCCCCTCTCGGCGTTCCTGCTGCCCCCACCCCTGTGTCCCCCACCCCTCTCAGTGTGCCTGCTGCCCCACCCCCGCAACCTCCACCAGTCCCCCTCGTCATGCCTGCTGCCCCCTCCCACGTAGAATCATAGAACCATAGAGCTGGAAGAGACCTCAGAAGGTCAAGTCCAGCCCCCTGCTCTAGGCAGGACCAATCCCAACTAAATCAACCCAGCCAGGGCTTGGTCAAGCCGAGACTTAAACACCTCTAGGGATGGAGATTCCCTAGGAGACACCCCCACCCTAGGAAACCCAGCACAGTGCTTCCCCACCGGCCTATGGAAATAGTTTTTCCTAATATCGAACCTGGACCTCCCCCACTGTAACTTGGGACCATTGCTCCTTGTTCTGCCACCTGTCACTACTGAGAACAGCCTCTCGCCAGCCTCTTTGGAATCTCCCTACAGGAAGTTGAAGGCTGCTCTCAAATCCCCCTCACTCTTCTCTTCTGCAGACTGAACAGACCCAAATCCCCCAGCCTCTCCTCATAGGTCATGTTCTTCAGCCCCCTCATCATTTTGGTTGCCCTCCACTGGACCCTCTCCAATGCGTCCACATCCTTTCTATAGTGGGGGCCCACAACTGGACACAATACTCCAGATGTGGCCTCACCAGAACCGAATAAAGGGGAATAATCACTTCTCTGGATCTGCTGGCAATGCTCCTCCTAATGCAACCTAATATGCCATTCGCCTTCACGGCTACAAGGTCACACTGTTGACTCATCTCCAGCTTCTCATCCACTGTAACCCCCAAGGCCTTTTCTACAGAACTGCTACTTAGCCTGTCGGTCCCCAGCCTGTAACAATGTTTGGGATTCTTCCACCCTAAGTGCAGGACTCTGCACTTGTCCTTGTTGAACCTCATCGGTTTTCTTTGGGCCCAATCCTCTAATCTGTCCAGGTCACTCTGGACCCACTCCCTGCCCTCCAGCATATTTACCTCTCCCCCTAGCTTAGTGTCATCCGTAAACTTGCTGAGGGTGCAATCCATCCCCGCGTCCAGGTCATTAATAAAGATGTTGAACAAAACCGACCCTAGAACAGATCCTTGGGGCACTCCGCTAGAAACCGACCACCATCCTGACATCGAGCTGTTGATCGTGACCCATTGGGCCCAACAGTCTAGCCAGCTTTCTATCATCTTACCGTCCATTTATCCAATCCACATTCCCTTAACTTGCTGGCAAGAATATTGTGGGAGACCGTATCAAAAGCCTTGCTAAAGTCAAGGTCTATCACATCCACTGACTTTCCCACATCCACAGAGCCAGTTACCTCATCGTAGAAGCTAATCAGATTGGTCAGGCACGACTTGCCCTTTGTGAATCCATGCTGACTATTCCTGATCACTTTCCCCTCCTGCAAGTGCTTAAAAATGGATTCCTTGGAGATCCTCTCCATGATTTTTCTGGGGACTGAGGTGAGTCTGACTGGTCTGTAGTTCCCTGGATCGTCCTTCTTCCCTTTTTTAAAGCTGGGCACTACATTTGCCTTTTTCCAATCATCCGGGATTTCTCCCGATCTCCACGAGTTTTCAAAGATAATGGCCAGTCCCCTCAGATACATTAAATCCGGACCCATGGATTTGTGTTTGTTTAGCTTTTCTAAATATTTCCTAACTTGTTCTTTCCCCACCAAGGGCTGTCCACCTCCTTCCCATACTGCGTTGCCTAGTGCATTTGTCTGGGAGCTGACCTTGTCCGTGACGACAGAGGCAAAGAAATCATTGAGTACTTCAGCTTTTCCCACCTGTCACTAGGTTACCTCCCTCATCCAGTAAGGGCCCCGGACCCTCTCTGAACACCCTCTTATTGCTAACATGCCTGTAGAAACCTTTCTTGTTCCCCTTCACATCCTTTGGTAGCTGCAATTCCAATTGCGCTTTCACCTTCCTGATAACTCCCCGGCATTCTCAAGCAATATATTCATGATCCTCCCTCGTCATCTGTCCAAGTTTCCACTTCTTGTCAGCTTCCTTTTTGTGTTTAAGCTCACCAAGGATTTCCCCGGTAAGCCAATCTGGTTGCCTGCCATATTTGCTTTTCTTGCTGCGTATCGGGATGGTTTCTTCCTGTGCCTTCAATAAGGCTTCTTTAAAATACTGCCAGCTCCCCTGGACTCCTTTCCCCTTCATGTCAGCATCCCAGGGAATCCTGCCCATCAGTTCTCTGAGGGAGTCAAAGTCTGCCCCTCTCGGTGTGCCTGCTGCCTCCACCCCCACCAGTGTCCCCCTCCCCGCCCCTTTTGGTGTGCCTGCTGCTCCCACCCACGCGTTCCCCCCACCGCATACGAACCATCCCAAGTCATCGTTTTCAGCCCTGGTGGAAATCCCTGCCGTCGAGTGGCCTTTTCTCCGTAAGCGCCCGTAGGCCCACTTGGAATAGGGCAGAAGGCCTAGGACACTGGTTCTCAGACGGCAGTGCACCGCCACCCTTCTGACAGGAAAACCCTTCACAACCCTGGGGGGGGCTGACGCCTGAGCCCACCCAAGGCCCTGGGTGAGGGGGCCAGAGCCTGAGCCTCACCGCTCTGGGCCCAGGGCCTAATCCGAGTCCTGCCACCCCGGCCATCAGGCCCTCGGGCATTGGCATCAGCCCAGGCAGTGGGCGTGGGCTTCAGCCGCGGGGGCCTGGGTGACCCCCTTCCAAGGGGGCGACCCACTTTAGGGTTTGAGAACCGCTGGTGTAGGACGATGAGCCAGCCTGCCCTCACCCTGCGCGGCTGGCAGCCATCGGTTCCAGCACAGAGTGCGCGGGAGACGCTGGGCTCGCCTCGCCGGGAGGCGCCTGGGTAGACAGTGCCATTCCAGGGTCCCCCACAGGCAAGGGCGCTCATCCCACTATCGCTCCGGATCCCCTCTGCCTTGTGCAGGGGGGCAGGCAACTTCCAAATCCCTTCAGTGGCCAGATCGACGAGCCATGGGCAACCCAGGCTAGCGAGCGGGCTGCATCAGCAGCCTCCTTCGTCCCAGTGGCTGCAAGATTGTCGTAGCCAAGCCGCTTGCCTGGGACAGGGCAGCGTCGCTCCCTGCGCTGGCGTCCCTGGCACGTGGGGTGCCGAGTGACCCGCAGCCGTGCTGGGCTGCACAGTCAGTGTTGGGTGCAATCAGCCCCCACCTCACTGCACGGGCTCTTGCTTGGTGTGTGTCTGTGCATGGGCAGAGATTCCTGGGGGAAGACCACCCTTGCCTGAGCCCTCTGTGGAGCTCTGCTCTTTGTGGGGAGGGGGGGGAAGGGAGGGAAAGAAACGGGGCGGCCCAGCGGATGCAGAGCTCTGGCTGGAAGAGCAGGTGGAGCGCTGCAAAGAGACCGACTGATCCTTAGTGCTGGTCAAGATGACCAACGGGGGGAAGGGCAAATAGGAGCTGAGGTCGTAGGTCAAAGCCGAGTTGTGCTGAGACTAGATTCGCTGTGGGGCTGTAGCTGAACCAGAGCGCATGGGCCGAGCGGCTGACAGCCCCCGTGTTCAGGTGGCTGAGGGCTGTCACTGGGATGCTTCGCCAGCGTGGTGGGGAGGTCCCAGGATTGGATTAGCAGGGGAGCTGCCCCTCCGGGTGACAGTGACTGTACAATATAAAACAAAGCTTTAGTGTGGAGAACATCTGCCATATAAACCGCACCTGGAAATGCTTTCCTGTTCCTCACCGCCCCCAGGGCAGAGTGTGGGAAAGACTCCGCTGCTTTACCGCCCCTTCCGCGTCTGCACAGGAGAGTCCAGGGCAAGAAATCAGGTGGTTTTGAGCAAGACTCGGGCATTTCATGTAGCCCTTGGCGGTGTCGTCTCTCCAGGGCAGCATGGCTCACTGCCCTGAAACACTGGGGTTTAATCTGCTACAGCTGCGAGCCCTCCTCCGGCCCACGGTCATCCAGAGTCCCTGCACTTAGCAGGACGTCACGTGTTCAGAAAGCCCTGCCAGGTGAAGCAAGGGGCCATGGAGCAGGCTAGGTCTGAAAGTGGGGTTGGAGGGAAATTGCAACTCACGTTCCCCAGCAGCCAGAGCCAGTCTACGGCCATTCTGGGGCTGCGCTGGGGAGAGGCAGCTCCTGGGGCCCATGGCTTGAGAGCAAAGGCAGCCCAGCCGCAGCGTCCACACCGCTGTTGAGCGCAGTCCAGCGAAAGCTTCCCCCAGGTGCCCCCGGGCAGAGCGGAGGGGAAGGTCCTACACAAAGCAGCCCCGGCACTGCTCATGGCGGAGGCTATTTTTGCTCCGAAGCCCTAGACGGCTCTATCTGAAACTCAAGGCCGGAAGTGACTCACTAGCTACGCACATGCAGGGGGGGCTTATCATTGCCCTGCAGCCCCCCGGCCAAGGCTGCTCCGTTTGGCTTGGTCGTATTCCCTGGTCCCCAATCAGCAACACAACTCGGACTCCTGCATCCGCTGGGTAACTTTGCTGAAGCTGACTGACACTCGGGATAACCTGACCTCAATGCCAGGCAGCTCCGTACAAGGAAACGGTGCCTCTTGCATGCAAGACCCAGGCCTGTGTTTGCAACTGGCGGAAAGTCCCTTTCCTCCCAGGGAAATAGTAGAAAGTCCCCTCAAGCTGGAACCAAACTTTCCGGCTTCTTGAGCCTCATTTGTGCCGTTGGACCCTCCTCACGCTCCGCAGCTGCCACTCCCCACTCCCGACCCGGCTGAGACAGGGAGCTGACACCTTCCTGACCCGGTCTGATTCCTGCTGTCGCTTGCCCGCACACAGGCCCCAGAAAGCCCTTCCTTTTAAAATGGCCCCACCATCCCTTGTGGCACCCAGCAGAGCGACTGCCCTTCTGGAAGCCCAGCAGCACCAGGCGTGGCAGCAGTGCCATGGCCTCGAGAAGACCCTGCCTGTGCACAGCCTTGTGCCCGTGGAGTTATTTTGGTGCAAGCCTGTGTGCACACACTTCCTTCGGAACGAGAGCAGCCTGAGTCAGCCTTACCCGCCAGCTCGATAACCACTTTCCTCCTCACGTGGCCACAGGCAGCTGTGCACTAAAATAACTCCACTGCGGCTGGCTGTGCGAGGATGCCTCGGTGCCTCTCGCTGTGCTGTGAGCTGAGAATGTCCCACGCCTGCTCTTGCTGCCCTGAGTTGTGCAGGCAGTCGGCTAGGTGCCTGCTTTCCTTCAGGGCACAGCCAGGAGCACCCCTAGGCTGAGCCATGTGGCCCTATGGGCAGGCTGGCTTGCAAGGGCAGTGCCCCGAGAGCAGTGATTGCCTGGCCCAGTGCCACAGCACCAGGCACCTCACCTTCCCCGAACCCTGGGGCACAGGGCCAGGCTACCCTCCAGCACACAGGGCCCAATGCTAGGGAAGGGACCTGGGCAGCAGGGCCCTGAGCATGGGCACAGCCATGGGTGGGCCCGAGTGTGCCATGGCCTGCCCCCGCAGTCCCCATGGCCAGCCTGCTCCGTGCTCCAGCCAGAGAACGGGACGAGGTGCAGATGTTGACCCTACTCTAAATGGCCCTGCAGCTGGGGAGTAGCGGGAGAGTTGGGGGGCTCACCACATTCTACCAGGTGCTCTAACCATGGGGTGGGGATGAGGGCTCACTCTGCTCAGTGAGCCTGGAGCTCCACCCAGGGAGTGGGGTTGGGGCACAGGGATTTACCACACCCCTCTGGGAGCTCCAGCAGGGAGCAGGGTCAGGGACGGCTCCGTGGCCCGGCGCTGCAGCAGGGGAGCAGGGTCAGGGCTGGGACCGTGGCATGGCACTCTGGTGGGAGCAGGGTCGGGGCCGGCTCCGTGGCGCAGCGCGTGGCGGGAGCGGGGTCGGGGCCGGCTCCGTGGTGCGGCGTGTG
>JANRFK010001158.1:1060203-1073338 GCA_030068395.1 Apalone spinifera | reverse complement strand
ACAGAGGCTGCTCCTTGGATGCCAGTGCAGCCTTTGTCCACAGCATGCTTGGGTTTTCAGACTGGCTCCTGCCTTCCACCCCATGCTGCTGCCTCTGGATCAGAGGCAGCAGCACAGGGTGGCAGGGATCTCCCCGGAGTGGGGCTGGGAGCGCACTGGCTGCTGGCCCTGCCCCTAGGGACTATCGCATAGTCCCGTAACGGCGAAGATTTGGGGCGGTCACGTGACTGTCCAGCGAGGCGCTATCTAACATCCCCGCTCGAATGTGGCTCCCTCGGGGGTGACTGGGCTGGTTCAGAGAGTCTGCGCGACTTTATCATTGGGTCTGCAGAGGCCGGCTGGCGTGCACGGAGGGCCCGGCATTGCTCTGCTGACTCCAGCTGCCACACTGGAGCCCCAGTGCCTCGCCGACCTGTTGCTTTGCTGGTATGGAGCCCCAATTAAAGAACCACACGGAGACATTTGTACCTTCTGCTGTTCCAAGCCTCACTTCTGATGTCGCTGGGAGGGAAGGTGACTAGCCTCAGCATGTGTCCCGCGTGTGACCGCGCTGTGCCTAGCCAGCCTCACTGCTTCCCTCCTGGGGGGGGTCGCACAGCAGAAGGGGAGAGAAAACAGGAATGTGGCTGTAAACGCACAAACTTCCGGAGCACAAGGGCTGGATGTGAAACCTGGGGAGACGAGATCCCGAAGTGCTGCTGTCCTGAAGGGTCTCTGAACGCCCTGGCTTTAGCCCCTGCTTCTCTCCGGCCATTCAGAAGGTAACTGAGAGAAAAGGGTTCTGGGTGGTTTGGAGAAAATCTCTCCCAGTTTTGTTACCGACTCGACACCGTAGCTGTCTGACGTGACACGCCCGTGACTGGCCAATCCGGTAGAACTCCCCTCGGCCGCTCAGCGAGCAGAGTTCCTGCTACCTCGGGCAGTTGCTAGTGGGCGTGTGGACGATCAGGCCAGGGGGCTCTGTCGCTGTGGAGTTACTCTGCTCGCTCAACCAGGGACGCAGTCTGCCTGAGAGAAGGCTGAATGACTCTGGATTGGGCCATCCTGAGGGGAAGCTGGGCCCGGGCCTGTGCGGGGAACTGCCGGAGTCTGGCTCGGCTCACGACCTAAAGCAGAAAGACAAGCCGGGGAGAGAGAGTTTGTGTGTTGTCAGATCCTGCCTGATCGCAGGAAGCCAGGAGCTAATTGTCCCTTCGAGTGAACATCAGGCTCCTCTTACAACGCCAGGTGGCCGAACTTTCCTCCAGCTTGAGTGAAGGTGACTGTAAAGCTGGGCTCCCAGGCCCATTCTGCAGCCGTGGGCGGTGCCTGGTTGGCCCTGTGTTTGTTGTGGGGTGTGAAGGAAGCAGGCCACGCTGGCCTCGCATTCCATTCTCAGCTCTGTATTCACTCCCCTCAGCTTTCCTTGCCCTTCTAGGGAAATGGCCAGATCAGTCTGTGTGTGGGTTTGTTGCTGCTAGCCAGTCGTAGCGACTGCACTTCTGTGCTGTGAGCGCAGTGCTGAAACTGCTCGCGCGGGAAGCAGCCAGTGGATTACGGGCAGGTAGCTAAATGTTCAGACGCACTCCTACTTCAGTCTCTGGATAAAACGTACGTGTAACACATCCGTGGCAGTTGTGAGAATGGCCTGCCCTCTGTGTGGCAGTCTCTCTCCACCCACACGAGATGTAACCACAGCTCGAGACACCGGCAGCCCCTGCCTACAGAGCCAAGGCGAACGTGTTCCTCAGCCTGCCGATTCCCTGGCGTGGGGAGCGGGGCTGATGTGGATTCTGCGGCCCACAGGGGTGCAGAAACGTCTGACTCTGCAGATAAGGAGACTGTTGCTGCTGTCTTCCTGGGACTGCCGTGGGACTGCCGTGGTTTGCTGCTCCCTGGGGGAATACACGAGGGATGCCACGTATCTCTTGGATCAGAGAGGGGGCTAGGGCAGGAGAGATGCCAGACTCGACCATGCATGGAGAGTTGGTGCACCTGGCCAGTAGTGGGCACTGTGGGCTGCGTGGCGTGCAGCCATTCCTCCTCCTGGGAAGGGTGGTGCTGCAGGAGTGGGTATTGGCCGCCCGGCAGGCACAGGCGCAGAATTGGTTTGCGAAGGGGGGTTGGGCTAGTTGCCCGTTTCTCTCAGGGGCGCTAGGTTGGGGCGTTCCTTGGCAGGCACAGGCGCGGGCTCCACTGCTCAGACACGGCTTGCTGCCCGTTAATAGGTGCACACACAATGCGGGGGACCGCGTACAGTGAGCCGCTAAGGGCAAGGTAGGCAGCCCAAAGCTCCCCAAGGAGAGGGCTCCGTGGGGTGGGGAAAGCCTGTGAGCTCAGCTGGTCAGGAGCAGTCACTCAGGGCTCATTTAATCTCCCAAATGCGAAAGATGGCGCTGCAGAGCCAGGACAGGCGTGCGGGGCGCGGGCTGGAAGGCCCTTCTGGGCCCACGCGGCGAGGGCGGGAACACAGACCTGGTCACAGGCCCGCACAAAGGCCTGTGCGACTTCTGAGGGAATGGCGGCATGGGACTTTCCCCCTGCTCAGTTGGGGGGCATCGGAAGCGGAGAATTTCTAGCCTGGCGGTGGGCAGCGTGTGGCCCCTCGGGTTGTGTGTGTGGCCTGCGAGACCTTTTGTTACTGCTGCCCACACACGGGGTCACCAAATTCTGCCGGATCTACCGGTAATTGACACACGGACGTGGATGCAGCAGGTGCAGTGGGGTGGGTGCTGATTGCACACAATGCTGAGAGCCGGGTGCTCCCTCTGCAGCCCAGCCCAGCGCTGCCATGGGTCACTCGGCCCCCACGATCTAGGGATGCCAGCGCCATGAGCGACGCTGCCCTGCCCCGGGCGAGCGGTTCGGTTTGCTGGGAGAGGGTCTGAAAAGGGGGGAACTGGCCACTGAGAATCCCAGACGTGGTCAGGATCTCGGGGGGGCTTCCAGCCCTACCCCAGGAGGTTACGGAGCAAGGCCTGGTCTGATCACCTGCTGTCCAGTAGCCACTGACTATGGCAGACTGTACCATTATCAGCAGGGGGGTCTCACTTCTTCTGTCCCTTTGCAGAGCCCTGTTTGACTATGACAGGACCCGGGACAGCTGTCTGCCGAGCCAGGGGCTCAGCTTCTCCTACGGGGACATCCTGCACGTCATCAACGCCTCCGATGACGAGTGGTGGCAGGCGAGACTTGTGACCCCCCACGGAGAAAGTGAGCAGATCGGGGTCATCCCCAGCAAAAAGAGGTGAGTGTCTGGGCAGCAGCCGTCCCTTCCCCCTCTCCACAATGGTCTGGCCACAGCACAGGGCCTGCTCTGGCCGCTAAAGCCAGTCTCTCCCACGCCCAGGTGTGTGACCCCTGGTCAGGAGGCTCTGTGGGTCCCTGCAGGGCTGTCACCATCCGCGTGGGGGGGCAGCGCAAGCAGGGTGGGTAGGTCACTGCAGACCTTCTCCCTGCAGGGTTTCAAAGCGGCAGCGCCACACGGAGCCTGGGACCGGCGGGGGAGTCCATGCACCGCGGGTAGCCTGGGACACCCGGGCTGCACGCGGCGTTTCAAAGCGGCAGTGCCGTGTGGGGCCTGGGGTCTGGCCCCAGGCTTCAAGTGGCGCTGCCGCTTTGAAATACCCCCTCCACTCCTCTCCATGCTGCCGCTGTCTGACAGCAGCAGCAAGGGGGGAAAGCGACTGGTCCTTCCCATCCCTAATGTGAGCTTACCGGGTAGTTAACCGTTACCTGGGAGCGACCCACAGCCCACTGCAGGCAAAGGACTGCTCCAGCCCTACTCTTCCCCCACCACTTCCCACCTCGCAGGGGGTCAGGAACAGCCCCTGCCCAGCCATAGGGAGTGGGTGGGGGGCTGCTCCCCCTTCCCTGCCACCTGGCCCCATTTAATCAGGTAACATTTAACCCGTTCATAGTTCAACGGGATTTTGCATCCCTGGCTGAAAACAGGCCTGGGGCTCCCCCAGCAGCTACGGGCCCAGTGCCCGAAAACACCGCCTCTGCCTTGTGTGCCAGTGCACAGGTCCCATCCCGTGTGGGACCAGCAAACCAGCCGCTTTGCCTGCGGCTTCTGTGGCTTTCCCATCCAGAGCAGCTGGAGCAGGGGAGTTGGGAGCAGCATTTCGTTCCCGTCCCAGGCAGAGCCGCTGGGCCGCTCAGAGGCCTGTGGCTGGCTCCACTTGCTGCAGCGGCAGTGCCCAGCCTTCGTGGGCAGAACTGGAGCCGCTTGCTGCGGGAAGAGGGTCTGCCCAGTCCAAGACCGTGCTTCTAGGGCGGTGAGGTGAAGGCCTGGGCAGGGTTCAGCCTCTGCAAGCAGGGGGGCTGTGACCTGGAACAAACCCCATCGCTAGTGCCAGGGGACCAGCTGGGGGAGGGGAAGGCTTTGTGTCCTCACCCTGAGTGCTTCCAGAGGAGAGCTGTTCTGCTGTGAGCCCCGGCACCACGTGTCAGTTCGGCTCTCTGGGGCAGCCCCCCGCCCTCCCTTCCCCCAGGGGATCTTCATGCTGGGCAGGCGGTCCAGTTGATCAGCTTGTCTAGGACTGGGCTGCCCACTGGCTCCCTCCCCCAAGGTTTCTGGTGCTGGTTAGACTCTGCTTGGCACCCCTCAGGTGGCCCTGCCACTTCCTGGGGATTGGCAGCTCCCAGACGGGCGTTGTTCCATGGACGGGGCAGAGGGGACCTGCTGCCCAGCAGGCAGCGGGTGGGGAGGACCCAGGCAGCAAGCTGTGCACACACAAACTAGGCTTTCTCCCTGTGGATTCTCATCAGGGTGGAAAAGAAGGAGCGAGCACGATTGAAAACAGTGAAGTTCCATGCCCGGACTGGGATGATTGAGTCCAACAGGGTAAGTGCAGAGCTGGGGCTCAGGGGCTGGCCCGAGGCAGTAGCTGGAGGGCCGGGGAGCGCCCAGGCCAGCATCGTGACAGCCAGAGCATGCCTGAGTAGTGCTGTCAAGGCCAGCTGGACTCAAGCTGGGTGTGGCTGGGCTGCTTCTGAGGCTTCTGTTTGAGCCGGACAGTGGATCCCCTCCTGGGCTGCGTGGGCTTGGCTGTGGGTCTGCGGAGCTGGCAGCCTGGGGCGGTGTCCTGAGATTCGGACAGACACGCGAGCTTGTAGCAGAACCTCCCTGTGATGCTGCGTGTGGCCCCATACGCTGCCGGTCACGCCCTGGATCACTCATGAACAGAAGGTGCATCACAAAACCTCTGGGCTCAGCTCAGCCCTGCGCAAGCGCATGCAGCTTCCCGAGATGGGTGTCTGAAGGTCAGAGCCTTGCTGATCGCTGGCCACGCTTCAGACGAGGAAGGGGGCTGCTTAGGGACGTGGCTTCACTCCTGTGGAAAGTGGATTGGGTAGTTGACCTTCCAGCATCCCTACACCATTTTTTCTCTACGCTTAATTTCTCTCCTGCATTGTAGTTTCCATGTAATCTCCATGACTTCATTTGCGGGGGACTGCCCTGCCACAGATCCCCATTGTCTCTTCATTTTAATTTTTTGTGCATGCGTTAAATGCCATTGTTTTTCTGTCCTCCCTTCCATCTCCATGTTCTTCGCAGTCGATCAAAACGAAACGTAAAAAGAGTTTCCGCCTCTCCCGAAAGTTTCCATTTTACAAGAGCAAAGAGAACCTGGCCCAGGAGAGCAGCGGACAGGAACGTAAGTAGCAGCTGGCCAGAGAGGGCAAAGTGTGCAGTCCCCACCCACACCCCAGCGCCTGCTTCCTGGCCAAGGAAATCCCTTTGCGCTGGACTCTGCCTTCTTGAGAGCTGCCGTGGTCGGAAGTGGATCTGCAGGCAGGCAGAGCAGGCTGATGGGCTTCCCAGCCTCAGGCGGTCGGATGCCTCTGCTGCTGCCTGGCCGTGGTGCAAGTTGAGATTCCTGCCATGCTCTCGTCCAGAGCTGTGTGGCTGAGATGATAGGGATGAAGGGTAGAACATCCCTGCCACTAGGTAAGCCAGCCCCGGCCGGCTGCTAGTGAGGACGTCTCTGCTAGTCTCTCCTCCCTTCCCTAGCACTCAAATCCCAGCCAGCACAACTGCCTCTCCCAGCTACTGCCAGTCTAGCTGCCTCTAGCCAAGGCCCAGGTTTGTATCCAGCCTTGGGTGATGGAGACCGGCTGGTGCGCACTCAGTCGTTCGCTGTTTTCATCCTTTCACAGCTTCTCAGCACGTGATAAACCTCTGTTCTGTCTTCCTCTGCTCTCCCTGGCATGCCAGGGACTCTGCCTCCCCCTGCTCTGCCCCTCCTCACATGCTCCCCCCAGGGCTCTGCCTTCTCATGTGCCCTGGGGCCCCTCTGCCTCTCCCTGCGCCCAGAATAAGGTGAGGGAATATGGAACTCCAGGCTTGTGTTTAAGTGGGGGTGGGGGGGCTGCTGAGCCTGGCACTGCTCATCTACCAAACCCATTAGGCATAGCGAGTCCAGCCACGTCACCTGCTCCAGAGTTACAGCGGGACTGGCCCACAGAGGTCTGCAGAGCTGCTCTGTGCTTGGCTCCGTCTGGAGGAATTCCAGCTGTGGGAGGCGCAGCTCCCTCCGTGGCCCCAGTGGACCGCCTCAGGCACTCTCCTTGCTGGAAGACTGGAGAGAGCAGCTTCCCACGTGGAGCTGGGCAGTGTCACAAGGACAAACCCTGATTTGGGCCCTGCTTCCATGGCCCGTGGCTGGGATCCAGGGCCTCGGCTCTGCCCCCCACTCCATGCTGGGTGCAGTGGGGTAAAGGCGCAAAGCCCGGGGCTGTCAGGCTGCTCTCCAGGGTAAAAGCTGAGGTGAGCGCGTGGTGAGAACCGCACTGCACACCAGGCTCTTCCCTTCAGCCCGAGAGGGGTTGGACCAGGCTCCTCTGGGCAGCAGTGAGCCACCAAGGGAGGGGCTCTTAGCCTGGGTGCTAGCTGGCTGTTCACACTTGCTGAACGCCAGCATTGGTGGCTCTGATGACCTTGTCCATGCACACAGCTGTGGGCCTCGCAGGTAGGACAGGAGGCAGGGCCATGCCCTGTCCCCGTGTCCCACATGGAGAGTCTGGGACCCCAAGCTTGGCTTGGTCTCTGCCCTGCGTCTCAGTGAAGCGGGGCCAGCCCCGAGCCTGCATGGGGCCTTGCCCTGTCTGTGGAGAGAGGGGCCCAGCCTGCTGAGCAGGTCTGCAGATCTGTCTGTGGGTGTGTCCCGCATGCCTCCTTTCTTCCCCGAAAGCCGTGTGCGTCTGCATGCTCCGGGGCTCTGGCCGGGGGTAGCTGGTGATTTGGCTGCCCAGTGCGCTTGCTAGATGCATCTGCACATGTGGCTGCAGTGTCCTTAGGCCCAGGCTGCACTGGCGAACCGAATGCACAAACCCTTCTGGGGAGGGAGGCCCCTCCCAGTTTTGCCAGCAAGTTGTGACCTGGTCAAGGGGGCTCGCGGCATCCCAACAAGCCCAGGACCGCTGGCTGTGGCATTGGTGGGGGAGTCCCTGGGAAGGGGGATTGGTTTTCTGCTTTCCCGCCTAGAAGGGTTTGTGATCTGGGATCAGCTGGGGAAGAGGGGGGTTGATGGTTTGCTTGTAGAGGGCAGCATCAGGCAATTGAACGTAATCAACTTTGTGACCAAAGGGGATTTGCTCCCTGTCTGCGGCGCTCTAGTCTGTTCGAAGGCCCAGCCGCAGCCAGCTCCAGGTGAGCATGCTGTGGGGGTGGGGACCCCATTCCCTGTCTGTTCCTCTTAGCTACTTGTAGCCAGTCTCCACCTTGAAATGCTTCACAGCGCTCCACTAAGGGGACGTCTGCACAGCAGCGTTACTGCGGAATGACAGGGAGCGTGTCTACGAGCTGCAGGACTTCTGACTCCGACCCCTGGGAGCCTCCTGTCCCAAGGAGTGAGGGACGTGGAAGTAGGCAGCGCCCAAAGCCGAGTTAAGCTAGTTCAACTTCAGCTATGCAGTTGACCCAGCTGAAATGACATAGCTTAATTCCCCTCGCCCTGCTGTGTAGACGTGCTCTGAATCCACTTCGGATGTGCTGGCTAGGGAGCAGTCTTTGCCCTGGGTGCTCCCTGGGGGAGCTGAAGTAAAGCGCTGCCAAGGGGCCTGAACTGCTCAGCCCTTTCGAGGCTAAGCCTGGAGTGTACAAGAGCATGGGTGTGGGCAGAGGGCTCTAGGGCCCTCAGGCTCCTGGAGTGGGAGATGCAGCCAGGCCATCAAGGCACATTCTTGGGAAGGCCTCCCTGCCTCCGGGATTGGAGCAGCTCACTTGGGCTGCTCCAGGACCCGCTCTTCCTCTGCAGGCACCTTCCCAGAGTGCGTTCCGTGAGCAGGTGACCTGCAGGCCCTGAGGCCTGGTGAGAGGACGCTGCTCGGGTCGGCAGTGTGACGGCTGGATGCGTTGCCTCTTCTGAATTGTGTAACCTCACTTGCACTTGCAGCTCTCAGCTGTTCTGCACTCCTGTCACTAATGTTCACCTGGCTCTGTCTTCTTCCTCTCCCTCTTTCTTACTCCCCTCTCTGGCTCTGCCCCTCCCTGCGGGCTCTGAAATCAGGACTTCCCTGGGTTAAGTGACGATTATTATGGAGCAAAGAACCTGAGTAAGTCATTTAAATGCACATTGTTCACTCTCCATTTCTGGCATGTCTGGCGGTGTTCCCGGGGGAGGCTGGGATCCAGGCGCTGGGAGCGAAGGCTGCTCTTGATGTGTGGCACCAGTCAGTGGAGGTGGTGGGGGCTAGGCGTAAGGGAGCGCTCCATCCCCCAAGGAGAGGTAGAACAGCCTCTTGTGCCTGCTGCATGGAGTTAGAATTCCCCTGTGCTGGCTGTGCCCCTCCCTCCAGATGGCAGGGTGAGCCGCACTGTCCTCCATAGGCTGGTGGTCACAGCTGGAGCGTGGCTCCAGCTGGCTCACTGGTTAAATGCCAGCCCAGATGAGTGTGTGTCCTGGTTGCATTGGCAGCTGCTGCTGGCTTGCAATCAGGGCCCAGTGACGTGGGCTGCTGGCACTTCCCGAAGCAGGAAGCTGTGTCGTCATGCTGCCTGCCTGCTCCCGGTGCTTGCACATGTGCCCTGAGCTGTGACACAGACTCCATTGGGGAGACAATCTCCGCACCCTGGCTCCCCACACCGAAGGGAGCAGGCAGCTGGGGAGGAGCAGGCCGCGGTGTCTGCAGCATCAGAAATGGCTTAAACAAGCAAGGCCCCGAACTCTGTTCCGTCTCGTCAGTGTTTTGTCTCTGTGAGTCCTGCCGCACCCCTGGTCAGATTACACCTCGCTTAGGGTTTGTGCTGGTGTGTCTGTGTGCTGCGGCAGCTACCCTCCTCCATCCCACCTCCCAGCCCTGCATGGGACTTGGAAACCAACTGGACTGCCGGCAGGGGCCTGCCCATGCGTCAGCCCTCTGTCCAGTTCATGCTGTATCCTTCATGGGGGGCAGTTCCCTGCTCTTGGAGATGATGCAGGATGAGACCTGGTGCCTTACCAGGGTAGGCCGTGTCTGACGCCAGGACAGAGCTTTTCAGGCTGAGCAGCCCAGAGCTCCCCCCCCCCGCCCCCCGCACACTCTGCCATGGGAGAGGGAGCCAGCTAGCTGTAAGTTCGTGCCTACGGGCTACAGAGAAAGAAAGCCCTGCCTCTGGCATTCCCATCTTCCTTTGACACTTGCCAAGTGCACCTCACTGGGTATCCCTGCCACAGCTACTGACGGAGGAGCCTTGAAATCCACCTGCTAGTGGGGCTGTGCTCCTGGAAATGCCAGTTTGAGTGTAGCCCCTGGGGACAGGCTGAATCTACGACGAATCTCATTGGGTCAGCACGCTGTGATCAGCTGTGGGGCTCCAAGGCTGTGTTTGCCCGTGTCCTCTCCCTGTGTCCTGTGGCCACTAGCATTTGGTGACTGTCTCCTACCCCACGCACCTTTTGTGAGCTCCTGACTGCGCGTGTTCTGAATTGGCGTCTTTTTCTTGTTGGTTTGCAGAGGGCGTGACGTCAAACACCAGTGACAGCGAGAGCAGTTCCAGTAAGTGTCTTTCTCTCCCCATGTCTTCGCCCCTGTGTGTGCTAAGCATTTTCATTCTCTGTTGTGCCCGTGGTGTTCCCTGTTCGGAGGCCGATGCTTCCTTTGGCCACTCAACTGAAGGTCCTAGAGATGCTGTGGCCAGCTCCCTCAAAGGGATGGGAGCTTTTCTGCTGGGACTAGGTAGCAGTATGGGTCAGGGTTCAGTAAGAAGAAATGCAAAGTACTACTCTTAGCCAGGAATAACCAGCTGCACACACAGCGAATGGGAAAGCACTACCTGGGCAGTCCTGCAGAAAGGGATCTGGGGCTCAGCAGAGTGCCACTATTGCAAAACCCACAAACCTCATACTGGGCTGTATTAACAGGGGCGTTATGAGCAAGAGAGACACGAGAAGTCATTCTTCCGCTCCACTCTGCGCTGATTAGGCCTCAACTGGAGGACTGTGTCCAGTTCTGGGCACCACATTTAAGGAAAGGTGGAGAAATTGGCGCAGGTCCAGGGAAGAGCACTGAGAATGATGGAAGGTCTAGAAAATATGACCTATGTGGGAAGATTGAAAGAATTGGGTTTATTTAGTCTGAAAAGAGCAGCCTGAGAGCGGATGTAGTAGCTTTCAAGTCCCTAAAAGGTTGTGACTAGGCAGGGTGAGAGAAACTATTCTTAACCTCTGAGGATAGAACAAGGAGCAATGGGCTTAAACTGCAGCAAGGGAGGTTCAGGTTGGGCATCAGGAAAAAGTTCCTACCTGTCAGGGTGATTAAACACTGGAATAAATTGCCCAGGGAGGTTGTGGAATCCCCATCCCTGGAGGTTAAGAGTAAGTTAGACACACCTGTCAGGATGGTCTTAGATGGTGCTTGGTCCTGCCGTAAGGGCAGGGGACTGGACTTGATGACCTTTCCAGGTTCCTTCCAGCCCTACAATTCTGTCCTAGGTGGTGGCAGTGGGATACAGCGACATGGGTACTAGGAGGTCTAAGGATTCACCCTGTGACCTGCCCCGAGGCAACTCTGGCTTTTGGGTGCCTTGCGGCCCCTGGAGCAAAGCCCATAGGTCTCTTGTGCTCTGAGAGGAAGATCTCTGCAGGCCACCCACAGCACACGCTCTGCAGGGGGTACCAACAGCTTCGGTTTCCACGATAATGCTCGCTCTGCCCGAGGTTTCTGCCCCTTGTTTGACCTGCACTTCCAGCCAGGAACTGCTGCTGCCCTGCTGTCCCCCCAGTTCACCCTGCCAAGGTGATCTGAGCCAAACACGCACTGGTGCCAGCCGGGCAGCTCAGAAGGGCGATGGCACAGAAGTGAAGCAGTGTGTACAACCAGGGCAGGGCCCAGCCCCACAGGGCTTAGCCTGCATCCACAGATGGAGGGTGGGAAATAGGTGGCACCCCGCACAGCAAAAGTGCCGGGCCTGTGGAATGGCCACGCAGAGCGGGTGGGGGGTGGGGTGGCCTCCCCCACCAGAGAGGGCCGGATTCCATACAGCTAGCCAGAAAGGAGGGAGGCTGAGGTGGCCCTGCCAGTCCGTGCTGACTCCACGGTGCAATTGGGCTGTGCCTGGAATAGGGCCCTCAAAGCAAACGTTGGCCAGGTTACCTGTTGGCTGGGGCAGCCCTGGGAAGAGCCCTGGGAAGAGTTGAGTGTTTGGGACACGTGTTCCAGGCAGACCCGGCCATGAAGTGACTGCCTGGGCTGAGTGCAGCCCCAGCTGCCAGCGGGTGGGAGTGACCGTGTCAGGAACTGTTAGTCTTCCTGGGACAGGCAGAATGGGAAGGCTGTTCTGCAGCACTCCAGGCTGGGCCTCTCCGGTGCACTGTGCTGTCCCCTGGGCTCTCGCTGTCCAGCAGCGTGGGCAGTCCCGAGGCCTTTGGGACCACGTGTGTGGCGGCTCCTGGCTGCCTATTTCCTTCATGCTGCTCCCTGGGAGCAAAGGGTTGAGGCAGGAGAAGTCCCTGCAGACACTCACCTGCTTCTCCCTGGCTCTGTTCCAGAAGGACAAGAGGACACTATCCTGTCATATGAACCGGTGACACGGCAAGAAAGTAAGTATGGGATGGGATCCGGCGTCCCGGCTCCACGGTGCGTGGTGGTCTTGGCTTGTGCAGTGGCGCTTCTTAATCCAGGGTGCAAGTAATTGCCAGGATTTACTCCTATGCCGGGGTGTCTGGGGGGCAAGGACTCCAGTGTGAGGAGCAGAGGCGGGGCCAGGCTCCCCCAGCCAGCCTTTGGCCTTCGTAGTGGCCACGGCAGGAGCCCCAGGGTTCCTGGCGTGATTTGAAGGGTGTGCTGCAGTAGCAGTGGCTGAGAGCCCTGGGCCTATTTTACTGCCCCTTTCGCTCCCCCCTCAGCAGCGCTGCCCTACCCTCCTGGCAGGGAGCAGACGGGGCAGCGTGAAATGCCGCTACAGCAGTGCTCTGATGTTGGCTGGGGACAGGCTGGTGGCCAGTGACTGGCATGCCCTACCAGCTTGCTTTCCCGCCAGCTTCATCAGACCTTGCATCTCCAACCAGCAGCAGAATCTAGCCTCAGGCGCATGCTGGACTGCTGCTCTGGGAGGCCGGGAAACCGGGGGCTGTGAGGCATCCAATGAGAACAGGAGGGGCCCTTGGCTGCCTCTGCCTGCAGACTCTGCTCGCCACGGGCCTCTGGCCACTGCAAACACTCGAAACTGGCTATAAAGCTGCTGCTGCCGTGAACCCACCCGGTCTCTTCTGCTCTGCTTCTCCTGCCCATGAGCATACGTGCCTGGAGCCAGAGCTGGGAGCACCCTGTGCATTGTTCGCCTGGGAGCCGCCAGTTCACTAGCTCTTCAGCCGGAGCAGAGCAGGTTGTGTTCTCCAGGCGCGTGGTGTAAGTGCGGGCAGCACGTCTGGGAGAGGAGGGGCATTCCTACCCTGCACGCGCACCACGATCCCAGCCGCCTGCACTTGGAGCAGCGCACCGGAAAGCGCGTGCAGCGGCATGTCAGAGAAGAGGTGTAAGCACCAGGTTTCCATGCTGCTCTCTTGCTGAGAGTTGCTGGTGTGTTCTGTGGGCTGTGCCCAAAGACCAGTCTCTAGAAACTGTCTCCACGTGCATGAGAAAAGTGCCCTTGTTTTAGAATGGGAACGGTTCTGTCCTTGGGTAGATCTGAAAGCTTTGCAAGTGAGCCGCAGTATGAATGGCCGCCCTG
>JANRFK010001158.1:1041383-1055208 GCA_030068395.1 Apalone spinifera | reverse complement strand
CTGGGACTTTTCAGCTTAGAAAAGAGAAGACTGAGGGGGGATATGATAGAGGTAGATAAAATCATGAGTGGTGTGGTGGTGTGGAGAGGGTGAATAAAGAAAAGTTCTTCATTAGTTCCCATAATAGAAGGACTAGAGGACACCAAACGAAATGAATGGACAGCAGGTTTAAAACTAATAAGCAAAAGTTTTTCATACAGCACATAGTCAGCCTGTGAAACTCCTTGCCACAGGAGGCTGTGAAGGCTGGGACTATAACAGAGTTTAAAGAGAAGTTAGATAAATTCCTGGAGGTTGGGTCCATTAAGTGCTATTAGCCTGGGAGTAGGAATGGTGTCCCTGGCCTCTGTTTGTGGAAGGCTGGAGCTGGAAGGCACGAGACAAATCGCTTGATCATTGTCTTCGGTCCATCCCCTCCGGGGTACCTGGTGTTGGCCGCTGTCGGCAGACAGGCTACTGGGCTAGATGGACCTTTAGTCTGACCCAGTACGGCCGTTCTGATGTTCTTATGTTCTAAGCTCAGGGTCGGGGGTCTCACTGGACCAACTTGATTTTCATGCAGACCTACTCCTGGGTCCGCATGTGGCCTCTGGTGGCCAGGCTGGCAGCCATGCGGCTGTAGACGGCCATGTTCCTGTGCCTAGTGCGGAGATTGTGGACGTTGGAGGCCTCCCCCCAAACCTCGATAAGGTCCACGCTCTCCGTACTAGACCAGGCGGGCGCCTGCCTCTTGTGGCCCCGGGCAGGCTCCTGGGAGCCGCCAGCCTTGTCCTGGGAAGAGGCAGAGGGCTGGGTGGCAGCGGGTGCCTGGCTCATGCCGTGCCAGGTGCAGGGTCTGTTGGCTGGGTGCTGGCAGGCTTGCACCTGGCACGGGCACTGTAGCCAGACCGTGGCCCTTTAAGGGCTCTGGGGCCGGGAGGGGGCAGAAAAGTTTCCCTGGTTTGGCCCAGAGTGGCCACCAGGGCAAGCTGGGAAGGGCTAGCCTCCAACTAGTTCGAATTAAGTGGCTACACAGCCCTTAATTCAAACTACTTACTTGGAACTAGGCGTTAGTCCGCGTAGGGGAGGTTTACCTAGTTCCAATGAAGGAGAAGGAGGTTTACCTAGTTCCAATGAAGCGCTCCGCTAGTTTGAATTAAGTTCCAACTAGCGGTTTGCATGTGTAGCGCCCATGAAAGTTAATTTGAGCTAACAGCTGTTAGTTCGAATTAACTTTGTAGTGTAGACAGACCCTCACTTCTACTGCTTTCCCCGCTCCACTAACCCAGGTACCCTACCAAAGGAGATTAGGTTGGTTCTTGACAATATAACCCCATTGTCTCTGTGCTTACACATTGATCTGTCAAAGGCAGGGTGCTAGACTAGTCAGTAATTCGCTGAGTCCTGTTTGCTCCCTTTTGATAGACGGGTAGTGTGTGTGCCCTTCTCCAGTCATCTGGCATCTCACAAGGCCTCTGAGCTCCAGATCATTGCTAATGGTTCCAGATTTGCTTTAGCTAGTACCCAAGGGTGAATTTCATCAAGCACTGCTGCCTGGGATACATCTAGCTTATCTAAATTGTCTTTACCCTGGTCTTTCCTATTTTCTCTTATTCCTTCTGCATTCTTAACATTGTGTTCAGTATCTGCTTGTAGTTTTACCATTTTAGTGAAGATTGAAGCAAAACTGACACTTAAACAGTTTTCTTCACGTCCTCTGTTTTTATACCCATTAAGTAGAACTTACATTTTCCTTCATCTCCCTCTTGCTCCTAATGTATTTAAAGATCCTCCTCTTATTACCTTTATGTCCCTTGCTAGGCGTGACTTGCTTTGTGCCTTTTCCCTTCTGATTTTGTGTCTCCATGCTTATGCTATTCTGTATTCTTCAGAGCAATTTGTCCATGTTTCCAGTTTTTGTAGGATTCCTTTTTGATTTTCAGATCATCAGAGAGCTCCTGACAAGTCATAATGACCTTTTACTATTTTTTTTCTCTTTCCTTCCCATCAGGATAGCTTGTTGTTCTGCTTAAATATTGTCTCCATGAGAAGCTGCCAGTTCTCCTCAACTCCTTTGTCCCCTTAGTTTTCCATGGGACCTTACCCACCAGTTGTCTCCTTTTTAAGTCCTTTGTGCTTATTCTGCTGCTTTCTTCCTGTGGTGTCATCTGCAGAATCTGTCCTTCAAGAAGCGTCCCTGTGGGTGTTCCATTTCAGATTCCGCCTGTGCCTTTGAGCAGAGCTTTTTTGGTAGCAGTACCCCCCCAGTCTTGTGCCCTGTGCGGGAAGTATAAAGGGGCTATAAAGTCTCTCCCTATTTTTGGGTCCTTTGCTCAGAGAGTTAAGCTGCTGCTTCCTCTGCAAGGCTATTCTGATAGTGACAGGCATTCTTAATGCTTCTGCAGTTTGAGAGATGCTCATATTCATTGTAAGTGCAAGATGTGCACTTCTTCCTCTCCCCTTGCTCCCCCCATGATACATCCTGGAAAACATAGGCAGTCCAAGCTTAAATGTCTGATAAGAGCAAGCCTTAAGACCAGCTTTGAATCCAGGGCCAGAGGACTTCCCACTGTAGCTTGCACTTAGATATACATATAGGGAAAACCAGTAAAAGTTAATGTAACAAATCATAGAAATTCAAATGACAGCGAGTGGAAGTATTGGGAAGAATTGTTATAGATCGAATACAATCCTAATATGCATTCTAGAACCTACCCCTATGTCACTAGCTGCTCTCTCTCTCTTAGGGTATGTCTAAACCTCATCCCAGGAGGCATACCTGGGAGGTTGACAAATGCCTTTGATGTAGACCCCCGCGTGTCCAGACTACCGCGCTGTGCCGACAAACAGCTGATCGCACAGCGCAGCAGCCATTTAAATTTAAATGAAGCGGCGATTATTTAACTCGCCGCTTCATTTTTCTATGTTGGGTAGCCTAATCTACATGCCTCTGGCGACAGGCATGTAGTCTAGAGGTACCCTAACACAGCAATGGTCACTCAAAGCCCTTCCAGCATTTTACACTCAGGCTGTGCCCTTTGCACCTCCAGATGTGGGAACACTCCACTGCCCTTATTCCTACGCAGGGCTTCCCCTGCGTGTTTCTTTCCCTGCACACTCCTTTTTGGTAGATCGTGAAATCTCTGAATCCGCATCTGGCTTAGTGTGCAAATGGGCCTACACTGGCCAACACTAGGGCCAGACAAGAGAGAAGCATCTGTTACCCCTTGCCCAGAAAGGACCTGTCCGAGACAGGTTACTCGTCTTAAGAACATAATTTTCAGTATAGAGGCAGCTCTGGAAATGAGATCCATCCATTGAACCGTGATTGATTGACCAGTGGCTACGGGCACTCTGCAGACTTTGGACACCCCTCTGTTGTGAATTGTATCCAACCCATGGCATCTCTGTAAAACCACAAATCCTCTGTGTCCTCTGCTAGCTGGCACTACAGGGTCCTGGGGCCACGTGGCTTGTAGCAGAAGGCTAGTGATTCTCTGAGCTTTCCAGCATCTTTCCACTCCACCCAAAGAACAGAAGCATATTGGTGCTGGAAGGAGCTGCAGGAGCTAGACTTGCATTGCACAGGCAGCAAGAGAGCACATGAAGTTCAGCACGTTGCCCAGTCTCTTGCAATAAGTCTGTAGGGGCTGCACAAGGAACTAGCTCCCCAAAGTATGGAGGGTTCTCAGCACTGGTGGTGGCAGTAGTTTTTTGTTTTAAGTAAAAATTGAAACGATTCTCATCCATGCCTGGCAGGGAGATGAATCGGAGGCAGACGTATGAACAAGCCAATAAGGTCTTTGACAAAGCCATGAAACTGGAGCAGGAGTTTGGAGAGTATTTTACAGGTAAGAGTCCTGCAGAGCAGAAGTCACCTCATCAGCACCACCTTGCTGCCATATTTATGGGATATTCTCCCATGCCTCTGAAAACAAAAGAATTCAGAAATGGATAGGAATCTGTGAATGCAGCTTCCGAGACCAGGGGTAAGGGCAAACCTGTCCCAGACAGAGCAGCAGCTGTGCAGGATTTTCTGCTTTGCTAAAGGCAGCAAGGAGAAAGGGGCAAACAGAAATGCAACACTTACTGAAGGGCTGCATGCTGCATGGGAGTTAGCCCATGGGAACAGCAGCCAGAGAGGAGCCGCTTATGAACTGAAGGATGAAATTAGTGACTTAAGAGGTGAAGAAGACTGACCTGCTTTTAGTCTGTCAAGAAAAGCACGGTACCTTGGCTGCTTAGGGGAAAGGGCCTGTAAGGGATACATGGCAACTTGTGCCTCTGCAGGTAAGCTAGCCAGCACGGCAGGGCTCCTCCCATGTTAAGGAAAATGGCAGAAGTGCTGCACCACACAATTTCTGGAAAATAACGGGCAGCATAGGAGCAAACGTTATTATCTTGAAAGAACGGTGTGATCCCACCAACTGCCATCTCATATGCCTGACTGCTGCCCTAGGGACTTGCCCAGCTAAACTACAAGGCAAAGGCGGTGTTCGAGCTAGAACGAGCCTGTTGCTGGGCATTTAAAACCCTCTCCAGGATATTGTCCTTTCACAAAGATGAGCAAGAGAAGCCCAAGGAATGCCAGTGCCCAAAGGTTGCTGATGCCAACAGGGCAGGGAGAACATAGGCAAGGCCCACTGTATCTTTACTTTTTACCAATGGACAGTTTCATGTGGAAAATAAGTGCAAATTGTCTCATTGAGCAAAACACTGGGTAAAACCCCGAAACTGGCTGCTGCTAACTGGAAGCATCTTGCGGGAGGAAGGTGCCTCTTCAGGAGCAACAGACGCTGGGATTAGGCAGGCCTGATTTAGCATGTGTGTGATCAGAGACAGAGTGAGCAGCCAAGGGTGATATTTCCAGGTGATGCTAAATTGGAAGGAGGCTGGAAACATAGGCAGGAAATAATGGAATGGGATTCTGCTGGGAGCAGGAATGGCTGGGAACAAGCCCTGCAGCAATAGAGGAGAGCAGTTAGATTATTCTGCAGTGTGTTATGGCTGTAAAAAAGCCACTGTGATTCTGGGCTACATGTATGAAACGTGTTCTCATGAATCATGGAGGGGGATGGACTGCCTGTGGGACATTGGATGCCAGAAAAAAATGACACGTTGTGAGGAATCTGACAAGGCAACCAAATGATGTGGGAGTGGGAGCAAATGAATTCTGGGAAGAGATTAAAAGCTAAATGTGCCTGGCTTCATTAAGCGTAGAGTCCAACTCAATAGGGCACACCCAGCCCTCTACACTGTAGTTAAATGAGGGCAACCCCATCAGGGAGTTTTGTGATACCCAGGGGTGTTACAGTAGTAAGATAGTATTGCCAAAGGGAAAATGCATGGCCTGTTGGACATGAGATGCACTTGGCTGGGAAATGCTCTCCCGGAAGCACCAAGAACTTCTTCCCATGGGGGCTGGAAACTAAACTAGATCCCTGGGCCAGCGGGAATCTGTAATGAGCCCATCTTTATGCAAGTGCCTGCAGCTCCTGTTCCAAGGTGGATGAAGTAACCAACACTGAGCTCCAAAAGGTTCTAGTACCTAGTATGTTTTGAGTGAAGTTGTCTGAAAAGTTGATTGTCAGCCCCTTGTTGAGAGACTAGTTGGTACTTCGTACACATGACAAGAGTCTGTCAACCTTTAGCTGCTTGCAGATGCTCTGTATCCTTAACTCTCCATGGCCTCGTTTGCCTGTTGTCTGCTGTTCACTGAGTGCATATCTAGAACGACACACAGGATTTGCTCAGGTTTGCTGGTAGCTGTGCCACATTGTCCCCTCCCTCCCCTTTGGCTCCTTTGCTCCACTGGCTGGGCAAATGACCTTAGCATGGCTGTGCAGGTGTGGTGCAGTGCTGACTGACTGGTTTATTCTTTCCCCTTTTTAGCCATTGTACAAGGAGACTCTCTGGAAGAGATATACAACAAAATCAAACAGATCATTGAGGACCAGTCTGGGCACTACATCTGGGTCCCGTCCCCTGAGAAACTCTGAAGACTTCCCCCACTAACTTCCTTGTGAGCAGATGTCTGAAATCCCTCCCTCTCCTATGCTCCAAGGGGGGAGAGGACATGAATACTCCTCCTGCCCCTTTTTTAGATCGTCGCGAGATTGAGTTTTCTAGTCCTGTTTCTTTTCGTTGGGATAAATCAGTCTCACTTCTGTGACTGTCCCCACCATTCCTGCATGGACCTTCCCACTGCTCCATTAGAGACAGATGAGATCCCATTCAAGTCGTTTTTTATTATTAAAACTTAACCCAAGCAAGATGGGAGGAGATGGCTGAGGACTTGCATAAAGAACGACCGAAACAATGGATTTTTGAAAATGAGCTAGGACTGGAGCTCCTGGGAGCGTTTCTTCCAAGCATGTGTCACTGCCTTGCAGCTCTGAAGGGTGCAACAGAAAAGCAAGCATTTTATTTATCTGTATATGTAATTTATATATAATAGAGATATTATATATATATTATATATATATATATATATATATGTGGACTAGAAAACCTGAGGGACCTCCTAAAATGGTACTGTATTATTGCCTGGATGTTTTAAAATGTTTTGTCCCAGTTACTGGGCGTGGGAGTCTGGTCAAGAAGAGATTGAAACGGTACCAAGTGCTTCAGATGCTTCTTGCATCTGGTCAGTTTTCTGAGAACCAAAGCCCAGATCTTTGGGGTAAGGCAGAGGGGGCCAAGGATCCAGAATAACACATGAACCTGTATCAGCTGATCTGAGTGAGACTGGAAGACCCAGACTGAGCAGGGATGGCAAAGCAAGAGAGAATGGATAAGACATGATTAAATTGCACATTGTTTTACACACCACCTAATGTGTTTGCATGAGAGGTTTCCTTTTTGTTCTATTTTTTTAAGCAGATGTTAAACCAAAACCATATTGTGTTGCTGTGTCAGCATTTTTATTCAAATTTTCTCATGTTAATAATCTGTGGGTATAAAGTCCAGTTTTTTAACTTATTTTTTAAGATGATTACATTGTAAATAGAACTCAGACCCAGGGAGTCATAGTTAATCTACAGACTTTATTGAATGAGCAAGCCGTCTGATCTCTGCTGCTGCCGGAACACTTCACTGTGGATGCAGCAAATGCTATCCAACTGGTCTCCCTGGGGCCCTTAGACTGGATCTGAATCTGGTGTGTGATAAGGTGAGGGAATTTTAGTTTTTCTCATGGAAGCACACTGGTATTCCCCTCTGCTGCTGGAAGAAAACCACAGCTGTGCCTGAATGGAAACTCTCAACTTCCCGAGTCAATAATGGAATTTAAAACAGACTTCAGCATTTCAATAACCATGACAACTGCTGTCCCCTGCCGTGGGGGAGGACGTGTGCTATTGAACAGCTGTGCATGCAATGCAGCAGTGTCTCTTACTGAGTCCCTGGGACTCAGAGCTTGGCAGACAGTGCTTGTTCACTTTTTCTGTTTAGTATTTCTACTACTGGAAGTGTCTGCATAAAGCCTGTTCTGGCGTTTGGGATCCACTGTCTTGGGAGCTTTGCTTGCAGTCTGTTGGGCATGAAGATGCAGACAGAATTGTACAATCATATTGTATAACCAAGCAATTTTGTGACCAGATGAGTGGTGTAAGACCACAGACAGGTAGTCTTCCATAGACTGAGAGGCTGCTGCTTTTGAGAAGCTCAGGTGTGTGCATTTGAATGTGGCTGCACCTCGGGAAAAGAGCTTCCAAAAGGATTTGTGGATTTTCCAACCTAGATCTTGTTATTCAAATACCCCTAATTCTAGTGCAAGAGCCCCCACTTCTGCAGGAAAAAAATATAAACACTTTCTTCCACTCCCATCCACCAGAGCGAAGGAGATCACCATAAAATGGAAGCAGGTATGTCTTCCTCCTTTCCATGTAGTGACAGTTGGATGCTACAGGAGGAAGCCAAGTGTTCCTAACTAATGGGATCAGACCACTGCTGTTTCCAGTTAGGAAAAAAACATGCTAATAGTGTCCACTCCCTAAGGTGACAGGCAGCTGTTTGTGTTGGTGTGTTGTGTGCAGTGGGCTGTTTGAATGAGAACTGCTGTAAGTGTGTAGAGAGACATTCTGGGAAGCTAGACGCTATTCCTTCAGTGATTGGCAAGTAGCACCAGAGAGGATTTAGCAGGCCTGTGAGAGTGGAGGCAGTGCAGCACAGCACACTGATAGAAATACCACTGTTAAGAAGTGGAGCTAAGACTGCTGTTGAGCTAGTTGCAATGGGATGGCCAGTGTTTATAGCTACTGCCTGTTCTATTGGTTCTGCTCTGGATGCCACACACCCCATTCTCTGGAGAGCTGGTAGATGTGAATTAGGAGCATGTTCCTAAGACGCTAGTCTTAAGGTTCCAGTTCTTTTACTCTTTTTCTGTCTCCCCCTCTTCTAGTCACATGGAGGAAAAAGGCCAGTGTGCTCCATGGCACAGGTGAAAGTATCCAGTCAGTCATGACACTAGTTGCTTACCAGTGTTTCTTCCAAGGAGACATATATTTTTAATAAACAGAGAGTTGCAATGAACTCTGTCTCAGAAACCTTCTTGTAAAAACTCTCCTCATATAGTGGGCCCTTGCTACTTTGGAGTTGATCTGGCATCTGAGTGTGGTCTAGCAGGGCTGCAGTGAACTGAGGGGGTATGCTCAACATGACACAGCCTGAAAATGTTTAGGCTTGCAGATGGGAGGGGTGGACCCTAAAGAATAAATCCTAAAACCCAGCAGTCGCTGGGTTCAGATTAGTGACCACATCTACAAAAAGGCCCTCCTTTCCAGCTTTGTCAAGGCTACTAGCTCTTTGAGTTGTGGCCTTTTCCTTGTGCTGCATATTATATTGTGCCAAGGCAGTTGGACCAAAGCCCCTTGCTTGCAGGCCACAGATTCTCATGCCTGCAATGTGGGGAATTTGCTGCACCATTTAAAATTAGTGGAAAGTGTGCTTTTATTAAATGCCTGCCGCATCTGGTCCTGCATGTACTCAGAGGGGAAGTGGTTTGTTTTTCACTGACAGGCATATGAAGATATTAGGAAAATCTTTCCTGAGGAGGGTGGTGAAGTACTGAGTTGGGTTCCCTAGGGAGGGTGTGATTGGGATTGGTCCTGCTGTGGGCAGGGGGCTGGACTCGACCTTCTGAGGTCTCTGCCAGCCCTGAGATTCTATGATTCTAAGCTGGGTAATATTAAAACTCAACTTGGTCAGACATGTTGTTGGTACAATACTGGTGGGTAGAAGTTATGATCGTTACATTAAAATGTTGGGGATGGAGTTAAGCCTTCACTAAAAGTTAAAACCTATTTTTGCAATTCAGTGTACGCTTTCCCTGTGTGAAAGAGTTTGATGGGGAGAGGCTGCTATTTCAATGGAGCATAACCAAGTAGCAGACCCAGCCTTAGAATCTAGGGGGTGAAACAAATCAAGGGGCTGGAAATTAATGTTTCAAATAACTGATCTAATTTAATAGATGGTTTAACTTGTTAAATTGAAACTTATAAAAACCTTAGAGCTTGTTTTCAGATCATGCAGATAAGTGGAACTTTCCCCATTCTACAAGCTCATAAACCAGTGTGTTTTAAGAAGCTATTTCCTAAATGATTACTTTTATTACAAAAGCTTCATGGGGTAGCCAAGTGAGCCTGTAACAGGAAAAACTTAACAATGAACAGACTAACAAAACATGTAGATAGTATCAGGAGCTTTCGTGGGCACAACCCACTTCTCCAGGCACTTATAAAGTGCAACTGAGTTTTGATTTTAGTTGGAATGAATTAAAGCTCTTACCTGGGAGTTTTCCTTTCAGAAGCTGGAGCTGCAGGAATGAAGTGGCTTTTGAAGACCAGCTAACAGAAAGCACAAGGCAGCTTACTGACAACTCACAGGTTATAGCCCATATATTGAATGTTGTGTTTAGTTAATGAGTCAGATTGAAAATAGTCCTCTAGTCTGGTCACTGCCAGTTGTTATACTTCAGGTGCAAAAGCCTCAGAATAGACAATGAAAGGAGAGGTAGAGGGTCTCTCAAAGCTGTTCCCTCATGCCCTGAAGTGGAGGCTGTCACGTACCTTACAAACCTAGCCAAGCCTGCTGTGAATGCAGATCTTGATCTAAGCACTGAACCCTTTCTTGAATCCTGCCGGGTGCTCTGTCCAATAATAGCTGGTGGCAGCAAGCTCCACAGCTTAATTACTGTGTAGTAAAGATTTCTCCAGCTGACCAGAAGGGTCACGCTCCTCCTTCAAGTCCTATAAGCTTGGGAGCTTAGACCCAGGGAATGAATGGAAAGATAGTGCCTGTGCTGGCACCCCCAATGCTTCGGGATACCCACCTGAACCAACTACAGCTGCAAGAAATGGTCTCAGAACAATTAACAGCTACACATGAATGTCTTGAAGTTGAGCGCCATGAGCCCTGCCTGCTTAGTGTATCGACCTGTTCTGATTGGTATGGCTGTGCTCCACTGTACAACCAAACAAGGAGGCACTCAGGTATTCAGGTGTTCTCTTTTTGCCAAGAAATCATCACACTCTGGCAGCAGTGTCAGCAACACAGAATAACCTTGCTGGCTCTACATCTCCTAGGAGTCAGCAACAACCAAGCAGATTTCTCAAGAAGACAGACAGTAACTATGGCCCCCCCCCGGCTCCCAAGTGGCACTGCTGCTTTGAAGCATCCTCTCCTATTCCCCTTCCCTTGCTGCCTCTTTGGCTATGTCCTGACTGCAGGCTTCTTTCGGAAGCAGCTTTTCCGGAAGAGATCTTCTGAAAAAACCTCTTTGGAAAGAGCGCATCCACACTGCCCAAGTGAATCAAAAAAGCAATCTGCTTTTCTGAAAGATAGCATCCATTCAGTGTGGACGCTATCTCGCATGTAAGCTGTATTTACTATGGATGGAGCGGCCACCGAGGCACCTGTGTTTTTTCCGAAAGAGCTCTTTTGGAAAAAGACTTCCTCGTAGAAAGTGGTTTACCAATGTCGGAAAAACCCGTGTTCTTTTGATTTTTTTTTTTTTCAAAAGAACGCGATTTTGATGTAAAGTGTGGATATAAGTGAAGTTTTTCCGGAAAAACAGCCATCTTTCCGAAAAACCTGCAGTGTAGACATAGCCTTTCTGATAGAGACACTGAATGTGTCTGTCATGCAGCTAATGTCTGTGATAGAAGAGCAGGGACAGTGTTCTTTAAACTTCAGCATAAGCAGAGGTGTTTGCCTCCTACTACCAGATACTTTTCCTCCGTTGATAGGCTCAAGGGTACATACAGTATATACCTTTCTATCAACACCCATCTCTCAACCAAGCTAGATCTAATATCCCAGAACTATGGTCAACTCCTCCAACCAGCTTAGGGATATTAAATTTTGATTACCAGTAGTCAATAGGGTGCCTCCACCTTTGAAGTGTAGCAACAGCCCAAGGCTGTTGCTACACTTCAAAGGCAAAAGTGCTGCAGGGAGTACAGGGCCAGTGAGACAGTCTCCCCCCCACTGTCCCTGTGGCATTTCAAAGCGGCAGCACCACACAGAGCCCACGGTCAGCGGGGGAGGCCCCAGTTGATCCCGGGCTCCATGCAGTGCTGCTGCTTTGAAATGCCGCATGCAGCCTGGGGCATCCCCAGCTGGCCTGTGCTTCAAAGTGGCAGCACGAGGTGGAGCTGGAGTCTAGCCCCTACCTCCATGTAGTGCTGCTGCTTTCTTCTCCCCTTGCTGCCTCTTTCTGATAGACAGCAAGTGGGGGGAGGATGACTAGTTGACTATCTGATAGGCATTTGCTTATCCGATAGTTGACTAGTCGTTCCCCATCCCTCACGCAGGCATGTAGTCACTGCGTCAGACTGCTTTGATGTTGGCTGACTGGCCCCTGCTAACAGACATATTCATAAAATTCTTGTCCAAAGTAGGAAATTCTTTTGCGAGGAAGATTAAATAGCAAATGTATTTATTACAGGCATCTACTCTGCCAATCCTTGACTGTATGTGGCTAGTGAAGTAGCATGGATTGGTATTTAACATGCTCATGGTCAGCCTCACAGCAATATTTGTTAGCCACACACTGGTACAATCACAAAGACGGTTGCTTGTCTAATGGCATTGAAATGCTTTATGGTTTGCCTTCAGTCTTGCCTGCAGGTGAGAGCGGTTAGGTCCCTCCATGGGAAGAAGGTAGGGAGAAGGACCTAACCAAGGTCAGCGGTGAGGTGGTCTGACTTTCACCTGAACTGGTCTCAACTTGTCAGCCTCCCTGAGGTGAGGGAGCAGACTCTGGCTGTTGCCAGGGCTTGGCTATTACACCTTAATTTAACCCAGTCTTTCTCTTGCTGCTTTCTTCTTTGTGGCCATTGCTTTACAGCGCATCTCCAACTTGATCACACAGTGCACTTCTAATTAGCTGACCAGTGAACCTATCCACCAAACAGCAAGGTGCTTGCTAGAAGAAGGCTGGTTGTTTCTATCACCTCAGGTCAGTAAGGCTGCAGCTGGGTGTACCTCAATGAACTGCTGGTGAACATTATGCCCTTGACCTGGCTACCTGGGCAAATGCCCATCTGGAGAGGCACTACTACAACTGGTGTTTGGCTAGGAGGGCTAGCATACCATTCCCACCATTCAGGAAGGAATATTTGCCAGTCGACAGCAATGGGCGCCACCCTGTGTCTCAGATGGCACATGACCAGGAGTCATCACCAAATTTGTTCGGCTAACTGGATCACTAGGTTTTCAGGCCTATGCCAGGTGCTTATAGGGAGCACACCCCAAACACTGACCCATGCCCCACACTGCCTTCATAAGCATGAAGTGGCACTGAGCACAAAAGCAGCCCTCTCCCCCCAACAACTACTATTCAGAAATGCCTCCCATAGATGTGGGGGGTGCCACACTCTCCAATCACAGACTTACTGTTACCCCAGGCTAAGTAATCCTTATTGCACCTACTAGCTCAATACAATGCTGCCTAATTAGCACTGAATCAAAGCCTCTTGGTTGCCAAAACAAATGGCAGCAGTGGCCTAAAAGGACAAGATAGTGTGGCAATTGGAGAGGCAGCGGCTGCGTACCTGCTGGCATGAGCCATCTATTTTCATGTATGGACTGGCAATGTCTATGACTGCTGCAAATGGCAGCTGCTTGTGCCACTCTTCAGGAAATGAGCCAGCGACCAGCTGCAGAGCATCTCAAGAGAATGCTTAGCTAAAGATTGGCTTCCAGCTGATAGGTGGAGATGGGCCATCAACTGTAGTCTGGCATTTAATCAGGCCCCCCAAAACCACTAGCTTTACTTAGTGCCATGATTTTTCAAAGTAAGTGTTGGATTTAAAATTTGCCCTCTGGCTGTTGAGCCTTTAAGGTTCACATGCTCTATCGTGCCAGCAGGGCCTGGCTTTTACCTTTTTATTTTAAATGAAAGCAACCCCTGAAGCCATATGAATACCTGGTTCCACCCACATTTAGAGACAAGATTGAAACTATTAACCCGAAGCCACAAAAACCAGAAGGCAAACAATCCCAAATTAACTTTTTTTTTACATTTTGATTGAATTTGGGAGGGGCGGGAACAGGGGTGTGTGTGTGTGGCTGAGGGAAGAGTAATGCTTAAGTAAGTGGGAACAGCACCATGGTCTATAGCAGTGTTTCCCAATTTTATTTGGCCGAGGAACCCTTTTTAGCTTTTCAAGGAACCCTTAGGTCTGTCAAGCAAAAAAACGAAAAACGGGGGGAAGAAGGACTCACCAATTCATGAAAAATCACATTCCTTCCCCGAGACACACACCCACCCCCATCTCCCTTCCCTGCAGCCTCATCCGCTCTGTTCCCCTCCTCTCCATCACTTGCTATCCCCAGCCCTTAT
>JANRFK010001158.1:1027597-1041283 GCA_030068395.1 Apalone spinifera | reverse complement strand
AGCATGGGCACCACGAGCCCACACAACTCGCCACCCATGCCTCTGCTGGCTAGCTGTCTCTCTCTCTCTCTCTCTCTTTTTCAGAGGGGGCGGTGGAGCGCCGGCTCCTCGCGGAACCCCTAGGTAGGCTCTGCGGAACCCCAGGGTTCCATGGAGCACCAATTGGGAAACACTGGTCTATAGAAATAATATTTCATTTTTCAGTGTAATGCTGCAGCCCTGTTCAAGAACACCTCTGACCCTGAGCAACTCCTCTAAGAGGTAGTGCAGTGTTAGTTGGCCTTAGACAGTCAATGGTGTACTAGTTTAGCACCAGCTACATTATGTCAGTGGCCAGTGTTGCACTGTAATACTGAGTCTCAACTTTCATTCCAAACAGCTGCAAAGCTGACACCGCCACTGAAGGCTACATCTACACAGCTTCCCTCTTCCACAAAAGCCTATGCAAATGAAGTGCAGATTAGCATATTGCTGTGCTTCAGTTGCATAATTAATTAGGAGCTGTTTTTGCACAAAAGGTGCTGTCTACACAGCACCTTTTTGTGCAAAAATCCCCTCTTGCGCAAGAGCCATTTGTCCTCATTTTTTCAGGAAGAACGGCTCTTGCACCCGGGGAGGAGGGTTGCACAAAAAGTTGCTGTGTAGACAGCGCCTTTTTGTGCAAAAACGGCTCCTACTTAATTATGCAAACAAAGCACAGCAATATGCTAATCTGTACTTCATTTGCATAGGTTTTTGCGGAACAGGGAAGCTGTGTGGATGTAGTCGAACTGTTTAGTGGCACTACTGTAGGTACATGCACTAAAAATCCATGTGTTTTCTGTCCCTCTGCATATGCCCAGTGTGATCAAACTGTGAACCTCTTGGCTCATTTGAATGCCAATGCACTTCTCCTGGGTCTGCATGAGGGGAGCAATGTTCTAGCATCCTGCCCTTGTCATCCAGTGGTCCCTAACAATGAAAAGCAGCTAGAGGCTGATTCATCTGCATACACTAACTCTGTGGGCCACATCACATGAAATGTTCATTTACTTTGTTGTTCCTCTTGTTTGGTTATCATAGGGCAGCCCTTGCTGAACTATACTGATTATAAGCCCCAAGGCGCTCTGCTTTCCTGCTTTGCTGTCTCTTAGAAGGTAACACTTAAATAACAAATAGTCTAGTAACACCTTAAAGACTAACAAAACATGTAGATGGTATGAGCTTTCGTGGGCACAACCCACTTCTTCAGATGACAGGAGTGTTGGAAGTCCAGATCCAAAAATAAATAAGGGGGGGGGGAAGGAAAAAATGGAGGGGAGGAAGAAATAAAGAGAGAGTGAAGATCATCTTCAGAGGGATAGCTGAGTTAGTCTGTAACAGGAAAAACTTACAAACAACAACTAGTCTAGTAGCATCTTGAAGCCTACAAGAGGCTGAGAAGAACTATTAGTTTGCACTTGGAAAGGAAGATGACCAACACCAGATTCTACACAGACATCAAGAACCATTAGCACCTTCATTGTTTGGTTGGTTGATAATGTGCTAGCCATCTGATATCACAATTCATACCATTTGCAGAAGAATTAAACTTTTTGTGAATGAAGTTAAGGTCCAACCCTTCTCTGTATATTTGGCTTGTGCAATTGGTCTGAAACAAAACAGCTACTTGGAGATCCATTAATGAATGTCCAAGCAGATAAAAGTGTTCCCCAACAGGTTTTTGTGTGTTGCCTTTTCGGATAGCTCCTTTGTGTCTTAGAAGGTAATCACAGCTGGAGCTGTTTGTTTAAGTGAGCATGTAACCAAGGTTTTAAGTTCTGTGACCTACTCAAACATTCTATTTGCTTTTCTGAAACAGGGGCTGCATACCATAGTTTTACTAAGCTAACAAGGACTGTGACGTAGAGACAGTGCGAAGTTGTTTAAGTAAGGTTAAATGTTAGCTGGTGGGGTGGAGTCTGCTTATCCAATCCCTTCAGCCTCCTAGTGCATGTGCTGCTGTTGGGAAGGTTCAGAGTGAGCACTGACTAATGCAGGAAATTTCATTTAGCAGCTCATAACCTGCAGTACTAGACAAAGCTTTAGCATTTTATGTGTGACAGAAGGTGCAAGCAGCCACTCTCTTTGTGATAATAAAGTGACAGGTACAGTCCTGGTCAGCAGTTCTAAATGGCTGCCCATACTGAGATGGACTGAAAACTTAATAGAGGAAGACAATAGTGGCAGCCACAAGATACACAGGAGGCTGGAACCCTTTTATTGTTCACATTGCTGCTTTCTATAAAATCAAACATTTAAACTAAACTGTCTGTACAACAGCAGCCCTATCTTATGAATCAGCTTCCTACCAGTAAATAGCACTATAATAGTCCCTGAAAAAAAAGAGTTCACATCTCCCCAATAAAAACTTCCTGAAAAGTAAATAGCTTTACAATGGCCATCAGCAGCGGGGCCTGGGTGCTGGTTCCAGCACTCACTTGCAGAACTAGTAGCTTCTTCTATCCAGCCAAATGTTTCCAGAGGTCCCATCACCCTGGCTTGCTGCAGTCAGTGTTATTCTTCATTTGGAAGGAATCCCTTTGCTCTGTCCAACTTATCCAGCACCTCACCATAAAGACCAATCATCTGGGGAATATAACCACCATCAGTCCTCTGAGTGGATAAAGAAAAACAAAACTCTGCCATTCGATTGGAGAGTTGTTCCTACAACCTGAACTACACATTGCTTCACACGTGGTTTTTAAAAACCAATTTAACTATACTTGTTTAAAAAGCCATTAGTTAAATCAGTGCAGCCCACCTCCCCCAATGTGCTTGCATTCACACCAATGGAAAGGTGCTTGGAGCAGCATAACTTTCAGCTGCTGGCACACATCAATTTAACTATATCTATTTCCAAAACTGATACAATTACATCAGTATAAAAACTCCTGACCCACTCCGAGTTAATCGGGAGACACTGAAGGCTTGGCTGTGTATAAGACCAATGCCTGATGACTGCATACATCAGCCAGTCTATAAATTGCTGCAGTTGGGACTCTAAGGGCATCTGGACGCAAACATAGCAACAGCAGAAAGAGGCTTATCTGGCTAAGGAAAGCTAAGGGCTAAGAAAAGCTACACTGCTTTCTGCAGCAGTCTGACCCCCAACAGCTCGTCTTGCTTAAGCATCTAACGCAGCAGAGCTCAAACTCCATTGCACCATGAACCTCTTCTGACAAAAATTACTACACAGCCCCAGGAGGGGGAACCAATGAGCATGTCTGGCCGAAAGCTGCCACCTGGGGCTAGGGGTCCAAAACTGGCGTCCAAGCACTTCTGCCCTGGCTGGGGCATGTAACCTTAGCTATAGGCAGTGGGGCTGAGGCTTGCACTTGAGACTTGCTGGGCCCCAAGGTTGCAGCCTACCTTAGGGTCCTGACCCAGTTTGAGAACCCTGATCTAGTGGCTTCTTCTGCCTTGGCCATTTTTCTTTGAAGTGACTCCTTCCATGCTTCCCCACCCCCCCTGCAGTTTTCACCTGCCTGCCTTCTGCTCACACTCACCTGGCTTTCATAGCTGCTCTTCAGGGACCTGAGGTGATTCAGAAAGCGCATCCCCAGCCCACACCAGTGCTCAGCCTCCTTGTATTTACCAACAGTGTACTGAAATATTCCTGTATTCCAGGCTCTGGTCATCAGCCACAGGGTCTCCACCTCTGGGTACTCATCCTAAAGTAGCCAGCAAGGCAAAAACAACAATGCAAAAATTAGGCTTTTCACTCCTAAAGGTGCCTGGGCTACAGTGCATTGGAGTGTACTATTAAAACAGAGACCAAAGGGAGTTTTTCACCTTGGGCATGCAAAGGCCAGAATTCCTAGTAGTCTTTCCATAGTTCACCACTCATCTAAACCACTTCTGAACCGCTTACTGCCACCATGGGTGAGGAAACAATGGTTACTTAGCTCTCGTAACTGAGATGTATTGCCCATGTCCATTCCATGTAGGTGTGCCCATACTGTGTTCACAGCTCATCGCAGAGTTGTTTTCCCCGGTGGTACTGGTTGGGCTAGCAAGGGAGCTCTCTGGAATGGCACCCTTATATTGGCACATATATACCCCTGCTCCACCCCCTCAGTTCCTTCTTGCTGGAGTTCTCCGATGAAGGGGAGGCAGGTGGGATGTGGAATGGATTTGAGCAGCATGACTCAAAGAACAACAATTACGAGGTAAGTAACCATTTTGTCTTCTTCGAGTGATTGCTCATGTTCTTTCCATATAGGTGACTCCCAAGCAGAACCCTTCGAGGCAGGGTTGGAGGCTTAACCTTCAACAGAACAGAGTATTGCCCTACCAAGGCTTCATCATCTCCAGCCTGGTGCACTAAGGCAGAGTCATTAACCAAGGTGTGCACCAAAGATCAGGTGGCCACCCTACAGATGTCCAGGACAGGCACCTGCGCAATGGGCCTTAGTGGAATGGGCTCTCAGAGGCGAGGCTGGTAGCAAGCCTTAATGCAGGAGGTGATCCATGCTGAGATATTCTGGGCCAAACCAGGGAGGCCCTGCATTCTCTCAGCTACTGCAGTGAAGAGCTATGGGGCGTTGTGGAAGGGCTTTGTTCTAGCTAAATAAAAAGCTACGGCTCTCCTAATAGCTAGTGTGTGTAAGACTTGTTCCTTACCAGAAGGAACACCACCTCTAGAAAATGCAAATGCGGTTTGGGGTAAAATATGGATAGAAAAACATCCTGAGAAACATGGAACACTACCTTAGGCAGGAAGGCCAGGTGCAGACAAAGCCTGACCAAGAAAAAAGTGTAAGGGGGGGGGGGTCTGAAGTGAGAGCTCTAAGCTCAGACACCCATCTGGCTGATGTGATGGCCACCAAAAAGGACACCTTCCACAAGAGGCGCAATAGCGAGCAGGTTGCTAGGGGGACCAGTGAGCTTGGTGAGGACCAAGTTGAGATCCCATGGGGGAATGGGCTGGTGGACATGCATGTAAAATCTGGCCAGACCCTTCAGAAAACGATGGACCAAAGGGTTTGCAAACAGCATTTTGCCCTGAGAAACCGCAAAGTGGAGACAGCTGCCAGGCGTACCCTGACTGAATATAAACCCTGAACTCTTAGGTCCAGAAGGTAGTCAAGAACAGAGGGAATTGGGGGAGTCCTCTCTGGGGATCCCAGATAGAAAACTGCTTCCACTTTGCCAAATACGTGGCTCTAGTACAGGATTTCCTGCTCCCCAACAGGACCCTTTGGACCTGCTCTGAGCACTGGCATTCCAGCACTGTCAACCATGGGGCTTCCAGGCCATGAGATGCAAGACTGCAGGTTTGGATGGCAAAGCCTGCCATGGTCCTGCATTATCAGGTCCGGGTACATTGGGAGGGCAATCAGCTGCTCTGCCCAGATGTGAACCACTGCTTCTGCACCCATGCCAATCAGGATCAGAGAGGATCTGAACTCTCTGACTCTTAGGATCACCTTGTGAACCAGGGGGAAAGGAGGGAATGCGTAGAGCACACCAGCAGGTCAGGGAGTAAGGACAGTGTCCCCCGAAGACACTGGGCTGTGGTTCATGAAGGAGCAGAAATGGGGGCACTTACTGTTCCTGTGGGTCACATACAAGTCCAGGTGGGGAAACCCCTACCTCTAGAAAATGCAAATGGCAATGTCTGCTCTGAGAGACCATTCGTGACCAATAAAAAAACCTGCTGAGCCAGTCCGCCAGGATGTTCTGCGCCCTTGGGAGGTCTGAGGCCACCGGATGAATATGCTGCTCTATGCAGAACTCCCAGAGAAGGAGGGCTTCCTGACACGGGATGGGAACGAGCACCACCCTATCTGTTGATGTAAAATACTATTGCTGTATTGTCCAACAGGATCAAGACACGCCTGATCCTTCGCTTGACTTGACAAATGAGATGAACCACCCTCAGCTCTCTGACGTTTATATGAAGTGATAGCTCCGACTGGGACCACATTCCTTGTGTCGTTAGGGCCCCAATGTGGGCTCCCCATCTAGTGTCTGAAGCATCCGTCACTAGTCAGAACGATGGCAGAGGGTCGGAAGAACAGAAGCCCGGCATAAACCACACCCTTCTGGAACCACCAATAGAGGGAGGTTAGGGTGGCCTCTGGAACTGTCACCACCATGTCCAGCTGTTGGAAGGCCAGGTTGTGAACCCAAGCTAGCCACAGCTATAGTGGGCAGAGATGGAGCCTGGAGTGCTACACCATGTATGTGCATGAAGCCAAGGAGCCTCATACAGTTTCTGGCTGTGGTCATGAGGGAGGCCCATAGGCACAGGATGGATTTCTTGATGGCTAGAAACCGAGTTCTGGCCAGAGAGGCCGTAGCTACTGTAGAGTCCAGCAGGACGCCCACAAACTCTGTTTTCTGAATAGGGAGGACTTGGCCTTGTTCAGAAGGAGATCCAGATCTAAAAAGACTCCTGAATCAGGGATATATGCTTCACCACTTGGGCAGGAGAGGGCCCCAGAACCAGCCAATTATCCAGGTAGCGGTAGACCTGAACTCTACGCTTCTGGAGGAAAGCAGCTACCAATGCCATGCATTTGGTGAAAATGCTGGGAGTCGTAGAAAGGCCAAAAGGGAGTGCCGTGAACTGATAGTGGTCCTGGGCCACCGTGAAATGGAGGAAATGTCTGTGATGGATATATGGAAACAAGCATCTTTTAGCCCAAAGGCAGCATAGCAGTCTCCCAGACTGAAGGAAGGGATGATAAAGGCCATTTTGAACCTTGTCTTGGAGCTGTCAGCATTGAAATTCGAGGTCCAGAATGGGGCGAAAGCCATCCTTGGCTTTGGGAACCAAGAAATAACATGAATAAAGCCCCTTACCCCTGAACTCCATGGAAACCACTTCCACTGCTCCTAGAGTGAGAAGCTGCAGAGATGCTCATGAGAGGGGTACCTGAAGCGAGGTGGGAAGGAGGCTGGGAGAGGAACGGGACAGAATATCCATTTTGTACCATGTCCAGGACCCAACAATCTGTTGTTACGGTCGACCAAGCACAGTGGAAAAACAGATAAACAGTCCAGGAAGGGGAGGGCCAAAGTGATGACTCATACGCTATGCTGACTCAGACCTTTAAAATACCTGATGTGGCCCCTGGGATTTGGCAAAGGGTCCCGCCCCCTTATCGGAGGAGGAACAAGAGCAATGTCTGCCATTCCTGTTTCCCAAATTCCTACCCCTACGCCTAGTGAACCCAAGTCTGGGCCCTTGCTGGGGAGGGTGTGACAGGCCCTTGGGGTTCAAAGAATGCTTCTGTGAGGCAGGGTATGGATCCCAAAGAACTAAACAGGGGCTCTTGAGTCCATGCAGCTGGTTGTCGGACTGCTCTGAAAACAAGCCCACCCCTTCAAAGAGAAGGTCTTGGATGGTAGTCAGGAGTTCAAGGGGAACACTGGAGATCTAGAGCCAGGAACAAAGGCATAGGACCAGTCCTGTAGCCATAGTGTGCACAACCAGATCTGCTAAGTCGAGGGCTGCCTGCAGGACCACTCAATCAAGACACAAACCTGCCCTCCTCTGACAGGGCCTTAAATGTCTGCCATAAGTCTGGGGGCACAAGGTCTCCGAATCTGTCCATGGCCCCAGGCATAGTGGCTCAGGAGCACCTGCTGGTTGGCAATCCTGAGCTGCAACCTGCCAGAGACTTATGCCTTATAGCCCAAGAGGTCCATTTTCTTTGCCTCTCTGTTTTAGGTGTCAAGCCCAGCTGTCCTTGCCATTGCCTGTGATTTGCCACCTGAACAACAAGGGACCCTGGCAGGGGATGAGAGAAGAGATGTTCATGGCCCACCTGAGGGACATAATATCTCTGCTCCACCCACTTAACAGTCGGTGGGATGGATGCCGGGATTTGCCAGTGTTTTGGTGATGGCGAGCACCACTCTGCTCAGGACATCCACGTTTAGGGTATCTACTGTAAGGTCCGAGTCCTTTGACACCTGCTCAGCCTGGACTCCTAAGCTCTGTGCAAGGAGCTTCAGGAGATCCCGGTGGGACCTTGAGTCCATCGAGGGCATGGACAGAATGAAGCCCCCCAGGTGCCTCATCAGGGAAAGAGGACGAAGAATCCTTCAGCACCTGCTCTTCCTGCTGATGGTGTTGATCCAGGTTTTAGAAGGCAACTGCATACTCCAGGCCCATGACATGGGCTGGTTCCATTCCCCATCTCCGGAAGGTCTGGGACATGGCTTATGGGGGGCTTGAGAATGAGCATATGGAGGGGAGTGGGATAGTGGGGTCACTGAGAGCGGTGCTCTAGGACCTAAGTAGGTGGAAGCCGGTTGGTAGGGACCTGGGCCCTGGGCCTGGTGGTAAGTCCAGGGGGTCCAGAAAGGCCACTGCACCGCTGCCACTGAGGTGGCCATGATGGCTGAGGAGGCTGAGCTGAAACACTGCGGTGCCGGGTACAGTGCCATGAATAGGAGTGGTGCATAACTGAGATGTACCATCCCTGGAGAAAACTGACTTGGCCTCGGAGTCAGTGGAATAATCCAAGGCCGACATGGTTGGTGCCGAGGAGCATGTCTGGCTATTGACTCTGGCTTGCCCTGGTCTGGGGCAGAGGAGACAGCATCGGGTGCTCCAAGGGCAGGGCCACTGACAGTGCTGGGGTTCTGTGCACTGGTGACGGCCCCGATACAGGCCCCGAAGTTGGCGGTGCCCTCTGGTGAGACCTGGGTACCAGCAGGTTGGTGCGGGAATTCCCACGCAGTCTCAAACGTGTCTGGCGTGAAGGGCCAGTCCACCTCAACCAGGTCGTCATCATCTGAGCTTGGGTCCCAGGGTGGGCTCGACTGGTGCTGACCAGGAGCCGGTGCCCTGGGGGCTGTGGCCGCAGAGGCCGAGTACCCTGCTTGGGGATGCACTTTTGACACATGCCTTGATGGAGACCTGCCCTGGCTAGATCTCCGCTTTTTCTGATACACAGGGGACTGAGAGCGGTGTCGGCACTGGAGACAAGCGAGAATGTCCCAGCACCTCCTGCACAGAGGCCGGTGCACTCTGAGTGGCTGGTACCACTTCAGCTGCTGGTGCCAGGTGGAGAGCCACCTCCATTAGGAGAATTTTCAGCTGAGAGTCTCTCTCTTGCTTAGTACGGGGCTTGAAACTATGGCACATCTTATAATTGTCCATAAGATGGGCTTCTCCGAGGCACGTTAAGGAATTTTCAGGGGGATCTCCACAGGGCATTGGCTCGAGGCACTTAGCACAAGGCTTGAAGCCTTGAGGCCCGGGCATACCCCACATAAGGCACACGGGGAAGCAATCGCAAACCCCTAACTATTTACAGTATGAACTACTACTAACAATGAACTAACTAATTAGCACTAAAACTGAACCAGAAACTGCTAACAACAATGAGAAGCGCTAAGGTGCTGTGATGTAGTGGGGTTGGGCTGTGAGTGGGCTTGGGCTGTGAGTGACCTCCACTGTCTGCTATCTGCAGCACAGCCAGCAGGACAGAGGATGAGTCATTATGCAAAAGGGGCTTCGTAACCTGTCTGACCAGCTACCCCCCAGGGAGAGGAACAAAGGAAGGTGGAATGCCGCATGTGGCTGGGGGCAGGGCTGGAAGTGAGTTGGTTAGTTTCTGTCTGGGTATCATGGAGGAAGCAGCTGAGCCAGGGGCTGGGATTTGAGGGCCCAGTCCCCCACCCCATCTCAAGGGGGGCTGAGGCATCCTGGGCCTGGCCCTGTAATTGATTGCATCTATGCTGTGCTGTATCATGGAGAAGCAATAAACTCCCTCTATTCTGCTGGCTGGTGGAGTCTGTCCATGTCATTACGGGGGTGCAGGAGACGGGAAAAACCCAACGCGCCGTCACAGGTGCACTTGTTAGGCAAGCGAGATGTGTTCCAACGACTGTCACAGGCGGTAAGAAGCAATTAAGGGGGTGCCAGCAGAGGTATATATGTGCCGATATACGGGCGCCACTCCAGCGGGCTGCCCTGCTAGCCCAATGGGTACCACCGAGGGAAAAAATCTTCCAACGATCTGTGCATATGGCACGTGCACACCTACATGGAACGGACATGAGCAATCACTCCAAGAAGAATGTGGCACTCTTGTCTATTGTTAGGACAGAACATACAATCCTGTGGTACTGGGACTGCTCCAAGGTGGCTGCACATGGCAGGAGAACTTGCATATGGAAAGTAGAGCATGTATGCATGCTTGTGCTCTATTTGCAGCATATCTGAAATCACAGCAGCAATATTTTGGGGCTCATTTGACATGCACTGAACTGTGAGAACGGACTGTTACGCAGACTTGGAGTGATTTGCCGTGGTCCCAGAACTTCGGGATGTTGAAGATCATATCCCTAGAGATGTGTGCCAAGCTAGCCCCTGTCCAGCAGCACAGAAGACCAGGATGAGAGCTGCCCTTAGTGATACTCATCACATGGAAGCTTAAAAACTCAGATCACTAGCAGTTAGAGGGAAAGAAATACACTATGGGAAAAATCAATTAATTGCATCCTCCTTCATGATTTTCCTCACTGATGCTGAATAAGGGGCATATTGTTCAGCTTATTTTCATCCATGAGAGTCTAAAGCCAAATCTTGCTTTAGCTCCATGGTACAGATTTATACTTCGGGCCTGCCAAGGCGGCACAGAAAACCAGGAGAAGGACTAACAAACCTCAACGAAAGGAAGACTTCACTCTCCAGAAAACCAGTCCTGATGGAGAGAGTCTTGAAAAGTATGTGCATTATAGCAGGTACTGACTTCAAGGAAAATCATTTCTAAGTCATTTGAAAAACAGGAATTGAAAGCTCATGATCCCATCTACATGTTTTGTTAGTCTCTAAGGTGCTAGTAGTCTATTTGTTGTTTTATAAACAGATGAGTCATCAATGGCAACACTGCAAGCCAAATTTCACCCAGCCCCATACTGAGGACGGGAAAATGGCAACTGTAGTAAGATGAGGGCCTAAAACAGGGCTAATCAACTTTGGAAGCCTTGGGGGCCACAATGACATTCACAGCACATGTCGAGGGCCGCAACTTAAGTGTGGTTGCATATATATGCAAATTGCTTCTTTCACACATTGCCCCAGTGCTCCCGGCACTTCCTCCCTGGGGGCTAGAAACGCCAACACCCTGTACCCGTCTATTCCAGCCAGCCCGTCCTCTTGCATCTTTCAATGCTCACCACACCTAGGAGATGCCTTGCCGATGTGGAGCGTGTTCCCAGTGGAGCCATGTTCCAAGGATCCCACCCACGGGGCCGTGTGTTGAGCCCTGTGTAAACCCAAACCACACCATGTGCCACAAACAAACGGGCCGCGTGTTGAGTAGCCCTGGCCTAAAACATAAGCGCATGTATCACACGCCTGGTGTGAGGTATGAAGTTTACAAAGCAATGGTCAAGACTTTTCTAATATAAAGCAAAGTTAAGCTGTGAGCAAGAGGTAGGCTGTCACGTTATTGGATTGTGAGGGGAGCAGCCGGGTCACTGCTGCACCCATGGGGGGTTATTCGCCCCAAAAGTGGTACAAAGGGGGCCATGTGAGGGGTCAAACAAAAGCTTACTTTCTTCTGATTCTGTATCTGCTCTTCATATATCTGCATTATGTCTGTGTGTGGACTTAGGAATCTGTAATCTGTATGCAGACAGGAAGTCTCTCTGAATGTGCTTGAGCATTGGGCAAAGTTCGGCCTATGGACATGCTAATTAGCGAGGCTCTGTGGGACAATGGCACTTAATAGGCCAAGGACACACCTCAAGAATGAGGGCTGACACCTAAGGGCTGCCAGCAAGGAACACAGGGATAGGCCGCTGGCCAGGTGACCTGCTGCAGCCAAGGAGAGACCAGGAAGGAAGTATAAATATGCCATGTAGTTGACTCCATCTTGGTACTCAGCTCAGCACTTCATCCCAGAGGCAGCAGCGCAGGGATCGAAGAGCCGGAAAGAACTGTGGACCCATCCTGACCTACGATGCGCAACAAGGACTTTTAAGCCAGCAGCTGTAACATCTCTGCTAGAGCCTGCATCAAGAACTGGGCGATTCGATGCATGTAATGTATGATACTTTAGCAACCTTACTCTCATGCTTTTCTTTCTCGTAGCAATAAACCTTTAGAAGGTAGATTCTAAAGGATTGGCTCAGCGTGATTTGTGGGTAAGATCTAGAGGGTAAATTGACCAGGGAACTGTGGCTGGTTTCTTGGAACCGGACAGAACTTGTTCGGGGAAGGTCAGATTGGGTTCTAAGACCCCTCACCTGTGAATGAGGCCTGGGGCCATCTGGGCCGCGGATATTGCTGGGGCATCGGAGGGGTTTTGCTCGTGAGGCTTCAGGCAGGCAGCTGAAGCGCTCTGTGGGACTGGTTTGTGGCCTGTTTGGAAAGGTCTCCAGTCTGGGAGCTGTAAGGAGCCCCGAAGTTGAGCAATTCGCCCTGAACGGATGCCCTCAGCTGTGCCCAGACCCGGCCCGGTCTGTTACATAGGCCCTGCTCACAGCACTTGGCACGAACTTTCTTTTGTTTGTTTTAAATTTGCTGTCTATTACTTTCTTTGGGTGACCCCCTAGTTCTTGTTTTATGTGAAAAAGTAAATAACTTTTCCTTATTCAATTTTTCCACACCATTCATTTTTTCCAAGCTGAGAAGTCCCAGTTTCTTTAATTGCTTCATACCCCTAATAATTTCTGTTGCCCTTCTCTAACTTTTCCAGAATTAATATATCTTTTCTGAGATAGGGTGGCCAAATCTGCATGCAGTATTCAAGATTTGGGCATATCATGGATTTATAGAGGCAATATATTTTCTAGCCTCTTCTCTATCCCTTTTCTAATGATTCCCAATAGCCTGTTATCTTATTTGATTGCTACTGCAATTGAGCAGATGTTTTCAGAGAACTATCCACAATAATTGCAAGATCTCTTTCTAGAGTGTTAATAGCTAATTTAGACCCCCTTCATTTTGTACATATAGTTGGGATTATATTTTGCCATGTGCATTACTTTGTATTTATCAAAATTGAATTTCATCTGTCATTGTGTTATCTAGTCATCCAGTGTTGTGAGATTTCTTTGTAACTCTTTGCAGACACCTTTGGACTTAACTATCTTGAGTAATTTTGCATTATCTGCTAATTTCACCACCACACTGTTTGTTCCCTTCTCCAGATCCATGACTATGTTGAAGAGCACTGATCCTGGTACAGAACCCTGGGGTACACAACTATTTACCTTTCTCCATTTATTCCTACTTTTTGTTTCCTATCTTTTAGCTTGAGTGCCAGGCAATGTTTTCGGGATCATCTAAGGCAGTGGTTCTCTAACTTTTTGACCCGTGGCCACTTGGCTCAATGAAAACCTTTCAACAGACCACCAGTTGCTAATGGAAACTCATTGTTAATTATATAATTGCATAATTACGCCCAAGCCATTTTGCTAGTACTGCAGATAGGGAGAAGGTTTAATTTAAATTGTTAAACAAATTAAGCATTTTAATTTTTTCATGTAATTTTATCAGACTCCATTTACTCTTCTGGAGTTCCAAGGGAGGGTGCAGGAGCAACAGTGGAGGCAGGAGCAGGGTGGGGGTAGGTGTCTGGCTAGAGGGGAGGATGCAGGAGCAAAGGATGGTGCAGATTGGCCAGGAGGGAGGGTGCAGGAGCAAAGGAAGGTGTAGGTGAAAGCTGGGGGTGCAGGGTCTTGGTGGGG
>JANRFK010001158.1:1015636-1027497 GCA_030068395.1 Apalone spinifera | reverse complement strand
CCGTGTGCTGTCATTACACCAGTGAGGGGGGGGAGGGAGAGGGGAGAGGTGGCATGGTAGTGCAAACTCCCCACTGCGTGGGAGGAAAGGGGGGAGAGGGCTGAGCTCGAGCCACAGACCACCTGTAGGGCGGCCGTGGACCACTAATGGTCTATGGCCCACACGTTGAGAACTACTGACCTAAGGATCCTTCATTTAATGACAAGCCTTTTGTTATCTTAATCACTCTATCCTGTTTATAAATAAATTCCCTGTCCCAAAGGCAGCACAGAAGCCATCACATATCACACTCCACCTGTATGATAGTTAAGAGCTCGGTCTGGGACTAGGACATGTGCTGTGACTGCAGACCTCAGGTATGAAACTCAGGACAGGCCAGAGTTCTCTATATCCCCTTCCCTCCCTGCATGGGAGAGCTTAAATATTTTAAGTTTTGCTGATTGCTCACATTCTGGTGAGGACTTTGTGAGCTTATGTAGGAGCATTTCCAGCCTTTTGTTTTTGTGTTCAACTTACTGCGATTCCTACAATGCTCAGAGCATCTTCAAAGTAGCCCCACACCTCCTCCAGTACACAAGCATCTGTGTCTATCACTCCAGTTGGTAGAGAAAGGTGAATCAAGCTGTGCAGACATTTGCTGTGAATCAAAAAAGAGGAAAATTGTTCAACGTCGTATGGAATATGCATCTTTGATTACTCGGCAAAGCAACCAGGCATAGAACAATTGGCCACGTTTTAACAGCAATTCGTGAGGGCTTTGGCCTATCAAGCTAGCAGGGAAAAAGACTTCTTACAGCCAGAGTATGAAATTTGGCCTCCTCTCTCAAACAATGAGGTTTGGGGTAAAACACTGGCCATTGAATGACTTGACTGAGGTGAACAGTCTGATGAGATCTTAAGAGAGGAAACAAGGATGGGGGCATAAAATCACCTTTTCATAGTAGAATATCATGTCCGGGTGGTGCCAGTCATAAACACCCTAGTTCCCCTACCCTTTTGGCTATGGTGATGGCTAAGGAAGAAGATCTTGAAAGACAGGATTACCCCAAGACTTTGAACAGGAGTCTTCCTAAGGCAATGAGAACCAAATCAAAGTCCCAGAGTAGAATGGGCTCTCTTAAAGGGGAAAAAGTTTAGAAAAACCCTTAATGAATCTAACAGTGGTAGGGTGAGTGAAAACTGAATATTCTTTGACAGCTGAATAAAAAGCTATGAAGGGAGCAAGGAAAAAGAATCTCCAGAGAGCCCAGCAACAAGCCCAGGGTTTCTAAATCTACCAGATACTCAAATATATTCAAGGGGAGAAAATCAGAAGGCGATTTGGACTGATGATCACACTAGTCTTGAAAATGCTTCCACTTCTGCATGGCAAGTTTTCCTCATGGAGAGTTCCTGATATTTAGCAGCAGCACTATCTGAACCTCAAGAGAACAATTCTGTTCTATGTCCAAAAGCCATCAAGTAGGCCTTGAGGTGCAAAAACAAAAGACAGAGGTGGGCTATGGTTACTGATTCCTGGGTCAGAAGGTTGCTGTCACAGGAAAATAAAGAGCAGAGAGATCCAAAGCAGATCTGAGAACCACACCTGCCTCGGTCATGACTGTGCCATCAGAATGATTACTGCTCTCATCTGCTTCAACTTGTTCAGAAACTTCAGGATTGATAATGTAGGTAGGATAAGCATACAAGGATAATAGGTCTTGAGAAGGGGGAAAACCTGTGGCAGGCCTGGAATCTTGGGGTTTTTGGCACACACCCATTGAGGAAAAGGCAACACACAAACATGGATTGAGAGCTAAAAGGCTCTGAGAATGCAAAGAAAGGAAGAGGAGTAGAACCGTCTTCAAAAGCACAAACCTGTGCTACAAATATCCAAATCAAATAAACGTACAGAAAAGAAATAAAAGGATAAAAGGTTAAAAAGAAGTAAGCTGTGAAGCTATGCTTCAGACACCACAATTGCTCCATGTCAAGCTACACTGCTACAGGCAGTTGAGAAGGAATTGGAGTGGTGATGAGTCTGCCCCTTGTGCCAAAGCACAAGGGTGTTTAAGGCACAGGCACAGACCAACAGACTCTGCTGACAAAACTCTCCAAATCAGGAGCACATAGGAGTACACACATGTTCACCTGGAATGCCCAGGGGGCAATCACTGAAAGACATAGACCTAGAGACACATGGGTAGTGCAGTTCCAATGAGCACATGGTAACAGGGCTTTGCAACATAGTTGTTCATACCTAGGCATGGCTAACTTGTATGCTGATCAACCAAGTGACCTCTGCAGTGAAAACACAGCCTTAAAGCCAAACCCTGAATCCCTCATTCAAGTGAGCAGATCCACTGAAATCAGTGTGGCTATTGATATAACACCAAGAGTTTGACACTTGCTTATCATCATAACCTTTGTGCTCAATACTTCTACCAAGTAACTAACAATCATAATAAAGAAATGTTCCAGCTCCACAGGCAAAAAATAGCACAGGGAAAGGGATCTAACATGCAACCAACAATTGATTCTTTGTATGTCTTCTTTCCCCACCAGTCCCTCATTTCCCTGCCAGTTTGACACACATCCCGGACAAACAATGGCCAGTTGATGAGATACATTACCACCTGGCTGTCTTTGCACGTTCCTCCTAGCAGTAACTGGTGTGAATACTAACCTGATTCTCACAGCATCAATGGCTTCCTGTTTTCTATGAAGGATCAGAGCACTCTTGAGGGCCCTCTTGCACACAGAGGGATAATGAGCAGGAGACTCCATTGCTAATGCTTGAAAAACAAAAGGAACATATTGAAGGAAAAAGAAGTGACCAAGGTCGGACCTCCTGCTCATTGGTCACTGCATTGTTTCTGGATCCCCTGTGATCAATGACCTGGGATTTGTACAACAGGAATGTGATTTCATAAGCTGCCATTTTTTACCCTACAGAGTTGCTCAGTACTAGTGACCACAAGTGCAGAGCACAAACCATCATGGTATGGGCGGTGCGGGGAGGCAAGCTCCACAACCTGTAGCCCTGCTCGAATTCCACCCCTGCTGTGTTCAGGACCTGCCCCTCTTCCACTGTCTCCCTCCGCTCTTTCGTTCCTCTCTGCTCACCCTTTACAGCCAAACCCTGGAACCCAAATGTAGCAAATGACATTTGAAAAAAAAACAAAAAACCCCACACCCTTCTAAATTTTCTTTCTAAAGAATGTAAGAATGGCCAGACTGTGTCAGACCAAAGGTCCATCTAGTCCAGTGTCTTGTCTGCCAACAGTGGCCAATGCCAGATGCCCAGAGGGAATGAACAGAGCACATAAACATCAAAGAATCCATTCCCTGTCGCCCGTTCCCAGCTTCTGAGGCTAGGGACACCAGCCCTGCCCAGCCTGGCTACACAGTAATTGATTAATCTCTCCTCCATAAATTGATCTAGTTCTTTTTTGAACCCTGTTAAAATCCTGGCCTTCACAACCTTGTCTGACAACATGGAGCATGTTTTCCACTGCAGGACAGATTGCGAAGACCGAACATGCAGAAAGTACCTAATTAACAACAATACATTTGGGAATAAAAGATGTCAGTCACAGGTTTTTTGTTAAATCTCTGACAAACTTCAGGGTATAGCTGCAAAAAAATTGTAGGAAGGGCAGGTCAGCTGTCCTGCTGAATACAGTATTAAATATTGCAGGGTACATGATGCAGCTCTTCTCTATTTCACAATTTCTTCATCAGTATTTCTAAGCTCATTTCACATTTTAAATGTATGTACTCTTAATCCTTCATAAAGTAATCATTCCAAATTATTACATAATTAACAGAGAAAAGACATTATTTTAAATTAATCAGTCAGAGCGGTTTACTGTCTTCCTAACAAAGTTAATTGCTTTTAGAAAAAGGGAACACTAATTTATTTTGTGTTATCTTCATAGCAATGGACATGTTCATGAAATTTCACCATGGACGCGTTTAGACTGGCAAGTTTTTCCGCAAAAGCAGTCGCTTTTGTGGAAAAACTTGCCAGCTGTCTACATTGGCCGCTTGAATTTGCGCAAGAACACTGACGATCTAATGTATGATTGTCAGTGGTCTTGTGCAAATACTATGCTGCTCCCATTCGGGAAAAAGCCCTCTTGCGCAAATGTGTTTGCGCAAGAGGGCCAGTGTAAACAGCTCAGGACTGATTTGCGCAAAAAAGCCCTGATGGCGAAAATGGCGATCGGGGCTTTCTTGTGCAAAACTGCGTCTAGATTGGCACGGACGCTTTTCCACAAAAAGTGCTTTTGTGCAAAAGCATCCGTGCCAATCTAGACGCTCTTTTCCGCAAATGCTTTTAACGGAAAAACTTTTCTGTTAAAAGCATTTGCGGAAAATCATGCCAGTCTAGACGTAGCCCATATGTTTATGTTAAAATATGTCTGCAAAGATTTTAGGCATAACAAAGAATTTCATATAGTAGTAAAATACTGATTTTGGTGGAGGGTTCTCTTAAAACCAGTTAATCAAATAGTGAGAAACAAAGAATGAAAACTCGTTTGATCCAGGTATCTGGAAGAAAAGGAATGTTTTCCCTTAAGGGCTCCCTTCAATAAGGGAGTGAAAAGGAGAGTAGGGATGGAAAGAAAGGACAGGACAACATTGGAAGCAAGATTTTGTACTATAGTAATTAAAATTAAAATATGTATTTTAGATAAGAGTGGTCTTTTGAAGAATTTATTTTAAAAACTGTATGTCTGAAGATGCAAGCATTTAAGGCTAAGGCTGAATACGCAGATTGTGCACCTAAAAATCTATGCAAGGATTTTTAAGAAATGTGATTTTATAATCTTCAGCAAAAAAACCAATGAAATATTTAAACTAAGGTCCTGTAGACAAACTAATGCACAACTGTTTTCAGCAGTGTTGGCTAAGAATATTAAATATTGTGTAATGTACTCGTCGAGTAGTCGATGGAATTTTCATCAGCTACTCAACTAGTCAATTGACACTTCCGCATACCTCCTCTGAAATGTACAAGAGCCCCTGTTGGGGCTCTTGTACATTTCAAAGGAGGAATGTGGAACTCCTCATGCACCCCGGGGCCAGTGGGAAGTCCAGCAGACTCTGGATTGCATGTGGGCCAGCTTTGAAATATACAAGAGTCCCCAGCGGAGGCTCTTGTGCATTTCAAAGCGGAAACACCCTCATGGAGCCTGCGGTCAGTGGAGGACTCAGAGTCCCCCACAGACCCTGGGCTCCATGCTGTGCTGCCACTTTGAAATGCCCCGCCGAGCCTGGGTGAGCTGGGGAGTCCCCAGTTGACCCCAGGCTGCATGCAAACACAGCAATGGCATTTCAAAGGGGCAGCGCTACACAGCTGATCCTGGGCTCAGCCATGTAGAGCTGCCTCTTTGAAACACCGCCTCAGTATTTCAAAGCAGTGCTGCACGGAGCTGATCCCTGGGCTCCATGCGGCACTGCCCCTTTGAAACACCATGGTTCATCTGTGTGGCGCTGCCCCTATGAAATATCCCTTCTTCCCCCCCTGCCCCCTTTTGCTGCCTCTATCTGATAGAGGCAGCAAGAGGGTAGAAGGGGGAAACAATTAGCTGACTAGTCCTTAACATCCTTAGTGTTGGCATAAGCCTGTTAAAACTGTTTCATTATCACTTAATGGCTCTTTCACAGGTTCAATGTTATGATAATGGTTCTGGCAAGTTGGAAGGCTTTCACTTTTAAATTAATAGATCCATTTCAGGGGAAGACTCGCCAGTCTGTAACAGCCTGCTATGGAAGCCTTCAGGAACCATGAGAATACTGATAAGAAGAGGGGAGAGGTGGAGCACTAAGACTCAAGGAAGGCCTTGCCTCTTATACCGGACACCCATGCAGCATAGCTTTATTTTTTTATTGTCATTAAATCCTAAATGACTGCTGCAGTGCTTAAGAAAATAGGTTTTGTAGTTAATGAGAGTCCCCTTTATCAGCTGGTTACATCTAATGCAGTAACACAAAAACAGAAGTGTCCTACAGGAACAATGGCTGTTTGGGTTTGTTTTACATTTTCTAGCAATGCCATGGCTGATTTAAAATAAAACAGAAATGCAGAATCAAGGTGTCATTCCCTGATGCTAATAGCTTCAAAATAAGTGAAATGTAAACAAACTATCATTTTGGCTCCAAGACTCCCTGTCACCTTCCTCAAAGTCCATTCTAAATTCTCAAGTTCCAGAAGACATGGCTAAAGCTTTGTGATGATACCACAGCAGTACAGAAAGTGCCAGTTAGATGCTTCTCCACTATCTTTGGTTTTTAAAACAAGCCCGGATATTTTCTGAAGGATTTGCTCTAGCTCAACCAGAAGTTACTGGACTGGATGCAGGAACCACTGGCAAACCCTGTCTGCCCTGTGTCAGGCAGAAGGTCAGACTAGACTAGTGATACTCTGATCTCAGTCATTTGGGAGCCATATTAATGATCAATACTATGTTTAACAGCCATAATATTGGGAATTCATTACTTAATTTAGTGCGTGTCTGTGTCTCAACAGACTGTCTAACCAAGCATTATTTATCAATTACAATTGGTTAGTAACATAGTAAAAGCATCCTGATTGGTTCATGACTTAGATTGGTTTACAATTACATCACACACAGTGTTTTAATATCATGTACTGCAAAATCCTCAGGAAATACATTACGTGGCTCCCGAACCTCAGTGTGGGTACCACTGAACTAGACAATCATAATGGATCCTTCTGGCCTTAAACTCTATGAAAAGTTTTGGATTTTTGAGATGGAGGAAATCTGTAAGGCACCGGCTTACCTACAAACTATGGACATCTCTGGGTACTACCAGGGTCACAAACATCTCCCCCAGTTGACAAAGCATGTTTGGGTTTTGCATAGATTTTCGTTGCTGTAGAGCATAAGAGCATACTCCTATCCACTCCAAATGAAAGTGAAAGACTATCATAAGATGCAGCAATGGCCAACTTTCTTTACATAACCTTAAGAACTACAAATGTAAATAGGGCCCTTACAAGCAATGGTTTCCAACGTCTTAGTCTCTATTTGCGGAAGTTCCCACACCGACTCCAATACGCTGTCCACTTCTGGATCATTGAGTTTGGCTCGCGCCTCAAATTCATAAAGCAACAGAAGTGTGTCAGTTGGGTCTCTGGAAAAATCTCCTGCAGAGGAGACAATTTATTGCCTGTTATTAGTCAATCTGTTACGGTCAGTTTATGAAATGAAGCTGCAAGATGCAGTTTTACACTCGGTTGCAGGAAAATCCTTAAACCAGGGATGGGCAAAATATAGTCCGTGGGCTGCATCTGGTCCACAAAGCTGCCAGATCCGGCCTGGCATTTGCTTATGGGATAGTCAACTAATTGCTTACATCCCTACCTCGGTGTAGATTTACATTTGAAACAACAGCTGAGAATTGGGCCACTCGGAACATTCAGGGCATGTCTACGCAGCAGGCCTAAAGTCGAATTAAGCTACGCAACTTCAGCTATGTCAATTGCTAAGCTGAAGTCAAAGTACCTTAAATCAACTTTTGGCATTGTCTACACTGCAGGCAGTTGAAAGGAGAAAACTTTTTTTGACTTCCCTTACTCTTCATGAAATGAGGGTTGCCATGAGTTGGAGTAAGAAGTCCTCCAGCTTGATATTATTTCGAAATAAAGGCCTGTAGTGTAGACACACTGTTTTGAATTTCAGAATAGCGTCAGTTATTCCGAAATAACACTGCTGTGTAGATGTAACCTAAGAAAATAGCACAAACATAAGAGCAAATCTTACACCCCACTGCCATCAAGGGATGCAAAAAGAAATTCCCATATATAATTTCATCAAAGGTCCCTGTGGGCTAAGAGGAATATTTGCCTATTTCATACCATGTGAAAATTAGATGCTTTTACAAAAAAGACATTTTAAAAATAAAGAGAACATATATTGTAAAACGTGTAATTTGTTCTTCTATGTCACCTTAGAAATTATTGCACAGTAATTTCTCCTCTTTGCTGATACTGCCACGTACAACATAATTACAACTCACTACAGTCATCTGGATTTGTATTTTCACTTTTACTTGAAAAAACGGCAGTCAGCATAATTGGACAATTGTATCGCCACAGTAGCTTTGCCAAATGTGACCCACTATAACAGATTCACTGCCATTACCACCAGCACCTCAACAAAAATTGCACAAGTCCAGTTTCACACACTCCGTATGGCAAATATGTAACTCTTGCTGACAACTATGGCCAGGTCTTCTCTTGTTGTGCCAGAGATCGATCTTCTATTGTTTGACTGAGAAGATATAAGACCCACTAAATCAACGCTCAGGATGGCTCTAATTGGTGCCAGGACTCCTGGCAGTCATTAGTAAGGGGAAGTAAGGGAAGCCGACGGGAGCATTTGCTCCCTTTGGCCTCTCTCTGTGAAACAGTGCCAAGCTCACCTTAAGGTAAACTGACTCCAGCTATGTATTTTATGTAGCTGGAGTTGTGTATCTTAACCCAATCTTCCAGGTCTAGTGTAGATCTGGCCTATGTATGTGCCATCCTGAGCTGTTAACTTCTCAAGTGTTGCACAAAATACAGGCTGAATCACTTTGTGATACCCTATAAAGACAACTGGGTACTGTTTTGTCATGTGTGATTCACCCTATCCTGCTGGTGCTAACGGGGTTAATTAACTGCACATTAATACAACCTGCACATTTTGCACTACCTGTGCAAAGTGACTTATAAGAAAGGAAAATCCAGGAAGACTTGCCGCTATGTAGGTACAGACAGAAAATTGAGAGTGACTCAAATTACTCAGGCCAGGTCAACACTAGACCTGGAAGGTTGACTTAAGATACATAACTCTAGCTATGTAGAATATGTAGCAGGAGTCGGCTTACCTTAAGCCAAGCTTGGCACTGTCCCCCACTTCCCTTACTCCTTGAGATGACAAGGAGTACAGATGCCAGTCGGAGCTACTCTCAGCATTCGATTTACGGGTTTATACTAGACCTGCTAAATCAAATGCCAGAATGTTGATCTCCAGCACGGCGAGGGAAGATGTGCCCTCAGACTAACTGAAATCAGGCATATCACAAACTCTGTTGTTACTGACTGGTAATGAAGAAGTACAGCTGAATCATATGAATCCACTCCTACCTACTTAGAGGAATCCAGGTTCAGGTCAGGTAAGAGCTGGGGAGAAGAGGGATTCCTTTTCAATCCTAAGAGTGCTGTATACTGAGGTATACATCTGTTTATAATCTTATTTGTCTCACTTTGCACCATAACTATTTTGAGCATCTCAGTGCACCATAATGAGCCCTCAATGGCGAGAGAAAGTTTACACTAACAGCTTATCCTTATTCTCAGGCCCCTACACAGGAATTTCTGGGGGGAGGGAGGAATACTTTTTTTGGTTCCCCAAGTAAGTGTGCTCTGGACAACTGGGGAAAGACAGGGCTGATTTCCGCCTCTCTCTCTGCAGGAGTGGGGCCCAGCCCTGCCGCAGCTGGCTGGAGCATGGGGGAGAGAGACTCAGGCAGCACGCCACTCCTGCCTTTCCCCAGCCGGCCAAAGCATGGTTACTTGGGGAGGAACATGGGGGTGCATTCGCACCCTTTGCACCCCTCCCTGATTTACGGGCCTGATTCTATTATCTTCAGGTTGTATAAAGGAAAACAACACAGCAACCCTTGAAAGGTCTTACTTCTGGAGCTCCAGAGAAGAAAAAGCAACAAGCAGTTCTGTTGCTTTTGGTAAAGTACCGAATCCCTGCATTTGAGTCCTAATGTGCTACTTTACTTAAACTGGGAAATCCAGGCATTTTTTCTCCTGTTAAACTGCAAGTGCACTGAAGCACGTTTGGCCAAGTAAACTTTTTTTAAAGAACCTGGGTATTTTTGTACAGACTGCTCTACCACCATTAGCAAGCCCATAAAATTAATCTGAAATCTTTAGTTCCAAACATGCTGAATCAGACAGCGTCTAGACAATGAGAAAGCCTACAAGGGTACAGAAAAATCATTGTGCTGCCAGCCTCTCCAATTCTTACATCAAATTATTTTGTAATACAGGTGTGTCAAGACTTTTGAATTGAAAAGAAACAGTTCTCTGATTCCCAGATCATCATCTTTGAAGAGATGAGTCTTGGAAATACTTGTTCTAGGTATCGCTATTCTACATAATCAACAGCTTTTGGTTATAGAATTTCTAGCTTGCCTGTTAGCTTCAGAGCATTCCAGATCTCCCTGCATGCCTGGATGTGTTGAAGAGCCTGAGACAGAAGCTCAATCTATTTTTTGAAAAAAATACATTATTTTTAAACTATGCTTTTAAAATGAAACATGAACATAAATCTCACAGGAAACCTCAGACAAGAAGCCTTCAGAATACCTGGCTACATAATAAGTGAAAAACCAAGCTTACTCCAATCAATCATCTGCACCTAATCATCTTTTTCTTCTTAAGAGCAGTCTCGGCACCCCATGCAAAGCAGCAAGGATTCTTTACACTTGAGGCGCCACCGGACCAGGTATATAGCACTAGGACAGCTCTAAGGGACATGGCTTACACGAACCATCAGACAGAAATAGTTTACTCATCTGTGCAGTAACCGACATTCTTAGAGATGATTGTCCCTGTGGGTGCTTCATACCAGGTTGGTGCACCGCTGCCGAGCCTTCAATCTGGAGTCTTCAGAGCAGTGACTCTGCGGCCATGCATATGCACGCGCTACTAGTATGCAGGCACTACGCATGTGTGAGCCCTTACACCCCTCAGTTCCTTCTCTACCCTGGAATCATATAGCCTAAAGAAGGACAGAATTATGAAGTAGAGGGGAGGAGGGAGGGTAGTGGAGCACCCACAGGGCACTTATCTTGAAGAACATCAGTAACTGCACAGGTGAGTAACCTCCTCTTCGAGAGAGAGATGTCCCTGTGGGTGATCAACATCAGGTGACTTCAAAGCTGTATCTCTAAACGAATTTAAAGAAAGGCTTAAAACGAATAAAAGAAAGTTCTTCTTCACACAGTGTGTAGTCAGCCTGTGGAACTCCTTGCCAGAGGAGGCTGTGCAGGCTAGGACTATAATAGAGTTTAAAGAGAAGCTAGATAATTACATGGAGGTTAGGTCCATAAAAGGCTATTAGCAAGGGGATAAAATGGTGTCCTTGGCCTCTGTTTGTCAGAGGCTGGAGAGGGATGGCAGGAGACAAATCGCTTGATCATTGTCTTTGGTCCACCCCCTCTGGGGTACCTGATGCTGGCCATTGTCGGCAGACAGGATCCTGGGCTAGATGGACCTTTGGTCTGACCCGGTACAGCCGTTCTTATATTCTTATGTTATGCTATGTAGATAGGGACTTTGGATCTGGCATGAATGCAGCCTTAGATAATTTGAGGCTAGAGAAAGGTCCTTGAATAAGTGCATAGTGCTTCGCAAGTGTGTTCTGATGACCAGGTAGCAGCTGTGCAAATGTCTGCTATAGGGACCTTTTGCAGAAATGCTACAGAGGTAGACATGGCTCTAGTTGAGAGTGCTCTTATTCAGTCAGGAGGATTAACACCTGGTAAGGAGTAGCAAAGTCTTATACAGTCTGAAATCCAGTGGGAGAGTCGCTGAGCTGAGATGGCTTGACCTTTATTGTGATTTACTATGGAGACAAACAATCTAGGAGAGGACCTGAATGGTGTTGTGCATTGTAAATAGAAAGAAAGTGCCCTGCGCAAATCAAGTGTGTGCATATTTGATTCAAGCGAGTTACCGTAGGGTTTTGGGAAGAAGATAGGGAGGTGTAGTCTGATTCAGGTGAAAGAATGACAGAAACTTGGAAATGGCAGAGATGCTTAATGACTTCTTTGTTTCAGTCTTCACC
>JANRFK010001158.1:1004510-1015536 GCA_030068395.1 Apalone spinifera | reverse complement strand
ACTCGATGACCTCTTGAGGTCCCTTCCAGTCCTAGTATTCTATGATTCTATACTCTGGGTAAAAACTTGGGGTGAATCCGGAAGGTCACCTTGTCTTTGGAAAAGGTGATGTAAGAGGGATCTGCCATAAGTGCTGCCATTTCCCCTACTTGTCTGGCCCATGTAATGGCTACAAGAAAGCCTGTTTTGTTTTCATAGAAAGATGCAAAAGGGAGCAGGTGGCCACTGGCTCTGTGATGGATAGGAGGAGTACTGGCCAGCACCCGTTGACTAACGGGTTAAACTTAGGTAGCTAGCAAGGGTGTTGGCAGAGATACGGTACTGAAATTTAAATTGGATATAGATACCTGGTCTGTTCTTCCTTTGTGGGGATTTCTAAGAAAAAGGTTAGAGAGAGCAGATGCAGGGATCAGAATTATGTCTATAAGAAATACTGGACATGGGAATAAACTGGACCTTGAAGTACAGATAAGCATATATCATGAGTAGAAGGAAAAGCGTATCTAGTCACAATCAGGGTATTTTTCTTTATTTTGGTTGTTTGGTTTAAACTCCTCTTTGTGAATCCATGCCTCCCCCATTCACTATTTGAGAGATGTTCCCAGAGATTTTCTGAGTTTTAATTAGTTTTACTTAGTTGCTCTGTACACATAGCAACCAAGTATGCTTTATCAAGTATATATTTTGTTTGTTAATAAAAATCACTTAAGGTGATGATTTGATTCTTGTGTCCTGGAAAGTAACAGGGGGTCTGTGTGTGTATTTGCTTGCGTAAAACTGGGCAGTCAGCCACCAGAGACTGCAGCTTGTTTCTCTCTTTTCTTTTTTCAAACTCTTTTGGGACAAAAGAGCTTTGGGTACCCCTAGGGAAGGAATTCAAGTGTTCCCTCCTGTTTTTTAGGGTGAAATCACTTGATGGTGGCAGCTTTTTGGGTTTTCTTTTCTCAGAGCCACTGCATCTGTGACTCTGGGGAGTTTTTATTTGTAAGCGGAGCCTATAGAGGCAACGTATTTAAGGTCTTTGCGCGCCTCCACCTTTTGCACTCAGAGTGCCAGAGTGAAGAATAGCCCTGACAGGCTCAAATGGGGTTTTGGTGAGAGTATTTAAAACTAGGTCCCAAGCTTGCACTGGTGGAACCACATATGGATAAAGTGCCTGCAGGCCTTTGATGAATCTCTTAAGAGAATGTGCAAATACAGAGGTAACATCTATTTTAAGATGAAAAAAACGTTATAGAGCAAAGTGCAAGACCAGCTTGTTTAAGGTGCAACAAACAGTCCAACATTAAAGGTAACGGAGATGTGGATGGGTTAGCCTGTCAATGTGAGCTCCATATTGAGAATGTTTTCCACTTTTGAAGGTATGCTTTATGAGTGCTCTGCACTCTACTGTGCAGCAGGACATGCTGGACCTGCTGAGAACACCCTAGCTTTTGTGTGGAAAACCATTGAGGAGCCATACATGTGGTGATTTGGAAGACTGGTCCAACTTCTGAGCTGAAAGAAAACATCCAGGTTGCGGGGCAGGGGAATTGGTGGTATGTGCGCATTTTGAGCAGAAAGGGGAACCAGGGTTGCCATGGAAAAAGGTGCTCTCATAATTAAGTGTGTCCCTTTGTGCCTTGATGACAACCCTGTTGCTGAGAGGTATGGTGGGGGGGGGGGGAAGGGGAAGGCATATAGGAACCCTTCCCTATGCCGGCTCTGGAACAAAAGCAAAGACACTTTTTGTTGTTCTGGGTGGCAAAAAGGTGTATGGTGGGATGACCCCACTGTTGGAAGACCCACGAAAGGATATCTGGGTTCAGCTGCCACTCATGTTAGGTGGACAGTGCCCTGCTTAGACCATTAGTCGTGGTATTGAGGTTGCCTGGAAGGTGTACAGTAGTGATAGTTACACCATGTTTTATGCACTGATTCCAAAGTGCAATTGCTTCTGTACACAGGCTGTGTGATCAAGCTCCACCCTGACCGTTTCTTTAAAACATTGCAGCAATATTGTCTATATATAGCCTTACATGATTATTGTTGATTATAGGAAGGAATATCTCACACACATATCTTACTGTTCGCAATTCTAGCACATTTATGTGGAGATCTTTGCCTATCCTGGACCACAGCTCCTGAGCTGTGTGATGCTGCAGAGCTCCCATGAGGGAGCATCCATCATCATGGAAACAGACGGTTCTTCAGTAAGGAATGGAACACCGGAACACAGATTTTTTTGTATCAACTACCAGAAAAGAGACCTCTTTATTGAAGATAGGATGATGAGGGACTTGGATAATGGGTGAATACTGGGCTTGTAAGACTGTCCTGAGCCTCCCCTGCAGGCACCTCATATGTAGGCAAGCATTTTTTACCATAAAGTTGCAAGCTGCCATATGGCCCAGGAGCTGGAAACAGTCATGGGCCATAATTTTGGGAGAGGACTGCAACTTCCTGACCAATGACTATCTTGTGAAAACGCTCTGTAGGAAGGGAAGCGAGTGCACATGGGGAATCAAGGTAAGTGCCTATGAACTGAATCTTTTGAGTAGGGATCAAATTTGATTTGTTTTCATTTATCTGCAGCCGTAGATATTAGAAGATGTGTCTTGTGATTGAGAGGAAGCATCGAGCATCAGTTTTGGAGCGCACTTGGAGGAGACAGTCGTCGAGGTAAGGAAATATGATAACAGTTTATTTCTGCAGGTACAGTGTAACAACTGAAATCACCTTTGAAAAAACTCTTGGACCTGTAGAAAGGCCAAATGGCAGGACCTTGTACTGATAATGTTGAGTATCTAAAACAAATCGAAGAAATCATCTATGAGCAGGATGAATGGAAATATGAAAATATGCATCTGCAAGTCGAGGGACGAAAACCAGCCACCTCTTTCCAACACTGGTATGATGGTGGCGAGTGTTACCATCTTAAACTTTTGCTTTTTAACAAATTTGTTCAGTGCTCGTAAATCAAGACTGGGTCACCATCCTCCCAACTTTTTCTCCATGAGGAAGTTATGGGATTAAAAACCTTTCCCACTATACTGAGTGGGGAGAAACTCAATTGCCCCTTATTGTAAAAGATGGTCAACCTCCTATTGGAAAAGATCCTCATAAGAGTGATCCCTGAAGAGGGACTGGATAGGGGAATGGGAATGAGGTGCTGACAAGAAGGTAATCGTATATCCAACCTTGATTATCTGGAGAACTCACTTATCAGATGTTATCCTTCTCCAGTTATTAAAAAATGGTAGAAGATGGTGCTGGAACAGTTTAGATGTCACTAATGGCATTGGAATGGGTGAAAGGTTTTCATGACCCTCGATATATATCTCAAATTTGCTTAGTGGATTGTTGTGACTGTAGTGAATTATTAGAAGACTGATGTTGGCCCCTGCCTCTAGAATGGCTCTGTTGTATTGTTGAGTATAGTGAGAGTATCTCGGTCTAGGGTATGGTTGACACCTGTATTGTTGTCTTCTTGTATTTGCAGGATTATGAATGCCAAGAGACCAGAGGGGGGCTTTTATGGAATGTAGCACTTCATTGGTGTTAGCTGTGAATAGCTTTTGCCTGTAGAATGGAAGGTCCTCTACAGTGGACTGGATTTCTCTGCAGGAGACTGCAGAGTTGAACCACAAGGCTTTTCTCATGACAACAGCTGTTGCCAGAGAACGAGCTGCTGTATCAGCTGTATCTAACACAGCTTGAAGGGCCATTCTTGAGATTGTATGACCCTCTGTGACCCTGGCTTTAAATTACTGCTTCTTGGCCTCAGGAATATCTGAAATAAAATCATTTAAGTTTATGTAATTCCTGTGATCATATTTGCTAAGTAGTGCTGCATAATTTGCAACTTGGAATTGTAGTGTGGACATGTACATTTTTTTGATTACCTGTTGTGTTCCCTCCCTCTGGGGCATCTGGTATTGGCCTCTGTTGACAGACAGGATACAAGGCTCAATGGATGTTTGATCCGAACCAGTATGGCCGTTCTTATGTTTTGACAGAACAGATCAAGTCTTTTGTTGCCACATCAAATGGGGGTCGATCTAACGTGATGCTGGTTACTCTTTTAGTGGGCTATTTCCACTACCAGGGAGTTAGGTGCTGAGTGGGTAAAAAGAAACTCTGACCCTTTTGGGGGATACATAATATTTTTTATCAGCCCATTTACATGTTAGGGTGGTTGCTGCTACAGTTTGCCAAACTGTCTGTGGATTCCATGATGACTGGGTTAATTGATAGACCAGTGGTCCCCAACCTTTAGGGGCTGCCATGACCCCGGGGGCGGGGCCGCTCACGCACCGCGCACCTGGGGTACGGGCCACCCATGCACCTCGCACCCAGGTCCAGCACCGGCATGTGCCGCGTGCCCAGGGGGCTTGGCCAGCCTAGATTATTCGGCGGGTGCACATAAATGGCCTGGCGGGCGCCATAGCGCCCTCAGGCACCGCATTGGGGACTGCTGTGATAGACCTATCTTGGAAGTCGTGTGAGTTAATAAAATGTCTGTCAATTCATGTTGGTTTTTGGACATGTTTTAAAAGGTCCTGAAAATGTGAGAAATCGTCTGCTGTAGTTGGTGAAGAAGGCAACACTGCTTCAATCGGGAAGGATGATTCACTGGTGTCAGGTGAGGTATCCAATGATGGGTCAGACTGGTCCACTTGTACAGTACATTATCATTGAGGGGATGGAGATTGTGGTAGTAGAGATTGTTGTGGTACAGTATGACATTTACAGGATTGATAGTGTTTATGACGAGACTGCCATGGGCTCCAATACTACCACTGTAGTTAAGGCGTGTGGTGGCGGCATCCCTGGGTTACTGTACCAACCTGCCATATTTCAGCGTGTGGAGTGTGAAGGATGAGTCCTAGCCAAATAGACAGAGTAATCGGTGGGTGGAGAGTTTTTGGGAGAAAACATGACATATACTTCCTTGTCAGAGTCACTAGAAAACCACTCTGGCAATATAACTGGTGTTGGTGCCAGAGTACCAGGAGAAATGCCAGTGCCAAGAAAAGACGAATTGAAAGTTGAGGAGACCAGGAGGTCTCTGTGTTGTGTATACTGCTACGAGGCGTCAACAGTGCTCTAGTTGGCTGCACCAATGCCACTTGTAGTGCCATATGATGTCTTGCCACCGAGTGGCCAGGCAATACAGTTGGTGCCATGGTGGTGCTGGAAGTTGCGCTTGGCACTGGAGTCAGCTGCAGTGCCAGCAAAGTAGTATTGATGCTGGTAGGTGCCAGCAAAGTAACATCAGTGCCGGGAGGTTTGAAGCAAGCAATGTGAAGCCTGAAGCCTCAGAGTGGGATTTTGCAGGACCCGCTTTCATGGCAATGCCAACAGTGTTGGACAAGTCCGGTGTGTCATAAGTACGTAGATGTGGTGCTGGACTTGTTCTCTGCACCATATTTCTTGGAGATCAGGGTTTAGATGCTGGGGCCCTCTAAGGTAGCAAGAAGGTGCAGGGGTTTTTTGAGGATTTTTTCTCCTTTTGCACCCAAGGAGTATCTGGCTACATGTTATCTTAATGTAGATTACAATGTAAATTTCTTGGGGCAGGGACACTGATCCAGTTCCTCGGGTGGTATAAATCAATTCAGCTACACTGAATTCAACAAAATCAATTTAAAGCAGCTGAGAATTTGATCCAATATCTTATATTGTTTGTAAAGCAACATGTACGTTTACTCTCTATTGTGAAAGACTTGTATTTTCTAGCATGTATTCTAAGTGAAATAACTAGGCCTGTCAAGTGATTAAAAAAATTAATCGCGATTAATCACGTGATTAAAAATGTAATCACGATTAATCGCGTGTGCTATCCCTTTGAAATGCTGCAGCGACATTTCAAAGGGGCAGCGGTGCGGAAGCCCGGGATCAGCTGGAGTTCTCAGCTGAACTCAGGCTCAGTGCAGCTGCCTCTTTGAAACGCAGTGGCGGTGTTTCAAAGGGGCAGCACCACAGGAGCTTGGGACCAGCTGGAGTCCCCAGCTGACCCTGGCTCCATGCAGTGCTTCCCCTTGGAAAGGCAGCGCCAGCATTTCCAAGGGGCCGCACCACAGGAGCCCCAGCTGACCCTGGGCTCCATGTAGCGCTGCCCCTTTGAAGGGCCAGAGCGGCCCTTCAAAGGGGCAGCGGAACGCAGAGCTGAGTATCACATAGAGTGCCCAGCTGATCCCCAGCTCTGCGTTGCACTGCCCCTTTGAAGTGCCACTCAGGCACCTCAAAGGGGCTCCGTGTTGCTGCCCCTTTGAAGTGGCGCTCCAGAGCCTCAAAGGGGCAGCACAACACGGAACCAGGGATCAGCTGGAGTGCCCAGCTGATCCCTGGCTCCATGTTCCACTGCCCTTTTGAAATGCCGCTCCAGCACTTCAAAGGGGCAGCACTGCATGGAGCCAGGGATCAGCTGGGGACTCCAGCTGATCCCAGGCTCCTAACGTGCTGCCCCTTTGAAGCGCCGGAGCAGCACTTGAAAGGGGCAACGCAGCATTAATGCCTGCGATTAACATGTTAATTTTTTTAACGCGTTAATCCTGCCCTGCATTAATCACAGGGGTTAACGCAGATACATTTACAGCCCTAGAAATAACAGAATTATAAAAACACCCAAAGAAGCTGTATTTGGGGTACATTAAAAGCCAGATGCACACCAAGGATTGTGATGGATTCTCCATCACTGACAAATTTTTAATTTAGATTGGATGTTTTTCTAAAAGATTTGCTTTAGGAATTACTTTGGGGAAGTTCTTTAGCCTGTGTTATACAGAAGGTCAAAGTAGATGATTGCAATGGTCTCTTCTGGCCTTGGGAATCTTAGGGTGCATCTGTATTGCACCGTTATTTCAAGATAACTAGCGTTATTTCAAAATAATGTGAGCGTCTCCACAACCATTCCATTATTTCCAAATAATTTTGAAATAATGGATGGCTTATTCCATAATCTGTAAACCTCATTCTAGAAGGAATAATGCCTGTTCTGAAATAGCTGTTTCGAAATAAGGCATTTGTAGATGCTCCATTGCTGTTATTTCAAAATATCCCCTCATCAGGGCCATTCTAAGTTATTCCTCCCCAGTTTCTCCTGGGGCTCTAAATTGAGATAGCACGTCTACATTAGGGAAGTCTGCCTTGGACTAATTTTGAGGTTTCCCTGCAGTGTAGATGTGCTATTTGGAATAACTATTCGGGAATAGCTTATTTCGAAATAAGCATGCAGTGTAGACATACCCTTAGTCTGCATATGTATAGGGTCAGTTAACAAAACAGCACTCTACCTGTTCAGTAAGTGTTAAACTGCATCGCCCCATTTCCAGATCAATTGCAGCAGCCAACAGCAAGCATGTCTTCTGGGCAATCAAAACAGCCTTATCAGAAGGACAAAACTGGGACAACTAAAACAGAAATGTGAATGAATAGCAAGAATACTGTCAGGTCAGCAAACAACAAAGAAAGGAACATTTTCTACTGCAGTGAGGGAAAAGAGCAGTTTACTTAGTTTCCATTTTTCCTTTATCTCCCACTCTCTGTGACACTTTTCAGAGGCTCAAGTACCATTTCCTTCCTTCCTACTCATCTTTTACCACCTAGAGGGCAAGGATTACCACACTTTTGTTGAAGCTGACCTTTCTGGGACCATTTTATTTTTGGTTTATACAACAGCAGCAGTAATGACAGCGTAATTAGGTAACAAGTACTAAAAGGACACTAGGCAGCAGAGGATAGGTCTTATACTGGACCAACCGCTGCTGGTCAGAGAGACAAGATTTCATACTTTCATGAAGTTCTTCAAGTTCATTAAGCTTAAAAGCTTGCTTCTCTTACCAATGGAAGTTGGTTAAATAAAAGATATTTCTTCATCCACCTTGTCTCTCTAGTATCCTGGAACCACCATGGCTACACAACCAACACACACATTAATAAAGGGACATTCTCAATCATGCTTTTATATTTTTCCTGTATTGCTAGTGCTCAAAAAGCTCAAAATCACTTTCTGCTTTTCTTATGGTCAAATATTGCTTGTTCCAATGTTCTGTACAGAACTGAAATAAACAAAGACATTTCTTGTTTAGATGGGCATTGTACAACCTCCAAATATGCCTTCCCATTCCAAGAATGGCACACTTACTTTAAACGTGTCTCTAGTATGCAAACAAGGGCTCAATGTGCAGATCTGTCAAGTCTCACTATTTCCAGGAGTAACTCCCTGATTTCAAATTTATTTTAAGGCAGATTTTAAAGTCTTTAGGATATATTCTAATTATTGCAACAGTGAAACACTGGAATAACTCTACTGATTTCAATAAAATCACACCAGATTTACAAGTGTATATAAGATTAAACCAAACTCTCTCTCTCTCATGTTGATGGATATTAATTCAATCTCTTTTTAAGATACTTAGTCCCCACAATACCTTAGACAGCATATATACTTATGAGAAGATCGATGCTCCAGAGGTCAATCTTCTGGTATTTGATTTAATGGGTATCATATAGACCCGTAAATTGAACACTGAGGGCAGCCCCTGCCGGTGTCTGGTATTCATCCTTCTGTAAAGAGTAAGGGAAGCCAACCAGAGTGTTTGCTCCCATTGTGTGGACATCGCCACAGCTCGGTTTAAAGTAAGCCAACCCTAGCTATGCATTTTGCATTCATCCCAGCAGGGGCTGGACATTACACTAACGATGGGAATTCATACTATTTCAAACCCGCACCAAATGGCAGCTCTTTATTATTTAAATTATTCAGTGAAGTCAAAAATCTGTGGAAATATCCATTCCCTCATCTATTCTGGGAATACATGAGCCTAAATTACTTGTTTGTTTTCTTTTCATTGACAACTTTTCCTAGCTTTACAGGCAGAACAAAACAGATAATGCTGCACTTGCTCTGAAATCAGGATTGACAGATGGTTGTGCTGTTTTGAAGATTAAGCAGTATTCTAGAACCCTACTTTTAATTTCAGACTCGGGTGACTGGTATTCAGGTAGCTGTTTGGGATGAACTTGCCCTGTATAGATCCAATTCTATAGAAACTAGCTGTGTACAGAGCAGACTTTATGTAATTATAAATACAGCACATTTCTGGTATACTTTATACATAACAAGTATAAGTTTATTTGACTAATTACAAAATTAGTATGAATAAGGAGAGATTACTCAGTAAGTGGGTTTCTTTGACATGTATCCTCCTATGGACGCAACCTATGGATGCAACACTTCAAACATACTCACAACCACTAGCACTTTTAATCAGATATTTTTGGTGGTAGTGCCTATTTGGCCCGTTCATGTGCCCTATGCTTTTTCATCCCCCACTCTGAGGGTATATAGGGCTATGCAGGAAAACCCCTATCAGTTCCTTCTCTACCATGATGTATTCTCCAAAGTAGAAAGGAAGGAGGATGGGTAATGGTGGACCCATTGGAAGACACATCTCCAGCTACTGCACAGGATGAGTAGCCTCTCCTCTCCTCCTTTCCGTACGTACCCTATGATGCTTACCAAGGTGATTACTGAGCAGTATTCCCAGCTGGAGAGGGGAGCATCAGAGCCAAGTCCAAAATGAAGACAACACAGCATTTCCATCAGCAGCATACTATCTAGAAGATGAAATCACTGCATAATGCTTGAAGAAGGTGTGTACGTAAGACCAAGTAACATTAAAAATGTCCAAAATAAGGGACATTCTTGAGTAATATCATAGAAGTAGATGATAATCTTGTGGAATAGGCTAACACCCTTGGAGGAAGCTGTATATCTGTGTTATAAATCTTCAATATGATACAGTAAGAGATCCACCTACAGTCTCTGGGTAGAAATCACCAAACCTTTGATCTATCTGCAATAGCCAGTCTAGGGGCACGTCTAAACTAGAAAGATTTTTCAAAAGAGAATATGCAAATTCCACGGAATTTGCATATCTTCTTCTGATTGCATTTTCAAAAGAGGATCTTTCAAAAATTAAAGTAGTCTGGATGCATTTTTTGGGGAAAAACCCAAATTTAGGAACTAGGCGAGGAAGCAGCCCAGCCCAGCTCAGTCCCTGCTCATGCCAGGTCAGGGACCAAACCCCTCTGTGGCTCTACAATTTAAAACACAATAGGAGGCAAGGGACAGGCTGCCCAACTCTTATTGCCTTTTAAATTGCAGATCCGCAGCAGGGTTTGGTCTCAGCCCAAGCCAGGACTGTGCAGGGCTGCTTCCCCTACTCAATTACTAAATACATCTAAATTTAACATCCCTGTGCATAATCAGGGAATTCAATATTAGATGGGTGAACAGAAATTCACAATCTTTAGTTGGGACATAATATTTCTTATTGGCCCATTTACATAGCAGCAGAATTGTTACAGGGGTTTACCAGATGGATTTTTCAGGATCCAACAGGGCCTTATGGCATCTCAGGTCGAGGCAGTACACTGGAGGATGTACAGGAGCTTATGTTGTGACTCCATGAATTCTCCCAAGGGAATAAGGAGAGAATCTGCAATATATTTAAGTAGCTGTTGTAAATGTCTGAAATCATGTCACAGTTGGTAAGGAAGACCCAACAGCTTCATCAGGGAAGGCAAAGAAATATTGTCTTGAGGAGTAATGTCTTTCTCTATCCTAGCCTCTTGCTAAAAGATTCTTGAGCTGGAGGTAATGGAGGAGGCACAGCTGGAATAAGGGAGCGTAGCACTCTTTATTCCCAAATGAGAGAGGCTAGCAGCATGAGAATTACAGAGGATGTGGCATCAACTGATGCTTGAATTGGGTCAGGGGAACAAAGGCCTGTCTTTGGTGCAACTACCGTGTCTTCTCAAAAGTGTCAGAATAGAAATCCCTTGTCTAAAGTGTCAGGGATCAAAATGTTTAAATTGGAGAAAAATTCCTTCTATTCAAGAATGTTCCAGCATACTCTGAAAGTGAGAATCAAGTGGGACTGGGTAAATGTCCCACAGTGGTGACTGGGCTTGGATCAGTACAAATAACACTGGTCTACAATTTTTTAGAAGTCGTCTGCTTCAGAGATAAAAATGT
>JANRFK010001158.1:968560-1004410 GCA_030068395.1 Apalone spinifera | reverse complement strand
GTTTGACTACATTTATTTCAGAAGCATTTTGGCTGTAGAGCAGTGTAATCTCTCAGTACCAACTACCAAGAGAAAATTCTAGTTCCTCCAAAACAAATAGATCTCACAAAAATCTAAACTCCTGCGGTACTATGTGGGTTTGGTATGTGGGAACCTATTCTATTGTCAGTACCAAGGGTATGTGCTCCTCTGGCACTTCTAATCCTGTCAATATGGACAGTACTAATGAAAATGCAGTGCGGGGTGCCAAGACCATGAGTGGCATGGCATGGCATCTTACTAGCATCTCAGTAATCAACTTAGATGTAGACAGTACTGAAGGACTTGTGGTTACCATTCTCATAGAGGTGGAATGCTTTGATAAGTCAGTGTCCTGCTCATGCAGCACCAAAACTACCAAAGCATTTGCTGCTCCTTTTCTCAGCTGAGTCTGGAACCCCAGGCACAAGTTCAATAGCAAGAGTATCTGGAGCCATAGCCAGGATGGGACATGAGGTCTCCACAGCAGTCTTGCTCTGCAGGGACCAAGGTCTTTTTTGAGGTGTACTCTTTCTGTGGAGAATGACTCTGTTTTCTATCAGTCTTCTCTGTGAATTTATCTAGGGTAGACCCAGATGAACATGGCACTGTCTCGACTTAGCAACTCACAGCAGGGTGAAGGGGGCTCCGTGCCTAGACTGGATGGTTGGTGAAGGGAATGATCCAACATTAAGAGTCTCACTTTTAGCTCGTGATTTTTTTTCTTGCTCCTGCTCTTAAAAACAGTGTAGATGGAATACTTTTGGAGGATATGAGACTCTCCCACACAGGAGATGCCACAGGAATGCCCATTGCTGACAAGGATGGCCTCATGGCAAGAAAGGCACCACTTGATACCTTGAGAGTCTGGCATATCCCAGAACAATAGTATGTAATATGGAAATGTCCCTCTCCCAAAAGGGGAAAGGGATCAAGAGAAAGTCACTTAAATAAAAAGTAAATGAAATAACTAAAGACAAACAATAAGCTAAAGAAGGGTAGCTAGGCTAGGAAACTTCAAAAGTCAGTTGCAAAAGTTACTGCTCCATCTCAGGCAGAGATGATTGAGAAGAAACCAAGAGTGGTTCATCCAAGCAACTCTATATAAGCCTCAGAACAGGGCACAAGCACAGGGTGCATGTGCGCCCAAACAAGCACCATCACCAAAAATCTCATCCACAAAGACACTACTTGAAGAACTGATTATTAAAAGTTTATTTACTGAAGTATAATGAGTATACAATTGATAAGTACATGAATAGGCTACTGAATGGAGGATGGCTGAACCTTAACAATTAGATTATTAGTAATTAGTCAGGTGTAGATAATGTGTGTTAAACTGAAGGATTATTTACAACCTCAGAGGTCTAACAATTTTGGGGTCCCCTCTCACTTAATATGTATATAAAATATAATGTTAATGGGAGATATGCATGCAGAGGAGATGGAGAAAAATAGTCTATGTAATAGATATGCATCAGTGGCACAGAGGCCAAATCTCAGTAATAACCTAGTGTTTGAAATTGTCCTTTTAATTTAAATAATTTGAATTCCATTTTTAAATCACATAATGTAAAATATTACTATAATTCTGAGATCTGAGACAGATTTTCCTCTTCATGACCAAAGCATTTAACACCAACAGTGCCAAAGTAAAGCTCTCTAGAGAAACATTTGATGAATTTGTTTGGAGCTTGTAGCAAAACCAGTTTCACTACATCATCTGTCACATCACAGACAATTCTAGCTAGAGCACATACCTTGAATGATAGTACAAAGAAATCTCTCATTGTTCCAGGACAGTTCTCAAACTGTACAGCCAAGTTCCAAGCTAATAAAATCAATAAGATAGGAGACCAGAATAAAAATTGTTTGCTGGTATAGTCTGCACCCATAAAACTTTGCTAACAAGCATTTCAGGAGGAGTATTAAATTTTAAACAAGAAGCTCATTCAATAACAGTAGGAAATACTGTCAATAGTTGCAATTAATATAAATTATTCATTATTTTAAATCTATTTTAATAACTAATCATTCTGCCATTAAATCCATTCACCCCAAGTTGAATGAGAATGATCCAGATTCTGAACCAAATTATAGTATGGAATCAGAATAGTTCCTTTAACTTTAATTGATTTTCTCTAGATTTAGATGGAATCTGGCTGAATGTATCCAATGTCATCCCCAGAGCCACAAAAGGCAATAATTGCTGACTACTTTGCATATAGTTTCTATCCTGACAAGTACATTCAGAAAAGAATTAGGCAAATCAGTAATCTATCCCTTAATAGTTGTCATTCTCAAAGATGAAAGGAAGCCGGTGTACCCAGCTGCACCCACCCACAACCCAACCCCCTGCCCTGACTTCTGCACCCTCAACATCCCCAAGGCCTGCCCTGAGCTCCCCACACCTACAGCCACTTGCCCTGACCAGCACCCTGCCACGCCAACCCACACTTAAATTTCTTACAGGTATTGTCCTATCACAACCCTATACCCTAAACTCCCCAGGAGGTGGTGGGAAGGAGTTTGCAATACCACAAGACCTATAAGAAATTAAAATTACTTTCACCCTAGATTCCCATTACTGAATAATCCAGGTATGTAACTGGCCCTATCAGGTGCTCAGATCCTACAGTGATTTGCATATTACAACCTGCACATTACCCTCTTCCCTAGGCTATGATTTCCCTAAACAAGAAGAGACAGTTACCTGTTCCATAGCTGGTATTCTTCGAGATGTATTGCTCATGTCCATTCAGCATAAGGGTGTGCACTGCCACATGCACCAGTGCCAGAAGTTTTTTCCTAAGAAGTACCCGTAGGGGCTGGGCTCCACAGCGCCCCCTGGAGTGGTGTGCATATGCCATGCTATATAGGACACTCTCTGGCCCCTCCCACCTCAGTTCCTTCTTGCCATAACTCTGACAGAGGGGAGAAGGGTGGGAAATTGAATGGACATGAGCAACACATCTCGAAGAACACCAATTACAGAAAAGGTAACTATCTTTTCTTCTTTGAGTGCTTGCTCATGTCCATTCAACATAGATGACTGTAAGTAAGCAATATCTGCAGAAGTGGATAAGAGTTAAGGACATGCAGACTGCAGTATAGCTCTGCCGAATGCAGTGTCCTCCTTAGCTTGCTGCATGATGGCATAGTGGGACATGAAAGTGTGCTTGACAGATATTCTAGATTGGAACATATGTCGGCCAGGCATGCAACAAAGCTTGATCAGGGCCCACTCTACCAGAGCTCAACTCTAGCGGCTGGCCCCTGCCAACTTGTAGCACGTACAGATACAGGAGATGATCCACTTTGAAAGCCTCTGGGAGGATATTGGGGAACCCTGCCCCTGCTCCGCATAGGGCACAAAGAATTGAGTGGACTTGCAGAAGGGCCTCGTCCTTTCTAAGTAGAATGCCAATGCTCTCAGAACATCCAGTGTGTGGAGACACCTCTCCTAGCTAGTCGTGTGAAGCTTGGGATAAAAGACTGGCAGAAAAATTTCCTGGTCCAAGTGAAAGGCCGAGACCACTTTGGGAACAAAGACTGGATGAGATGAGGCCGTAGCTGGACCTTGTCCTTGAAGAACCAGGTGTACCAAGGTACTGATGTCATAGCTCAGAGCTCAGACTTGCTTCTAGGGGACATAATCACAACTAAGATGACCACTTTGAAAGAAAAAAACAAAAAGGGGCATGTGGCGAAGGGTTCAAATGGCGGTCCCATGAGCTGTACCAAGACCAGCCTCGAATCCCACTGTGGTATAAGATCTCAAGTCAGAGTAGAGCCATTCCAGACCCTTCATGAACCAGGATGTGATGTTGTGCAAGAAGACAAAACACCCTAGTAGAGGCAGATGAAATGCAGAAATGGCAGCTAGGTGAACTCTAACTGTGGCTAGGACCAGCCCCTGATGTTTCAGGTGGAGCTGGTAGTCCAGGATCTCCGAAGGGAAGCTTTGGACAGGACGACCTGCCACTGCTGCACCCATACAGAAAAACATGTCCACTTTGCTATGTAGGTAGACTGTGTCATGGGGTTTCTACGCTCAAGACGAACCCTCTGAACCTTGCCAGAACATACCTGCTCCTGGGGGTTCAGCCATGGAGGAACCATGAAGTCAGTGAGCTAAGGTTTGGGTGCAGGAGACGTCCATGGTTCTGGGACAGCAAGTCAAGTCCCAGAAGCAACCGCTTGGACACACGGGATACTAGGCTGATGAGCATCCCAAACCATTGCTGGCAGGGTCAGGTCGGCACAATAAGAATCATTGTCACCTTGTCCCTCTTGAGTTTCTGCAACCACTGAAAAAGGAATATATCCTGTGAGGAGCCCCGCTCAAGACTGAACCAAGAGTAGAATCTGCTGTATCTTGCATTCTCTTTTGTTGCAAAGAGGTCCACTCAGGGAGAACTCCCTCATGGAAGAAGGAGTCAGCCACCTTGGGGTGAAGAGCCCACTCATAGTGAGAGGAGAACTCTCTGCTGAGACAGTCCTCAACTGTGTTCTCCAGAAGATGATGCACCCCTAACACAATGTTGGGAAGCGGGCAGAACTCCCAAATCCATATGGCTTCCCTGCAGAGCTCCGAGAATCAGGCCCCCCTTGCCTGTTTATGTAGCACATGATGGCAGCATTGTCACTGACGGCACACACCACCCTGCTCTCTAGGTGAGGAAGAAACATCCCGTGTGCATTTTTGATCGCTCTGAGCTCCTTTATATTTATGCGGAGTGATCTCTGCCATGGACCACACCCCTTCAGTACAAAGGGTCCCTATGTGGGCCCCCCAGCCACAGTCTGAAGCGTCGGGTACTAGCTACCTTGAATGCAGCTGTGGATGAAAGTGAATGCTGGACGTGTCATGCTCTGTCTTGGTTCACCACTCTAGGGCCCTCAGGACATAAGGTGCAACAGCTGCCACTCTTTCTAGGGAGTACTTGGCTGGCACATATATGGACGTTAGCCATAGCTGGAGACGTTTCATCCTGAGCCTGGCGAGGGACATGACATATGTGCAAGTGGCCATGTGCCCCAAAACCAGCAGAGACACACCCATTGTAGTTATGGGTGTGCTGGCGAGCTATTGCAGAAGGGTCAGCAGGGCCTTGAACCTCTCTTGAGGGAGTGATGCTTTGGCCTGGGTGAAATCCAGGATAACACTGATGAACTCTAGAAACTGGGTCATCTCTAGCAACAACTTCTTTTTGTTTGTTAGGAGGCCAAGGTGACGGCATGTGCCCAGAAGGTGATCCACGGTACACTGGACCTTGAGCTTTGATGGACCTTTAATGAGCCAATCGTCCAGGTAAGGCTATACTTGCACCCGTTGGCACCTCAGGTATGCTGCTGCTACCATCGAGATGCACTTAGTGAAGACCCTAGGGGGAGGTCATAGACAGGCCGAAGGGCAGGAGAGCAAATTGATAGTGATTCATTTTCACTGTTCCAAATTGATAGTGATTCATTCCTCAGGAAGCGTCTATGACCCTCAAAGATCACGATATAAAAGTATGAGTCCTTGAGATCAAGGGAGACATACCAGTCCCCGGGATCCAGATCGGAGATGATGGAGGCAAGAGAGACCATGTGGAACTTGAGGCGGACCAAGTACTTGTTGAGGCCGCACAAGTCCAATATAGGTCACAGACTCCCTTTGGCCTTCGGAATCAGGAAATAACAAGAGTAGAAGCCCTTGTTCTCGAAACCCAGCAAAACCACCTGTAACAACTGGGATAACTCCTGTTCAAGGACGTGCTCATGAGAAGGGTCCCTAAAGAGAGACAGCGAATGTGGGTAGGAAGGTGGTATGGAAGAGAGCTGGAGGGTGCAGCCATGCTGAATGGGTGCAGCCATGCTAGGACCCAACGGTCCAATGTAATGTTCCTCCATGCCGGGAGGAAAGGGTGGAGTCTGGAGGAAAACTGGTGGGAAAGATCTTGAGAGTCTGGTATGCTATCCTTGGGCACATCCTCAATAGGTGCACTTGGCCTGTGGCTTAGACTGGATTGTTGGCCATATTGAGGATGGTGGCCCAGCTTCCTCCTAGAGGACTTGTGGCAAGTGAGGGCTGTATCCTGTCAGGGATAGTGGCCCTTCACATGAGAGATGTGAGGCTTAAACTTCTTCCTCTCCATCTCAGGGACATACAAGCCCAGGGTCTTTAATGTGGTGTGGGAGTCCTAAGCCCATGTAGCATAGTTTCTGTCTGCTCTGCAAACAGGGCACCCATGTCAAAACGCAGGTCCTGAATGGAGTTCTGTGCCTCTGAAGAAAGGCCCGAAAGGAGGAGCCATGCTGTCTGCTGCATGGAGATGGATGATGCCATGGATCGAGCCACTGAATCTGCTGCATTCAAAGCTGCTTATAAGGCCACCAACGCCACCAAAGACTCTTCCTCCACCAGGACCTTAAAATCCCCATGCAACCTGTCTGGAAGGAAGGACTTGAATTTAGCCAACACCTGCCACATGTTGTCCTCATAGCAGGTGAACAGTGCTTGGTGGTTCGCCACCCTCACAAGTCCAAACACTTGGAGTCTTTATTCATGGAGATAGAGACATATTGACCTTGGTGCTCTCTGTGGTTAACAGATTCCACCATGAGGGAGTATGAAGGAGGTAGGGAGTACAGGAATTTATGGTCCCCAACAGGGACAAAATATTTCCTCTCCGCCCTCTTTACAACTGGTGAAATAGAGGAGGAGGTTTTGCACAATGCCCTGGCAATCTTAGTGACCACTTTGTGTAGAGGTAAGGCCACTCTGATGGGGCCTGCCTGCCCCAGGACTTCTAATAGTGAGTCCGAGGTCTCCTGCACCTCTTCAGCCTGAAGGCCCAAACCATTAGCCCCCCTCCTTAAGAAGTCCTGGTGGGCTCTATCGTCTCGGGGCACCACCAGGAGAGAAGCCACTATTGCCTCATCTAGCAAGGAGGAAGAGGAGGCTGGGGCTGGTTGGCTTTCATCTCGGAGGGGGGGAGGGTCAGTTGCTCACCATCTCCCACTCTGAAGAAACTGGTGCCACAGCCTTGCCTGGTCGTTCACAAGGAGCTGGGGGCAGCGAGGGACCTTGAGATGATCTGGCAACCGAGCGGATAAGCTGGGGTTGTATTGAGAAACCCCAGGATGTTTTGGAGCATGACTGAGCCTGCCACTGCAGCTGCAGCTACAGAGTACTCTGTGACGGTATCGGCGGTCCCGAATGCAATAGTGTGGAGAGCTGCGTGAAAGTCTGCACTGGAGGGATGGAAGCCAAGTCTAAGGCAACACTGCAGGACAGAATGTTTCCCAACGCCCAGGACAAGGACCTTGTAGGGCGACTTTCCCGGTACTGGGACTTCACGACTGACAGACCTCTGAGAGTGGGAGAGCCTTGCCTTCCTTCATGGGCCACAGTGCTCAGAAAATCCATCCCTAGTGCTCAGGAACCAGCATCAAAGAGGAGAGCCTTGGTGCCATGAGAGGGATTGGAACTGGCGGGACAAGGCACAATGGCTACAGTAGCTCAGTGCCAGTGAGTATCTTCGGCACAGCGAGTGATGCCTCAAGTATGGAGAAATGTCCCTGGATTGGCGAAGCAAGTAAGGGACCTGCTGTCCCTCCAGTGTCACTGGTGCTGGGGGGTGCATGCCTCCACAGGTCTGCACACCAATTCCAACAACGTGGGAAACCTCACATCATGGCCAGGTCTCTCTCTCACAGATCTTTGGGGATCTTGGGGCACTTTCCTCTCAGACTGAGGAGGAGAGCAGGACCTAACTGTGCTCAGTGACTGAGGGCCAAATAGTGGATTTCCTCTATGTTCAGGTGCAGGCAGTGCTGGGGGTGGCAGTACCAACATGGCCCATATGTCCTGGGTAGCCTAGAAGGCTCTGGCATGGAGGTGAGATAGACCTCCAGCACCGGAGACAGAGACCAAGTAGGGGAGCTCAGTGCTGCCTGAGCCGTCTCTTATCGGCCGACTAGTCAACCTTCTTCCCCTTGTCTTTACAAGGGCACTTGTCTCTGTCTGACTTCTTCTTGTGCTTTGTTGGGGCCGTAGGTGGTGAACAGTGCAGAGCCGTCAATGCCAGTGGTGTGCTGTGTACCGATGCACCGGTGTTTGGTGCTGAGTCAGACTTCTGATTTTGCGGAGCAAGCATGAACTGCATTACTAACGCATGGAGTTGAATACCCCTTTCTTTAATCATTCAGGGATGGAAGGACCTGCAAACATGATACTTGTCCAAAACGTGTCCTTTCCTCAAGCAATGAAGACAGTCAGCATCCAGATTGCTGACTGGCATAGGCTGTGGCATGTTGCGCAGGCTTTGAAGCCAGGGGAGCAAGGCATGCCCTATCCTCTAGGCAAGTCTCTAAGAAGAATCTAAAAGTCCATAAACCTATTAACAGATAGAAGATAACTATCTACAACACAATGGAAAAGCAGGAATGCTAGCTACAGCTAAGGATGGAGCACACTGTTCCAAGCACCATCACTGGCATAAGAAGGGACGGAGGAGGGAGGGACTGGGGAGTGTCCTACATAGCATGGCACATGCGTGCCACTCTAGGGGGCGCTGTGACCCCAATTGTATGGATATTGTTTAGGGAAAAACTTCTGGAACTGGTGCAGTGCAGGGGGCAGGCATACACACCTATGTTGAATGGACATGAGCAAGCACTTGAAGAAGAATTTAGACATCTATTTTATAAATCAAAACTTAGCTGCAGAATGATTCAAAGATCACCAAGTGTTAGCTCTTCACACACAAGTTTTCATTTCCAACTCTTTGCCCTTTCCTCCTTCTATTTACATGCTGGCAGTACTACTCACCTATTTTTCTAAACCAGTGAGCCTCATTGGTCCTCATATCCAGTGTCATGCTCCCCTCAGTGAAAGGCTCAGCAAGTTTCTGATGTGCTGCAGAAACACGTCATTTGACAGATAAGAAGCCTTCCCTTAGCAAATGCGGAAGACTCAGTGTGCAGTGGCAGTCAAAAAAGCAAACAGAATGTTAGGAATCATTAAAAAAGGAATAAAGAAAAAAGACAGAGAATATCTTACTGCCTCCATATAAAACCATGGTACACCCACATCTTGAATATTACTACAGATGTGGTCACCTCATCTCAAAAAAAGATATATTGGCATTGGAAAAGGTTCAGAAAAGGGCAACAAAAATGATTACGGATTTGGAATAGTGCCATATGAAGAGAAATTAAAAAGACTTGGGACTTTTCAGCTTAGAAAAAAGGAGATGGGGGATATAATAGAGGTCTATACAATCATGACTGGTGTAGAGAACGTGAATAAGGAAAAGTTATTTACTTGTTCCCATAACATAAGAACTAGGGTCACCAAATGAAATTAATAGGTAGCAGGTTTAAAACAAACAAAAGGAAGTTTTTCTTCATGCAGCGCACAGTCAACCTGTAGAACTCCCTGCAAGAGGAAGTTGTAAAGGCCAGGACTTTAACAGCGTTCAGAAAAGAACTAGATAAATTCATGGAGGATCAGTACATCAATGGGTATTAGCCAGGAGGGGCAGGGATGGTGTCTCTAGCCTCTGTTTCTAAGAGGCTGGAAATGGATGACAGAAAAGGGATCACTTGATGATTATCTGTTCTACTCACTGGCCACTGTTGGAAGACAGGATACTGGGCTAAATCAGTGTTTCTCAACCTTTTTTTTTTTTTTTATAAAGTACTCCTTTTCAAAAAAAAATTTAAGTACCCCCAGTACCCATAATTTTCAGACAAACAGAATTTTTTGTACCATTGCAAAACATTTGTTTAAACAACTTAATCATAACCGGTTGGTTGGAAGAAATTGCCTATAGGCAATAAACTTGGCATCATAGTTATGATTGTGCAAAAAGGATAAAAAAAATTAGATGGTCATAAAATAAGTCCAATTTTTGTATTATATATATTCATACACACATATGTATATTTTAATGCAAACATCAATGAACAGTGATCAATAAAATTATAATTAATTTAATGTGAAATTTGAGTTTGTTTGGATGAAATCAAATTTTCAAACCTAAGTTTCAAACAGCTGAGGGCCTCAATTAAATCATTTTCTGGACACATACAATATCTTAATTTAGTTTTTAATTCAGTCATAGCCAAAAAACTTTCCTCATGTAAATAGGTTGATGCGAATGGGAGGAGTTCTGTGTTACTCAGTTCATAGAATCATAGAATCATAGAATACTAGGACTGGAAAGGACCTCGAGAGGTCATCGAGTCCAGTCCCCTGCCCTTACAGCAGGACCCAATACTGTGTAGACCAACCCTGAAAGACATTTATCTAACCTACTCTTAAATATCTCCAGAGATGGAGATTCCACTACCTCCCTGGGCAATTTATTCCAGTGTTTGACTACCCTGACAGCTAGGAACTTTTTCCTAATGTCCAACCTAAACCTCCCTTGTTGCAGTATAAGCCCATTGCTTCTTGTTCTATCCTCAGAGGCCTTCTGCATGTGTTGTTTATATTCACCTTTCATTTTCTGCCAGAACACGGGAATGTTGCCATTTTTAGTACACTATCAGTAGAAAGGTCAAAAAGTTGCTCCTTCATTTCTTCTGAAATCCCTGCTTTTCTCAATAGCATTGTCAAAACGGATTCAAAATCCAAAGCTTCTGCATGTGTTCAGCTTCATCAAAGCTTGGAAAATATTGTTCAAAATTTAATTCTAAATTTGTCAAATGTTCCTTTATTGATGTTTTGATATGTTCATCCAAAATAATTTCATTTTCCACACAAAATTCTGAAAGATATTAAATGACCCAAAATTTCTAGATGAAGCATTATTTTTCCAGAATGCTAATTTTTTTGAATGCTTGTACTTTATCATGCAAGATTAAGATATTTGTATAAAACCCTTGTAACTATAGGTTCAAGTTATTGATTTTAGGCTAATCGGCAAATCCATAATTCGTCTTGAAAATATTGTACTAATTCGGATTTAATTTCTGTGCAAAAAACTTCAACTTCAGCCTTCAAATAGATGGTTGAACAATCTTCCACATGACAACCATCGACTATCGGAATAAAGTAATGCAGTAATATGTTCAGATCCCTTATCATGGCATAGTGATCGAAAAAGACGTGAATTTAGAGCCTGCAATTGTATGAGGTTAACTGTCTTCACTGCAATCTCTAGCACAGTTTAAATCTTCATTCAGCTGTTTTGAAGCCAATGCTTCTCTGTGAATGATACAAGTCCACTTTATTGAAGTTTATAGTTTTTATTCGAGAAATAAGACCATTTTGTTAACCTACCATTGCTGCTGCTCTGTCTGTACACACAGATATGCACCACTCCCATGATAATCCATATTTCAAATCTGTTTATTTAACAAGTTAAAAATTTCTTCCCCCGTTGTTCTAATGTCAAATTCTTTACAGCAGTATATTTGCTCACTTACTCCTTTTTCATCTTTATCATCAATGTATCTGACAGACACCATTAATTGTGCGCAATTGGAAATATCTGTGATTCGTTAGGTTGTAAAGTGAACTGTTTCTTCTGAATAATTTTTACAGTAATTTGTTTTCTTCTGTCTTCTACCATCTCATCAATTCTTCTTATTGTATCATTTGAATGTGGGATATTTTTAATTTTGACTTCTTTTTCACTAAACATAATTACAGCGATTCTAATAGAAGCTGGAATAACAAGCTTTTCAGCAATGGTATGTGGTTTCTTTGTTTTTGCTATCATTTCTGAGATTTCATAAGAAGCTTGTAAATCTTGTTGAGAGCTTTTTGCGTACACTTTCATAGCAGCACTAGATATATTGATACCTTCACGTTTTCTTGTAAAATATTTAATTGATTTATCTTTTAATGTAGGATGCTTTGTACAGTAATTCCTCATTTAACACTATAGATATGTTTCAGAAAATGATCTTCTTAAGTGAAAACGTGTTATGTGGGGTCAATTTTCCCATTGAAAATAATGGAAAAGGTGGGGGTTGCATTTCAAACGCTGGTGTCTGTTGGGATCTGGACATAAGCTGGGGGAGAAAGGGGACTGGGTTACAGCAGGGAGGGGAGGTGTTTGGCTCTGGGGAAGGAAAGGGAAGGGGAGGAGAGGAGAGGAGAGGGGGATTGGGTTGGGAGTATGCCCCTGTGATGGGTCTTCCGGGACCCGCACTGCGTTCGGCAAGGGGGGGTCACCAGGGAATGGCGCGGCGAGCGGCAAACCCTCCACCGTTTTGCAGGGAGGCGGGGGAAGCTCCGCGCAGCTGCCAGCAACAGGCCGGCTGGGGAAATCGTGTTATTCCAGGGATGATGCCGGCCTGCAGCTTCCGCTCCCCCTGAGCACCAAGGAGGGAGGGAGGAGAAAGGCCATGCAGCTCACAGCTTCCACCCTCCCAAGCAGTGGGGAGGGGGGCAAGAGAAGGGCCACATGGCTCCCGGGGCCATACGGCTTGCAGATTTGCCTTACCACTGGAGAACCAGGAAGGGCACAGGGAAAAGCCACACAGCTCACAGCTTCAGCCCCTCTCCTTCCCCATGAGCACCAGGAAGAGAGGGAGAGGAAAAGCCACATGACTCTCACAACTTCAGGCCACTCCAGGGCCTTCCCAGACCCCATGCGGCAGCTGAGCACTGGGGAAAGGGGAGGAGGGAGCAGGCAGGCAGGACACAGAGTGACGTGATGACGTTGTCCCACTGGAAAAACTTTTTTATAGAGAAATATTTTTCCATACAATTCATGATTTTCTAGACCTTTAACATAACTTTACACCCTTTGATCATTTCTTTTCCAAGATGAAAAGTCCCAGTCTTGTTAATCTGTCCTCACATGGAAACTGTTCCTTCCCCCAATTACTTATGTTGCCCTTTTTATACCTTTTCCAAATCCCATATATCTTTTTTTTCTAAGACAGGATGACCAGATTCATATGCAGTATTCAAGTTTGGGACATACCATGACTTTATATAGAAGCAATATGATATTTTCTGACTTATCTATTCCTTTCCTTATGATTCCCAATAGTCTATTATCTTTTACAGACTGCCACTGCACATTTAGCAGTTTTTTTCAGGGAACTCTCCACAATGATTCCAAGATCTCTTTCTTGAGCAGTAACAGCTTTTTAGACCCCTTCATTTTTGTATGTATGGTTATGATGAGGAAGTTACTCACCTTGTGCAGTAACGACGGTTCTTCGAGGTGTCCCTGTGGGTGCTCCACTGTAGGTGACGGGCTTGTCCCGGTGCCGCAGGTTGGAGATTCTTTAGCTGTGGTTTAGCCAGACCGCACATGCACGAGGGCGTTGCGTGCCTTTCACACCGCTTCTGAGTGTGCGTGCGGTCCGGCTCCCACCAGTTCCTCCTAATCTGATCAATCTGAAAAACACAAGAAGAGATCTCCGAGCGAGGAGGAGGGCGGGTTGTGGAGCACCCATGGGGACACCTCGAAGAACCGTCGTTAGTATCGAGCTGTTGTTGGTTTTGCGGAGGAGGGCTCAGAGTTAGGACGTCTAAGCTGTGGAAAGCACAGTGGAAGCCAATGCTGAGTCACGAAGGATTGCATTTATTGCGTAATGTCTTGCGAATGTCATGTCCGAAGACCAGGTTGCAGCTCTTCAAATGTCTTGCAAGGGAACCCCTCTGAGAAAGGTGGTAGTTGTAGCCATCGCTCTGGTGGAATGAGCGTGGAGAGAGGTTGATATGGGCTTGTTACATATTGAGTAACAGTGCGTAATGCATCTGACAATTAGGTTGGAGAGGCGCTGCAAGGACGGGGCTCACCCTTATTTCGGCCACTTGTGCATAGAACGAGATGCTGTGACTGATGGAAGGAACAAGTTCTGTCCAAATAAAAGGCCAGCACCCTGCGAACATCCAGGGTGTGTAACCGGGCCTCACGAGGAGAAGCGTGCAGTTTGGGATAGAAAGCTGGAAGTATTATAGGTTCATTGATGTGGAATACAGAATTCACTTTTGGTAAGAAGTTGGGGTGGGGTTGTAAAAGAGAGTATATGGGGGGGTAGCCAAGAGGGCGGCCAACTCCCCTACACATCGGGCTGATGTAACAGCTAGGAGGAAGACAACCTTCATGATGAGCATGGTAATATCACAGTTGGCCAGAGATTCGAACGGTGGATAAGTAAGTGCATGCAGGACCAATTGCAGGTCCCAAGGTTCAGGAGGCGCCCTATGCTCAGGATAGAGATTGGTAAGACCTTTCAAAAATCATTTGGTTAAAGGGTGGGCAAATATGGAATAACCCTCTACGGGATGTCTGAAAGTAGAGATGGCAGAGAGATGGACTCTGATGGATGACAACGCCAATCCTGAGCGTTGGAGGTGTAATGTGTAATCCAGGATATGATGGATTGGGATGCTCATTGCATTGAAATCGTTAGCAGTGCACCAGGAGTGAAAACATTGCCATTTTTGAAGGTAAGACTTTCGTGTAGAATCACGCTGTGTGTATCAATACTTGTTTTACTTCTCGGGAACAGATCGTCTCTGCTCGGTGAAGCCAGGTAGGAGCCACGCTGTGAGGTACAGACGATCTATCTGTGGGTGTGTCATAGATTGTCCCTGCTATGTGAGAAGGTCCAGCCGTTCTGGTAAGTTATATGGGGGCTGTAGAGACATTTGCATCAACAGAAGAAGCCACGTTTGTCTGGGCCAGAACGGGGCTATAAGTATAACTGTGGCCTTGTCTGTGACTATCTTCTCCAGTACTCTGGGAAGAAGCGGAAGTGGGGGAAAGGCGTAGAGCAGCTATCGACCCCAGTGCAGTAAGAAGGCGTCTCCTAGGGAATTCGGTCCAATCCCTGCCCTGGAGCAGTATTTCAGACACTTCGTGTCGCGATGAGTCGCAAACAGGTCTATAGTGGGGTAACCCCAACGGTGGAAAAGAAATTTCACTACTCATTGATCGAGTTCCCACTCATATTGAAGAAAGAAATGTCTGCTGAGCGTATCGGCAGTGGTGTTGTCCTTACCAGGCAGATACGTGGTGACAATCTTGACTTCTTGGCGGATGCACCAATTCCATAGCTTCATGGCTTCTGCGCAGAGGGAAGGGGAAGAGAAAGGAGGAGGATGGTGTAGCCCGATGTTATGAGCTCTCTTACCCAACTGTCGTTGGTGATGGAAAATCACCGTTGTCAAAATGGACGTAAATGATGGTGAAAAAGCTTCGGGATTCCCATATGAGGAATGAGTGAGATGGTCTGCCGTCCCTCGACCAGTCCGTCAAACTGGCTGCTTGTTATTATGCTGGGCAGGTGTTCTATTCGATTGTAGGCGACGCCTCTGCTGGCGCAGCTTTTCTCGTTGTTGGGGATCATATTGCCAGAATCTAGGGTTGGTAAATGAGGACTGTCGCTGTCTGTAATAAGGGGTTTAACATTTCTGCCAATATGGCGGCATGTACATCCCTAGCGTTATGAGTGTTGTCCTCAAGTCCTTCCCTGAATGGAGGACTTGATCTGTATTAGCTGCAAAGAGACTTTGCCTGTCAAACGGCAAATCCTCCACCTTTGCCTGAAGTTCCTTTGGCAATGATGACATCTGCAGCCAGGAGGAGCGTCGCATAACCACAGATGTTGTGGTGGTGCAGGCTGCTGTGTCAGCAATATCTAAGCAAATTTGTAATGCAGTCCATAAAGCCATATAGCCCTCCTGTACTACCGATTTTAACAACTGATGTTTGTCATCCGGAAGATGCTCTAGGAGTGTTATCAACTTCGTATAATTGTCAAAGTTGTGATTTGACAGGAGGGCACAGTAATTCGTCATTTGTAACGTTAGTGTGGAGGAGGAGTAAACTTTCCTCCCGAAGAGGTCTAGGAGTTTGGCATCCTTATCGGTGGGGGCATTCCGAAATTGCGGGGTCTTTGTTGAGCGGCATCAACAACCAACGAATTTGGCTGAGGGCGGGTTAATAAAAATTCCATCCCTTTAGAGATGAAAAAATATTTCTTATTGGCTCTTTTGTGCGTGGCTGGGGTGGAAGCTGGTGCCTGCCAAATGTCATCTGCAATCTTGAGGATTGCCTCATCCAATGGAAGAGCCATTTTTGTTTTCTGCGATGGTTGCAGGTTTTTAAGTAGACGATGCTGCTTTTGTTTTACTTCACCCAACTGAACCTCTTGGGATTCTGCCACCCTCCTAAATAGATCATGAAACTGTTTTATATCGTCTACAGGAGAGGTGTCTCTGGGAAAAACTGTGTCATCCGGGGAAGATGAAGACTGATCAATCGGGGATTCCGGGTGAGTCTGGATGTTCAGGGAGAGACTCTGAAGGCTGGTCAGGGTGTTTCATCGGTAAGGGTGTATCTCCTGAGGGAGTTGTTGGCCTGGTAGGTAGATTAGGAGATGATGATAGCCTGGCGCTACTAGGTGAGCGTCTTTCGTTATAACGCAGAGAAATAGATCAGGAATGGCTATAAGAGTGACGACGTGAACAGTAGCCTCAGTGATGGTGATACCTGTCAGTATAGTGTTGAGAAGAGGAGTAGTATGGAGAGTATCTCCTGTTTGATATACGGGACGATCTCATAAGTGATCTGGGTGATCGAGACCTTCGTCTAGAGTATGCAGGAGAGCGTGATGACCTATGGTAACGCTGAGGAGAAGAAGAGTATGGTGGAGACCGTGTGTGGTGAGAGGTAGGGAGATTTCCATGGTGAGAGGGAACCGAAAATACTGAAGCTGGCAATGATGGTTGTGGAGAGAAGGCAGCTGGTTCTGGGCTAGGAGAGGGGATGATTACTCTTAGACTTATGTGTGGCCTTGCGTGATGCAGGGGACGAATGCACATGGCTCCTAGATGATTGGTGCTCTGACGACGGAACCATGTGTGTTGAAGGCACTGAGTGCAACAGTGCTCCACTCATATTTGGTGCTGTTTGAGTTGATGCCGATCGATGCGGTGCCGCCATGATAGGTGATGTAGAAGAAGTCGGTGCCGAAGGTATTGGCGCCGAGAGTGCCGGTGCCGCAGCAATCGATGCCGAGCTGACCAGTGCCGAGCCAGTTGGTATATAGCTGTGCAGTGCTCTTGCGGCTGGTGATCTTGTAGCCAGTGCTGGAGGGCTCGGAGCTGGGGGTGACAGTGCTGCAGAACTCTGTGGTGTTGGGCTGTGCGCCAAGGCCGAAGAGATGGACTCAAGGGCAGTGCCCGAGTCTAGGGTCTCGGCACTGGTACTAGTGCCATCAGGCGCTCTCGGTGCCAATGTGCTCGGTGCCAATGGCCTTGTTTTCATCAGTGTAGGTGCTGAGTCAGTCCTTGGCGGTACTGCGGATGCCGGTGCCGTCTCCCTACATAGGGACGGGCTCGGCTCTGAGGCACTACGGCTCATTTTGTGCTTTCGAGCCTGGTTAGTAGAGGATGAGCCAGATGTACCTGGCTTAACACCCATGCTCACTCTCTGAGTCGATGATGGGTTACACGCGGCTCTAGAGGTGGCAGATGACTCAGCCTCAGTGGGTTGTAGCACTTTGTTGAAGAGGAGCATTTTCAGGCACATTTCACAATCCCATCTGGCACGTGCCATGAGTTTAGAGCAGTGCTGGCATTTCTGAGGGATGTGACCCTCTCCCAAGCACTTGATACAAGTATCATGGCCGTCCGAGAGTGACATTGCCTCGCGGCATGAAGAACATTTCTTAAATCCGGGAGACCCGGGCATCTTGGCAACTATCTACAATGCTAAGCCTACAAACTGAAAGAAAATTTTTTTTTATTTAAACTGGAAGAAACCGTATAAGTATAAAATGACTAACTATGACTAAAACTAGTTTGGGATAACTATTTACAAAATTTTTTAAACTGTTTTCTAGTCAGGTTGAAGGAGAGGGGTTCACTCCACCTGCGACCGTGAACGGTTAGGAGGAACTAGCGGGAGCCGGACCACACACACACTCAGAAGCGGCGCGAAAGGCATGCAACATGCGCGGTCCGACTAAACCATAGCTAAAGAATCGCCGACCTGCGGCGCTGGGACGAGCCCGTCACTTACAGTGGAGCACCCACGGGGCACTACCGAAGAAGAATATATTTTTCCATGTGCATTACTTTGCATTTATCAACACTGAATTCCATGTGACTTTGTGTTGCCCAATTACCCAGTTCGGTTATTCCTACCCTTTCACCTATCATTTAAATAGAGTACATGGCAATGTTTTCATGGTGATCTAATGATCCTTCAATATATGCACTTGGACTGAGGTTGAGATGGACAAAACAGACAGACTTGTTGAGAGTCTCTGGGTTACATTAAAAGGAGTAAAAAACAAGGGTGATGTCATGGTAGGGATCTACTACAGACTGCCTAACCAGGAAGAAATGATGAGGGGTGCACATTTCCACTGCCACTTCTTCCTCCTCAACACTGGAAAGAGGAGGGACTGATCTTGCAGGTATATTAGTCAGATTCATTTCTGGTCTTGCTGGGTACTGTTGGGCAGGAAGAGAGGTGTGCCTGGAGTGAGTGATGAAGAGGTCTGCCTGACTGACAAATTGCTGCAGCACTAGGAAGCTTGGTGCTTGCAGAGGAGGCACTCTTAGGCTGGGGAGCATTGTCTGTGCTTCCAGCACGGTAGACTTCCTGCAGTGTATCAGTGTAGCAGGTGGTGCCATTGTATTGCTTGGTGCCAAGGGGTTAATCCACTCTCTCAGGGCAGAGACAGTGGGCTTGTGAGCCTTCCTTAGAGCTAGGCTGCACCAGGGCTTTTGCTCTTTCAGTTGTCCCGGTGCCAGACAGATCTGTTGCCTCACAGTCCAATGCTCTTGGTGCCAGTGGTACCAGTGCAAATTCTGTAATCGGAAATCACTTTTTAGGAGGCAATGCTCTGTGAGAGGAAGGAATGAAACTGCTTTTTTGAAATTTTTGGAGGGACAGGGTCCATTGGAGCTGTCTTTGAGGAGGATTCCTCATCCAATGTGGCAGCGGGTGAATGATGGCGAGGAGGGGTCCTGTGCTCAGGGTCAGAAGCAAGACAAGGGATTTCTCCTCTATTCAGCTGTGGTGAGGCCACAACTGGAGTACTGCATCCAGTTCTGGGCCCCCACTATAGAAAGGATGTGGACGCATTGGAGAGGGTCCAGCGGAGGGCAAACAAAATGATTAGGGGGCTGAAGAACGTGACCTATGAGGAAGGGCTGAGGGATTTGGGCTTATTTAGTCTGCAGAAGAGAAGAGTGAGGGGGGATTTGAGAGCAGCCTTCAACTTCCTGAAGGGAGGTTCCAAAGAGGATGGAGAGAGGCTGTTCTCACTAGAGATAAATGGCAGAACAAGGAGAAATGGTCTCAAGTTACAGTGGGGGCGGTCTAGGTTGGATATTAGGAAAAACTATTTCACTAGGAGGGTGGGGAAGCACTGGAATGGGTTCCCTAGGGAGGTGGTTGAATCTCCATCCCTAGAGGTTTTTAAGTCTTGGTTTGACAAAGCCCTGGCTGGGTTGATTTAGTTGGGATTGGTCCTGCTTTGGGCAGGGGGCTGGACTCAATGATCTCCCGAGGTCTCTTCCAGACCTATGATTCTATGATTCTACTCCACGAGATGAACTCTAGCAGTATCAAGTTTTTGCCGTCAATTTTTTGCAGTGGTGACACGTGTGTGTAACATGTGTCTCTCCTAAACAGTGAACACACTCTACATGGCCGTCTGAAGCTGGCATGGACAGTTTACAAGTTAGACAGCATCTAATGCCAGGAGAGCTAAGCATGGCAGAGAAGCTGTTTGAAAAAAGGGGATGGGAATAATCCCTTGTAAATACATATAGACTGATAGGCAATGTCTGCCTCAGGTGGGGGAGGAAGGATTTTTTTTTTTTAAGTAAAGAAAATAAAGGGAAAAGCCCGAAGGGAGAAAATAATGAAAAAGGTAAAATTAGGAGTAAATAATAGTAGAAAACTTTCCTGAAGATGCTGCTGCTATTCTGACTGAAGCCAACAGTGGCAGAGCAGGAAATGGGGGATGGCTGGCTGTGAACATGGGACAATTTCTCAGAGAGGTGTGAGGTGGCCGCCATGCAAGCATGGTGAACCAGGGCACTGCTATTACAAATCTCTGGCTAGACGCACAAGGGTGCACAGGCACCTACAGTGGAGCTCCCACATGGATGCTCTTCAAAGAAGAAGTGTGTATGGTTAGCTTACACATGCTGGCTAGCCTCATGATGCAGCAAAAAGAGAGACGGCACATATGCAGGTCCAACAGACATTGCTACTGAAGTTCACTGATAAGCATGGCAGGGATGCAGACACACCTGCAATGAAGCACCCATAGGGACACTACTCAAAGTAGAGGAGGGGTTTTGGGGAGAGAGACAAGGGGCAAATTGAACTAAGTGTTAATATTGTCATTAGCCCATCATTTCTCTGACCAACTTTCTATTATTTTTGGCCGGTTCTAGTTTCAGAGGAAGAATAGAAGTCACTTTAATATAAACAATCCTCTTCTTGTAAATAACAAGGACAATAAAGAGCCCAGTACTTGGCCTTTAATTACCAACTTTATAAATTCACACTGGAAACTCATAACAAAACAACTCTTTTCATTTGTCATAGCTCCTGCCTGTCTAATAAAAGGTGCTGTTCTGAACCCTATTCATGCAAACAGAACTGTCACTTCAGGCCATCCTAGACTGAAGCCTCTAGGACTGCTAGCCATGGCAGCCATGTGGCTGGTACCTGATTTTTAACTGCATTTGTGAGGAGTAGGGTTTCCTCTTCCCAAGGGGAAACTGAAGGAAGAGGGGGCCTTTTGTCTAAGGGAAGCAGGTAACACTGTTATAGGCCCTACCAGCAATGAAGCTCTTCTAAATGTAGTCTTTCATCTTTCCAGAGCAGAAAAACACAGCATTAACTGTGTAGATAGATAAACAACCACAAAACATGGAAATTAAACTACATACCTGAGGTCAAATAAGTCACAAGTGTGTCCATACCGTTATTCCTAGAATGGAGGGGGAAATCGAGTTTTACAGAACACTTTATTATTTTATACGGTATGGAAGAATACAGTAACTCTAATTACAGATAAAATAACCCATCCTTCTGTCAAAAGCATAAAGACGCAAACCCCATATTGTTCTAAGACCTGGAGTAGCAGAGCTGCAGGCCTGTAGTAACAGTCATGTAGATCTGGCGATCTTTAGGAACATAGTAGGAGCATTGTAGCAGATTTTCAGAAAGGAGGCAACAGACTTAACTTCCAAGTTTCATTTACATAGCCTTGCTTCCTTGCAATATCAAAAGTATGGCACTAACTCCAACGTGGGTACAGAGCAAAGTGATATAAACCAGTCCAAACAGACCCAATATTTACCATCAACAGTATTCCTTTTGCTGGGTTTTTGGGCACTCAAAATACAAATTGAAAAATGCTTGGTTTCTGGCATGAGAGATCACTGTTCTCAGAGCTCTTGACATGCACATTTTCCAACTGTCAACTGGAGATGTCTACTTCAGAGAAACAGTCTGATCTGCACTTCCCACTGAGGATTGAGTTAGTATCATGCTAGCATTCAGTTAACAGGAAAGAGGGAGTAATACAGGTACTTGGAGAAAAATTATCCAAGGTGAAGAGATGACCACACTTGATGCCACTGGGCCCAATCATTGAAGTTCTTATTCAGTTATGTAAATTGGTGTTTGGCTTGATTAAGGGAATAGTAAGAAAATAAAAACCACATATACCTTTCTAAGGCTATGTCTATACCATAGAGTTCTTCGGAAAAACATCTGTTTTTTCCAAAAAAACTTCACTTTCGTCCACACTGCAACTGCGTTCTTTCAAAAAAAATTGAAAGAACAGAGGGGGTTTCGGACATTGGTAAACCTCTTTCTATGAAGAAGAGGGAGTTCTTTCAAAAGAAGAGGAAAGAGGAAAAAGCACAGGTGCCTTGGTGGCCTCTCTGTCCATAGTAATCACAGCTTAAATGTGAGATAGCATCCATTCAATGTGGACACTATCTTTCGAAAAAGCAGATTGCTTTTTCGATGTGCTTGGGCTGTGTGGACGTTCTCTTTTGGAAGAAGTTTTTTCGGAAGCTCTCTTCCGGAAAAGCTTCTTCCGAAAGAAACCTGCAATCTAGATGTAGCCCAAGTGGACAATCATAGTACAGAAATAACAAGTAGTCCTGTGGCACCTTAGAGGCTAACAAAAAACATATATATTATTATGAGCTTTCATAGGCAAAACCCACTTCATCAGATGAACTGAAAAGTGACAACGGGAACCCAGAATTCATAACAGAAAAAGAAGCAGGGTAGTACCAGTCAATTATAGGACCTGTGCTAACGAGGCTAATTAGGTGGGCTGGAAGTGTCCTATACTTAACTTTTAATGTAAAAAATAGCTGTTAAATGCAGGAAAGGCTGGCTTTATAATGCTACATCTTTGTTCAAGCCCAGTAAAATAGTGTCAAATTCACAGACGAACGTCGATTCCGCACTCTCTCTCTGTGATTGGCTGGTGAAATTCCTTTGTAGAAGAATGGCTACTTTTAAATCCATTAATGAGTACCCAAGCAGGTTAAAATGTTCCCTTACAGGTTTACGTGTAGTAACATTTCTGATGTCTGACTTGTGTCCAGTCATCCTTTATTGCAGAGACTATCTAGTTTGGACAATATACATGGCAGAGGGGCATTGTTGGCATTTGATGGCATATATCACATTAGAGGATGTGCAGCTATATGAGTCTCTGATGTTGTGGCTTATATGATTAGGTCCTGTGATGCTGCTGCTTGCAGAGAGGTGTGAACAGAGCTGGCAACAGGGTTTGGTGCAGGGGTAGGTTCCTGGGTGAGTGTACCTGAGGTGTGATGTGTGGCTGCTGGAAAGGGTTTGCTTCAGGTTAGGGGGTTCTGTAGGGCAAGGACTGGCCTGTCTCCCAAGGCCTGTGAAAGTGAGGGATCTTTTTCCAGGATCGGTTGTAGATTGTCAATGATGAGCTGAAAAGGTTCCAACTGGGGGCTGTGGATGATGACTAGTACAGAAATGTATTTAGCAAATGGTCTCACCTATTCTCTTTGGGTTCTGCCATGACTTTTGACAATACAAGGCGAATCACACATCTATATGTAAGAGAAAAACAGGAAAAAAAATGAGAAACTATATCTATCACTATCAATATTTTTGTGCCTTTTCAGCTCCGAAAAGAGACAACCTTTTCCCAGCTCTTCTCTATGCCATCAATTCAATATACAGATTTTTCCCATCCTCATCCTTTATTTTGTCCTCTACTTTGCTAAGTCAATGCCTGGCTGGCTTCGGGTAGACAACAGAAGCAATGTGTTTGTCTTATAATTATTCTTAAAAAAGGGTAGAAAACTAACATTATATTTTTAAAAAAATTCTTAGTTATTTACAAACCCAAGTTCTAAGGCTAGATACCAAATACCAAATCAGTCCTTTCACCTCTGGGGATTACAGACAGGAAGTCAAAACACATTTGTTGTGATTTCATTCTAGTCACCACCAGCCATTTGTCCACACCACAAAAACATTAAATTCAGAGCAGCTGGCATTCACTACTCAAAGGAAGCCTATGACAGTCATGGCTACAAGTGTGGCAGTTCAGGTATGAGGTATATTTTACAGTGCCATGGGATGGTCTGGACTTCAACACCAGAAAAGCTGCTGGCTAGCATAGTATACATCACCTGCTTAGTTCTTTACCTTCATGAAAACTAAAAAAAAAAAATCAGATGTAATAAATTAAAAGAAAGAAAAACAGCACAAATTCCTTTCCTTTATAGGTATCTCTAATACTTACTTTAAAGCTGTAAACACTTGTTGGCAATCTTGTGAGTGCTGATATAAATACTCCAAAGCTTTAATAGCTACAACCTGCTGTTCATTCTGAAAACAAGTAACAAACACATTTTCTAAAAGCTGTGCTAATCCTCAAATAATGCCATCCTACCCACAACTGGAAAATGTTTGCTGGGTTTCATAGGCCTTTTCATGGGGGTAAGGCAAGAGGATTCTGCATAACAAACATGCCCAAATGCAAGGAGAAAAGTCTTAATGTGATTCCTTGCACAATCAGTCCATAGACAGAACAGGACCACTACATCTTGGGGAAGCCATTAGAACCTGGGATACTATTAGCAAAACCCAAGCAGACAGATAAAAGGACTGTGCTGTACATGCCAATATAATCATTCATTCAGTATACGCACAATTCAGTCACTGCTCACATACATGCAAGGAAGACAAGGTATTTTTCATAGTCATTTGAGATTTCCCAACTCCAGAATCTGAGCTTCTTACACACATATAAGCAGCTTCCCATTCTGAGTTCAGCAATCAAGACAGAAGACAACAGAAACTCTGTACCTTATGACGGGAGACCTTAAGGAAGCATCCGATGCAATGTCCGTGTACTAACATATGTACCTGAGGAATTTTCCTTAAGAATTCTTTTAAAACTTTATTTCTTTGGATTGGAATAAGCCTCTGTTTCACCTTATTCAACACACTTGAGTTTACATAGCAAGGTCTTCTCTAATGTAGCACATAGCAAAGAAAGTCTACAAAGTAGGACAGGCTACAGCTGCTACACTTACTTGAAGATTAAACAGAAGCCCCAGAAAATATTATCAGCTCTACCTACCTCTAAAGCAATCTGGGCAGCTAAACTCAGAAGATTGGTGGCTTCACTTCCATCTGCTAACAATTTATCTTCAAGTTGAGCATGATTTGCTGCTAACTTCCCAATTGCAACAATTGCCTCCACCGCTGAAATTAATGAAGAAAGGGAAGTTACTTTCCCTGTGCAATAACGACAGTTCTTTGAGATGTGTCCCCCCATGGGTGCTCCACTGTTGGTGTCGGGCTTGTCCCAGCGCCACAGATTAGAGATTTTTCAAGCAGCATCTGGTCGGGCCACGCAGGCTCATATGTGGTGCATGCAGTTTGCGCCTTTGAAGTTCACGTGTGCAGCCCAAATCTCCTCGGTTTTCATCGTAACCACCAGCTTCTGTACAACAGATCCGAAGAAGAGGGGAAGGAAAGGTGGGTTGTAGAGCACCTATAGGGGCACACAAACTCAAAGAACTGTCGTTACTGTACAAGGTGAGTAACTTCCTTTCTTCTCCGAGTGACGTCCCCGTGGGTGCTCCACTGTTGGTGATTCTGTAGCAGTATCCACAGTGTGACAAGTGGGCTTTGGATTATAAGTTATGCAGATTTGAGGGCCACCTAGGCTACGGTGGAACTCCTCTCTGTTCGAGGGATGATTGCATAGTGTTTCATAAAGGTGTGGTTGGCCGCCCATATAGCTGCTGCACAGATATCTTTAAGGGAGACCCCTTTCAGGAAGGCAGTTGACGTATCTATGGCCTGTGTCAAATGAGCTCTCGGCATTGTAGGAAGAGGTCTGTTTTGCATGGAATAACATTGAGTAATACAGGATGTAATTATTTTGGAAATACGTTGCACGGATAATCCCATCCCCTGCAATCATTCCATAAGGGATAGGAATAATGATTGCGATTTGTGGAAGAGCCGTGTACAGTCAATATAGAATGCTAACATCCCATGGGCGTCTAGCCCGTAATACTGTGTCCTCATGAAAAGCATGAGGCTTCGGGTGAAACGTGGGAAGAACTATAGGCTTGTTGATGCAAACCTCTGAGCATACTTTCAGTAGAAAGGAAGGATGAGGTTGGAGGGCCACTCTGTCTTTGTAAAATACTGTGTAAGGTGGTACCACCACGAGAGCAGCATTTTTGCTCATTGATCTCACCAATGTGATTGCTATTAGAAAGACCGTCTTTGCTGTTAATACGGGGAGCGAACGTGTAGCTAGAGGCTCAAATGGAGGTCCCATCAGTGTGTTGAGCACAAGGTCTAGATCCCATGAGGGGGTTAGCGGCCTGCATGGTGGATAAAGATTATGCAGCCCTCTAAGGAATCTCTTCGAGACTGGGTGCGCAAATATCAAAAATCCATCAATCGGCAGATAGAAATCCATCAGCACCGCAAAATGCACTCTGAGGGACAATGGTGACAGTCCTTGATCCTTGAGCTGCAAAATGTAATCCAGCACAATATGTAGTGGAGCGGCAGTCAGCAGAGTATCATTATCGGTACACCATGCTACAAAGCAGTTTCACTTCTGAAGGTAAGTCTTATGTGTAATCTGTCTTCTACTGTTTATTAAAACTCTTTTCACCTGTTGAGAACAGCTCTTTTTTATCTCTGAGAGCTAGATAAAAGCCATGCAGTCAAGTGTAGTGTTTCTGGTTGGGGGTGAAGAAGCTTGCCTGAATTCTGAAATAGGAGATATCATCAATTCAGAAGGGGGTAAGGAAGTCGACAAGACATTCAATAAAGACAGGGAAACCAAATCTGTCTGGCCCGGGCAGAGACTATAAGAATGACCCAAGTACCCTCGTGCTTGATCTTCCTGAGTACTCTGGGTATGAGAGGAATCGGATGGAACGCTTAGGAGAGGCAAGCCTACCATGATATGTGGAAGATGTCCCCAAGGGATCCCGGGCCCAAGCAATATTTGGGATCCTTGGAATTCTGGTATGTCACAAACAAAATCTACAGTTAGGTATCCCCACAGGTGAAATAGTACATGCAGGATATCTATGTGAAGTTCCCATTCACAGTCTGTAATGAAATGACAACTTAGAGCATCCGCAGTTGCGCTTCGATCCCTGGGAGGTACGATGCAATGAGGGTGATGTTGTTGCGAATGCACCAATTCCACAGGCAAACTGCCTCCGCACAAAGCGATGGGAAGCAAGCACCTCCTTGTCGGTTGATGTAAAACATGGTGGTGGTATTGTCCGTTAGAATGTGCACACTGCAGCCGCGGATGTCTTGGACGAAGCACTTGCAAGCATTGCCCACAGGGCGCAGCTCCAAGAGATTGATATGCCAGAGGGATTGATGAGCTGACCCTCTGCCCTGAGCAAAGCACCCCTGCATATGTGCACCCCACCTGAGGAGGGAAGAGTGTGTAGTGATGTACATAGAAAGCTATGTCTAGTGAAAAGGAACCCCTAGCAGGGGGTTCCCTGGACTGGTCCACCACTTTAGAGACTTGTGAAAATTGGCAGGAACCAGCTTGTGCAGCTGGTGTTTGGCTGGGATATAGACTGAGGAGAGGCAATGCTGAAGGCAGCAAAAGTGCAGGTGTGCGTATCGGACTACATAAGTCGTGGCAGCCATTAGGGATATGAAGGACTAGTCGACTATCCAATAAGCAAATGCTTACAAGATAGTCGACAGGATAGTCGATTAGTCGCTTCCCTCCTCCCTTGCTGCTTCTATTATATAGAAGCAATAAGGGGGGGAGAAGAAGAGAGGGTACTTCAAAGCGCTGCTTCAAGCTTGAGGCCAGACCCTGGGTTGCACGGAGCTTTTCAAAGCAGCAGCACCACGTGGAGCCTGGAATCAGCTGGGGACTCCCCAGATGACCCCAGGCTCCGTGTGGCGCTGCCGCTTTGAAAAGCCGTGGGGAGACCGGTGTCAGGCTCCTCGTGGCATTTCAAAGTGGCAGTGCCGCGTGGAGCCTGGGATCAGCTAGGGAAAACCCAGGTGATGCTGGGCTCCGTGCAGCGCTGCCACTTCAAAACACTGCCACAGCATTTAAACGCAGCAGCACCACATGAAGCCCAGGGTCAGTGGGACAGTCACCAGATGACTCCAGGCTCCAAGCGGCACTTTCGCCTTTGAAGTGTAGCCCTAGAACTGTTGCTATATTTCAAAGGCAGAGGTGCCCTCTCAACTAATTGAACAGTTGATGCAATATGCATTAGGGATGTAATAGTGTAGTTGATTAACCGATTATTTGATAAGCAAAAGCTTATAGGTAAATGCTATAGACTACATGCATTTCCCCTCCCCCCTTGCCAGTAAATTTTCTAGCAGGCTGGCCTGGCTCAGTACTGGGTCCGGAATCTACCCCTGCTGCAGCTCTGCATCTAAAGTGTATTAGGAGCAGGCAGGTAGGCAGCCTCTCTCAGTTCTGGGTCATGCTGGGTCTGGGAGCTCAACCCCCCCCCCCAGACAGGGGCTATTGCCACCCTGCGCTGCTTTCTCTGTAACAGAGGTAGCAGCGCGGGGCAACAGGAAGCCAGTCTATGAGGGGAGCTGTTTTTTAAACTGGCTCCCCTTGCGGATCAGCTCTCACCTGGCACCCTGCACTGCTGCCTCTGAATCAGAGGCAGTAGCGCGGAGTGGCAGGGGGCTCCTTCGGAGTGAGGCCAGAGCACACTGGCTGCCCGCCCCCGCCCCCGCCCCCGCCCCCGCCCCCGAGGCTATAGAATAGTCGGCTAACAGTTAAGAATTCATGAGGTTAATTGACTATTCAATTAATTGACATTTAAGATCCTAATATGCATCGATTATTTGATACAATTACCTGATACTTAACATTTTTAGTGGTCACATGGCCCATAAGTCGAAGACAGAATAATACCGTGATGGTAGGGCTGGATGCTATGATTGTTATAAGGCTTGTTAAGGCTTTGAAGCAATGCTTGGGAAGATATGCGCTCACCATGGTGGAATCCAGATGAGCGCCTATGAACTCTAGCGATTATGTGACGCATAGAGTGGATATCTATTAGTTTATGATGAGGCTGAGGGATTTGAACCGCCTCTTGGTAAACTGGATCCCCTGCAGAGTCACTTGTTGGGACGGGCCCTGTATGAGACAGTTGTTGAGATAAGGAAAAATCATCTACCGTCACGTTGTAGATGCACTACTACCACAGCTAAAAAAAAATAAATTAATGGAGATTGCCTATCTCCTAGAATGGACCTTGAAAGGTCACCAACTCCAGTCCCCTGCCTTCAGCAGGACCAAGTACCATCCCTGACAAATTTTTGCCTCAAATGGCCTCTGTAAGAATTGAACTCACAACCCTGGGTTTAGCAGGCCAATGCTCAAACCACTGAGCTATCCCTCCCTCTAGGATTTTCAAAAGTACCCTGGGGGCAGAAGAGAGGCCAAAGGCCAAGACTTGATACTGAAATAGGTCCAAACCAATCGTAAAGTGGAGAAAGCATTGTGAGCTGTGTGTATAGTTCTATGAAAGTAGGCGTCTTGCAGGTCAAGGGCTGCAAACTTGTCTCCCTCCTCTAGTGCCAGAATGATGGATACAAGTGTGATCATCTAGAATCGTTGTTTGCGGAGGTATTTGTTTAGGCAAGTAGGTCTAGGACAGGTCTTCAATCCCCAGACCATTTTTCCGTAAGGAAATAGTTTGAGTAAAAACCCCTGCCCCAATATTGCTTGGGCACCCTCTCTATGGTGCCTATGTGTAAGAGGTGATCCGCCTGTTGCCGTAGAAATAATTTCTGAGAGTGGTCCCTGAAGAAGATGAGTGGTGGTGGTTGGGGACTCCCTCCGAAGAGGGATGGCATCATCCATCTGCCATCCAGACCAGGAATCTCGAGAAGTTTGCTGCTTACCAGGAGCTAGAATTCAGGATGTGACTGAGAGTCTTCCAAAAACTGATCAAACCTTCGGATCACCACCCCTTCCCACTTCTCCATGTGGGAACCAACAATATGGCCAAGAATGACCTTGAGCAGGTCACTGCAAATTATGTACTGCTGGGAAAAAGGATCAAGGAATTTGAAACGCAAATGGTGTTCTTGTCCATTCTCCCTGTTGAAGGAAAAGGTCCAGGTAGGGATCATAGAAGCAAATGCAGGTTGCACAGGTGGTGTCGGAGAGAGGATCCTGACAAAAGGAAGAAAGGAGAGTAGCAAAATACACACCCTGGACTTCAGAAAAGCAGACTCCCTCAGAGAACTGATGGGCAGGATCCCTTAGAATGCTAACATGAAGGGGAAAGGAGTCCAGGACAGCTGGCAGTATTTTGAAGAAGGGGTCCTCCTTTGTTGCTCCTTCACCCGGTTACTGGGTGTCTGGTGTCATCAGTGCCGGTATGGTCGGTGCTGGAGGTTGCAAAGTTTTTTGTTTTGGTTCTGCTGCAGATGCGGGACAGGGTTGTTCTGTGCCGGGGTGCCCAGTTTGTTTCCCTGACTAATTCTGGGAGGTAGAGATTGGCTGGAGACGTTCTCTTTTTTGCAGGTGGCAAAGATGAGAGTGAGCCCGTCCATTTCCTTTATTTAGTGGGAGTCTCTTGCTGAGAAACCCCCTCCTTGGCAGCCTGTGGTTCTAACGCCTTTTTGAACAGTAACATGCGGAGTCTAAGCTCCCTGTCCTTCCGAGCCCTGGCCGTAAGGCTGCTGCAGTGAACATACTTCTGAGGGATGAGTGTCTCTCCCAAGCAGCAAATGCATGACCCATGGCCATCTGATACGGGCATAAGGTCACGACATTTGTCACATTTTTTTAACCCAGAGAGAGCCAGGCATTTTGATTGATTCTTTTCGTAGTTCTTCTTTCTTTCTTCCTCTTTTTCTTTTTTTTTGGGGGGGGGGGGGGGGGGGAGGGAGAGAAGCAGGAACCAGTATGAGTAGGTCTCTGACGCAGTAACCATTTACATAAGAAACAGGGTTTTGGTTTTTTGAACAATTCGAAGAGGAACACAATAACTATAAATTTCTAACTAGGTAAACAGTAATTTCTTATCTGCAGGATCCCGAGAGAAGGATAGGACTTGACTCTGTCTGCGACCAAGGGCAGTATGAGGAAAACTGAGGAGACTAGGGCCACGTGCACGAACTTCAAAGGCGTGAACCGCACACGTCACGTATGAGCATGCGCGCCCAACCAGAAACTGCTTGAAAAATCTGTGATCTGCGGTGCCAGGACGAGTCTGACACCAACAATGGAGCACCCACAGGGACATCACTCGAAGAAGAACCAGCTGTTAGCACAATTTTTCATAGAAGCATATGGAACTAGTACGCTGGTATTTTAACACAAATACCATACTCATTTAAGGAAAGGTTGACATCTTCAACAGATTTTCACAAGCTCCCCTGGAAAACCTGTCCCAACTTGGTAAGCATGTTAACACTTCTTTACAGTTAAGCAAAGTGCTTGCTAGAAAGGTAATAGTATGTTTTTTCTGGCTACAGAAGAGTGTTACTAAACAATGGAAACTTTACCCCAGTCTTGTTCAAATGCCTGGTTGTTGCAAAAAGCCAAACACTACATCTACTATATAACCCATAAGGTGGGTGGGATCCCACTTTCCCATGTCTTGGCTCATACCAAGTCTGATGCCTTTATAGAGTCATAGAATACTAGAATATGAAATTTGGAAGGGACTTCAAAAGGACATCAAGTCCAGTTTCCTGCCTTCACAGCAGGACCAAGCACCATGTAGATCATCCCTGATGAAGATTCCACAACCTCCCTAGGCAATCCCTTGCCCCAGGTCACAACCCAAACCCCTGCACACCCTCCCACCTCAGTTCCCTGCCCCAAGTCACAACCTCTTCCTGCGCTAGGTCACAGTTCAAACCCCTCTACCCCCTCCTGGAACCCTAGTTCCCTTCCCCAGGTCACAACGCCCTCTTGCCTAAGATCACAATCCAAACCCTTGCACCTTAGTCCCCTAACCCAGATCACAACTGCCTCCTTCGACCAAACACTCTCCCAGACCCCACGTCCTCTCCTGCACCCCAATCCCTTACTGCAAGCGCCCTTCTGCACCCAACCTCCATCCCAGACCCCCCACCTCCTCCATTAATATGGAAGAGTGCAGCCCTTGACCACTTTCCAATTTCTTCGAGTGCCCCCCCCCCCCATCAAAAATTATTTTCCACCCTGAGTTAGCTGGTGCAACAATCCTCTAAGCCTAGCTCAGTGTTTACCTCAGTTGCCATTAAATGGGTGTAACATAACAAAGGAGGGGTAGGAGGATAGGGCAGTAGCAAGAAACAAAGCTATCAGTATGATGTTAAAGATGAAGCAGACTCTGAGCCATGTTTTAATTTAAGCTTTTCATGCCTAGCACTCTCAAAGACAACTGCAGTCTGGTCTGAGTGGACATATATCCCACTTATTTTAAAAAGAGCTGCACTCACTTACAATAGAGGGTGCTGGTCTGTGCAATTTCCTTGTGTACTCTGCAGACACAAAAATGCTCCATATATTTGTTGGGCAGGTAACAATCACTATTTGACAGGGATAAACCCATAATCAGTTGTATGGTAGTGTGGATACAACAGACAGCCAGTGAACTGTGATAACTGCCACTTTTAGAGGAAAAGAGCCAGTAGTGGGTGCACACAGGAAATAAAACGGTGCAGGGAACCTCTCATCCCAGTATATTTCTTCATACAACACACTGGTAACCTGTGGAACCCTTTGCCAGAGGATGCTGTGAAGGACTAAAATATTTACTGCAGAGCTCATTCTCCACTCATTTTCCACTCTTCTTCCATGAAAATGCTAAGAGGGATTAAAGGTCTCCAGATTCTGCCTTTTCTATAGCTACAGATGTCTATAATTATTATTATATTATTATGTCTATACTGCCCCTTGTGCATGCGCCTTGTCAGGGCGGGGTAGCTTGCATGTTCTTATGATTCCAGGAGCTATGCTGGCGGGAGCTTAGTGCTCCTGGTAAGTTCAACCAAGCTGGAAAGGTCAAGGGGAGAGGAGCCAGACTAAGCATGCACACCGGTCCTCCAGGTTTGAGGGTTTGGCTCAGGGCTAACCACCCTGACCTAGAAAAAGCTATTGTTATGGAAACAGCAACAAAAAATTCCCTTGCAACTGTGTCCAGAGACAGACAGAAGTGGAGGACCTTTGTTGCTGCCCTATACGCCAGTGGGCGTGAAGGACGATGATTATGTCTATAAGTATTATTATTATTAATATCTGTATTTCAGTAGCAGCCAGAGACCCCATAAGGATAAATGCTACATTACATTGTGCTGGGTGCTGCATTAATCTATAAAACAACACTAAGTGCCTCATAGAGCTTACACCTCTAGTTAAAACTACAGGAAACAAGCGAATGTAACAAACAATGCAGATAGTAAGAAGACGGGATCACATGGCTGAAAAGAAATTATATGCACAGTTTACAGAGGAGGGTGCTGTTCTATTAAGCTATAAACAAACAATAGACATTAGCAATGTCTGTAATCCTTGCTGACCATTTACCTAATTGTCAATAGGAAGTGGTGAGAGCTTAAACACAGAATGTTAAATGAGCACTAAATTCGATGAACCTGTGAAGAAAAGGAAGCATTGTTCAGATACACAAGACATAAGCAAAAAACTAAAATTTAATTGGATGACCTACAAAAACCCCTGCTTCAGGGGAAACAAAAAGTAGCACAGACCACAAAAATTAAAACAAGTCCAAATATAGGCAAAGAAGTGACGTCAGCATTGCCAGGCGAGAAGAAAAAGGTGTATATAAGGTTGAGCGATACAGACAGAAAGCGGAAGAGTTGTGAATCCGAAAAGCTAGGTCTGATCAACCAAGTAGCTCTCTCCCTGTCGCTGAATCCCGTTCCCGTATGTAAGCTCCGAAAGGGGAACACTGGTCGTAAGTTGCAACAAAAAATCCCAAAGGAAAGATAAAGAAAAAGAGTATCTCCTGAATCTAAACAATGTTTCTATCCGTCTTAATGTAAGTATTATACAGGTATGACAGAAAATTCCACAAACTGTCAAAAGGTAAATTGGAGGGTATAGCTGTAGGGGGAGTTGTTATATTTCTTTTAATTGTTTTATTTTTTATATTTTTATCTGTATGTTATGCTGTCTGAGATGAATTAAAGACAGTGAGTTGATTTAAGTGAGAAATTAATTAAAAAGTAAATAGAAAATAAAAATCTTTGTTTAACCCTAAAAAAAAGGAGTATTCCTCTGTCTGTGGTTTCAAATCCTATAAAGAGCCAAACACCGGTTACTAAAACTAACCATTTTCAGGTTACAGAATCAATGACAAGGAGAATGATTTAGAGGGGTAGCTGAGTTAGTCTGTAACTGGAAAAACTTTAAAAACAAACAAAGAATAGTCTAGCAGCACCTTAAAGACTATCAAAAGATGCAGATGGTATCATGAGCTTTAGTGGGTACAATACACTTCTTCAGATGAATGGAATATTAAAAGTCCAATTCCAGAATAAATAAGGAGAATGATGTTGGCATCAACTATGACAGAAAAAAAAATGACCGAGATCAGCACACGACAGGGAATCTGAGAAGCAAAGCTTTCACAAAGTTATGTTTAAGGTGATAGCAAAACATGCAGGTGGAAAAGTCTGACAGAGTAAAATGTCAGATTGGATGGATCATGACATATTAGCGGTAGAGAGGTAGTTGAATCAGAATAAAAATTCTGAACGGAATCAATGTGAGCAGATGAGATCACCTAAAACGGTGATTTTCAACCTTCTTTCATCTGTGGAACCCTAAAAAAAAATTCAGATAGAGATGCAGACCCCTTGCAAAATCTTAGACATAATTTATGGTCCTTCAGGAGTCCATGGACCACAGGCTGCAAACAAATGCTCTATGGTAACAACAACATTTCACGGACCCATTAGAGATAGTCTGTGGACATCCAGAAGTCCACAGATCACTAGTTGAGAACCACTGCCCTAGAATACAATATATGAAAGAAAAGGAGGGGGTTGCAGACCTATGAGACTCCTTCAGAAAGTGGGAGACAGGAGAACTACCCTTCAAAAAGTGTAAAAGGGGAAAAGAGATAAGAGGAGACTTAGGGAAAGCACAGTACCATAGAAGCACCAAGTAGAGAAGAGAATGATCAACATTGTCAAAAGCAACAGAGACCACGGAAGTTAAGGATGCAACTGAGGCACTGACATTTGGCCAGGAGGAGGTGATTAGAGACTTTGGTGCAGGCAGTTTCAGTGGAAAGGGCAGAAGCCAGACTAGAGATAGTTTAGGACAGTGTTTCTCAACCAGTGGTACGAGTACCCTGAGGGGTACTCGAAAGAAGTCTGGGGGGGTACGTCAACACAACTGAAATTTGGAGAAAACTGAATTTTTGTTTTAAGTTTTACAGTGCTTTATGATTTTTGTACTTTTTACACCAAAAAATTTCATCACCCATTCGGCTACAATTAAGTTGTTTAAACAAATGTGTTGCAATGGTAGAAAAAAATGTGCGTCTGAAAATTGTAGGTACTGGGGGTACTTATAAATATTTTTTTTGAAAAGGGGGTACTTTATAAAAAAAGGTTGAGAAACACTGGTCTAGGATGCAGCTGAGGAAGACAAACTTGAACTGAGAGGGAGACGAGAACTGGGGACATAGGTGGAGAAGAGGCTACGTCAAAGGCAGGTTTTTTTTGTTAGGAAAAGATCAAATCAATAAAACTGCAAAATAATCATATCTTCTTAGCAACATCCCTTCTGATTGTTTCTACCTTTTTCAGTGTTGCCCTCTAAGACAGCAACCTTATACACACTGAACTGAGTGAAGATGCTGCTGGGATCACACCTCTCTGCTTCCCTCACTGCCTCTTTTGCCTGTTGACAGAGAATATTAATGGAATTTTATTGCAGTCATGACAAGGAGTGAGTCACACACATTGTAGAAGGAGTTAAAAGTTGACAAGAGACTATATTAATGATTACACTCATTATTTATACAATTGCACAGCAGTATAAAGCTTGGTGCTTTGTAGATAAAAAGAAAAGTCCATGCCCCGAGGACTTAAACATCTGAAGTTATCCAGAGTTGAAAAAAGAAGGGGGTTGCCATAATATTAAAATAAAAATCACAAAAACCACAATAAAAAACACAAAAATAAGCTTTTGAGCATAAGCAGGGACAATAAAAGACATAAAACTGCCACAAAACATTTTTATAGGACCGTTTAACTATCCTAATAGGGTGACCAGAGGCCCCATTTTCAAAGCGACAGTCCCAGATTTCAGCCTTCCTCCAGGTGT
>JANRFK010001158.1:934142-951943 GCA_030068395.1 Apalone spinifera | reverse complement strand
CCTGTCCAGCCCCTCGCTATGGACAAGTACCCCTCACTCCCGACACGCAGGGGGAGCAGGGTGCAAGGACAGCACAGAGCCAGAGGGGTGCAGGGAACAGTGGGGAGATATGGGAGTGGTGCGGGGAATGGGAGGCACAGAGCCAGAGGGACACAGGGATCAGGGGGAGCAGGGTGCGGTGGAGGCACAGGTAATGGGACGCGGGGAACGGGAGGGGCAGAGGGATCGGGGTCTAGGAGCAGTGCAGGGAATGGGCAGCACAGAGCTGGGGGGGCAGGGATGGGGGAGCAGGGTGCGGGGTACACGGGCAGCACAGAGCCAAAGGGTCGCAGGGAAGAGCGAGAGCAGGGAGTATGGGGTGCAGGGGAGCAGGGTCGGCGTGGGGTACGGGTGGCGCAGAGACAAAGGGGGGGCTGGGGCCGTGGCAGGACTGGAGCCGGCGGGGCGGGCCTTGGCTGCACCGCGCGCTGCAGCCAGCGGCCAGAGCGGAGCTGCTGTGGCTCTTTAAAATCAGCGGGGCCATGTCACACCTGGCGTCCTGCCCCGCCTCCTCGCGCTGGAGCTGCACGCAGGCAGCACGGTAGGAAGAATCACCGCACTTCCCCCTTCCCAGCGGCGCTCTGCTCCTCTGCCGGCCAGCGGATTGGATAGGGCCGCGCTGCCCATAGTGTGGGCTTCCGCCAGCCTGTCACAACAGCCCACCGGGCCAATCCGCCCCTGCACTCGCCAGCTGGTAAAATCTACTCTCCACGGGCGAGCGGGCGAGTGTATTTGTCAAGCCCTGTACATATGTATATATTATGGCAAAGCTCCAACCTTGTCTTGGTGGGTCCCCCAAGTCCTGGCAGACTGCACATGCCTTAGAGGCTTACTACTATCCTCAATGGAGCCCCTCTGTCTCTGAGGCAAGGATCACAGCTTACTGAGCCACTTTCATCATAGGCCAGGCAAAGGGTTGGTGGGAGAACTCCCACGGTATCCGTTGCCTTTCTTGTCCCTATTTATACTTCTACCTCCAACAAGGATTACTGCTTAGGAGTAAACAACAGTAGAATATATTAAAAGAGAACTAGATAAATTCATGGAGGTTAAGTCCATAAATGGCTATTAGCCACTGTGGGTAAGGAATGGTGTCCCCAGCCTCTGTTTGTCAGAGGGTGGAGATGGACGGCAGGAGAGAGATCACTTGACCTGTTCAATTCACTCCCTCTGGGAAGCCTGGCATTGGCCACTGTCAGCAGACAGGATACTGGGCTGGATGGACCTTTGGTCTGACCCAGTATGGCCATTCTTATGTTCTTATGTATATTATATATTTTGTATGTATATCTTCTGAATGTTTTATCATTTAAACAGACTCCTGGTGGATAGGTAGGTAGGTGAGTGCCTCAAGTTAGTATCCTTAATCCATATATAGGCATCTAAATAGCAAATGGCCTAATTTTCAGCAATGTTGAGAAACCACTGAAGTCAATGGGAGCTACAGATGCTAAAAATATTTGAAAAATCAGGCCACTTTTTTAGGTCACTAGAAAAGAATTAGCACCCAATGCATTTTAACAGTCAGAGGTGGAAGTGCACAAGGCTAGACTGTGTCACTTCCATTCCAGCATAGCCATGCCACAGCCAATCACAGGCTAGTCCAAAGGGCAGGGCCTGAAGGCTGAATCCAGTCCTAAGACTAGATGATGATATCAATCTTTAAAGAATTCAAGAGTTAGAGTGTACAGGTCATCCCCGCTATAAGTTGCCCTGGTACACATCCATTCTGCTCTAAAGTCATTGATGCTTGTAGGAACTGATGTGTTATGAGTCCTCCTATTCCCCACTCTTAAGTTGTGCAAAAAAAAAAATCGTGCAAATGGAAGTCAGCCGCAGGAAAAAAATTCCCTGCTTTAAGTTGTTTTGCTATAAGTCAAAGTTTTTTCGACTGTATCTTGGACTTATAGTGAGGATGGCCTGCAATGGGATATTAAACTGCTTCCAGCTCATCTGAAGAAGTGGATTTTGCCCATGAAAGCTCATGATGTTATATATATTTTTATTAATCTCAAAGGTACCACAGGACTATTTCGTTATTATACTGTTCAACCACTAGGTGATGCTGTAACATAACTTATTTACGCTAACCCTAGCAACACCTGGCAGAACATTAAAGAATCTTGCATGTAATATATCTCTGCTTGCTTGCTTGCCTTCTCTCTCTCTCTGAGCAGGAAGCACTGTAGTCATTCTATATCTGGTACACAACCCTGACCTGCTAACTGCAACCTTAAAACCTACCATGTACCAGAAATACATGACAAGTTCAGAAGTAACTACAACTAAGATCCTTTCTAGACTCCAGAGAAGATTGACACTGCGGTGGTCAACATTCTCGTGTTTGATTTAGATTTAGAAGGTCTAGTAAAGACCCACTAAATCAAACACTGAGAGCGCCCCCGTCAATGCCAGAACTCCTACTCCTTATAAGGAGTAAGGGAAGTCGAAAGGAGCATTTCTCCCGTCAACCTCCTGCTGTGAGGACGGTGCCAGAGCTCAACTTAAGGTATATCAACTCCATCTACGTTTCAGGTGTAGTGTAGTCCTGGCTTTAGGTTACTGCCAACAGGACTAATACCACGAAAGATTGCAGGATCTCATCAACTTGCTACTTTTCAATGATCCAGAGAACTTCAGCTCTGACAAACCATCACAATGGATAGACTGGAAACACTATTTTGCAAGATTTTTAAGTACTACAGAAATCCTTATAGAAATTTTAAATCCATTGACTTTACTGAAGACAGTAACTATGGGAAGGTTTTGGGTAGGCTTGATGAATGCTTCGTATCTCAGAGAAATGTGGATTATGAAAGAGTATTCAAACTGCCAAGCTTTCTGATCTACCCTGAAGTTTGCCAGTGCTGCTGCACCTCTAATCGGAGATTTATGACAGCGGTGTTCCTGGTCAGTTGTGCACAAACCGGTCGACAACTTTAGGAACCACTATCCCGCGTGCACAGCCAACTGCCTCTTTGGTTCTCTCTCTGACCCGGATGTAGCCAGATCCAAAGCAGAGGGGAGGAGGGTGGGTGGTGGAGCACCCACGGGGACAATCATCTTGAAGAACTCCAGTTACTGCACCAGGTAGGTAACCTTCCCTTCCTGTTCAAGGAGCTTTCCCATGGGTGTTCCATCTTGAGGTGACTATGAAGCAGTACTCATGCTTGGTGGTGGGCACTTGGGTGAACTTTACTCAGTAACTACCAATATTGCTCAGCCAAAATGCATATTAGCGTTCGCAAACGACTGGATGTCATAGTGCTATGTGAAGGATGGGTGCTGAATCCCACAGGGCAGCTTTGCAAATTTCTTCTGTTAGTACACCCCTAAGGAATGCTGTTGATGCTGGCATTGCTCTTGTGGAGTGAGCACATATGGTCTCTGGGGGCTGCTTTTGGAATATGTCGTAAGCTAGATATATGCAGCCCGATATCCATTTGGACAGTCTTTGTTTAGATATAGGTAACCCTTTTGATCTCTCTGTAAATGACAGAGTCACGGAGATTTGCAAAAGGGCTCTGTATGTTGTAAGTAGAAGGCGACTACGATGCAGAAATTGAGGGTATGTAGAGCTCTTTCTCTGTGGTCCTTGTGAGGTTTAGGGAAGATGATGGGTAAGTATATGGGTTCATTACAGTGGAACGAGGTAAGTACTTTTGGAAGAAAACTGGGGTGAGTATGGAGGACCACTTTGTCTTTATGAAATATTGTGTACACAGGATCTGCCATTAGTGCTCCTAGCTCACCCCCTCTTCTTGCAGAGGTAATTGCAACTAAAAAGGTGACCTTCAATGATAGGTGTAGAAGGGAACAGGTGGCTAATGGTTCAAAGGGCTTGTCTATGAGTGCCCTGGGGATGAGGTCAAGGTCCCATGTTGGAAGTGGGTCTCTTCGTTGGTGGAAACATACTGTGTAAGCCCCGGAGGAATCTCTTGATGGACGGGTGAGTGAAGACAGAATAACCTTGTATTGGTGGATGTAGTGCTGCTATGGCAGCGAGATGTACTTTAAATGAACTTAGCGATAGACCTGTTTTGTGTAGTTCTAACAGGTAGGTAAATATCTGTGAAACTCCCATCTCTATAGGAGTACAGTTCTGTCTGGAGCACCAGACTGTGAAGCAACACCATTTTTGTTTAAATGTTTTTCTAGTTGCAGGTTTGCAGCAGTTCACAAGGATTTGCTGCACTTCCTCGGGATACTCCACTTCTGCAGGAATCAACCAGTTACCATCCAGGCATTAAGATAGAGTGTGTGGACGTCTGCGTGGTACATCTGCCCATTCTGCTGTATGAGCAGAGATCGGACTGGAGGGAGGCAGGATGGTGGACGTACACTCATCTGCAGCAGGTAAAGATATCAGGTTTGTCTGGTCCAGCTCTGGGCTATGAGTATGACTTGGCATTGGATCAGAGGGAAAGGTGGGAATGCATACAGGAGGGCTGCTGCCCATTTTATGCTGAACGCGTCCCCCAACGATCGGGAACCTATGCTCGCTCTCGAACAGTAATACAGGCACTTCTTGTTTTTGTGGGTGGCAAGGAGGTCGACCAGCAGAAATCCCCATTTTTTAAATAGATGGTTCAGTACTGTGGGGTTGATCTCCCACTCGAGTTTGTGTGGGAAGTTTCTGCTGAGACTATCTTCCAGGATGTTTTCCTTGCCTGGGAGGTAGGTTGCTATAAGTGTTACGTTTCTCAGGATGCACCATTCCCACAGTTTCACCGCTTCCCAATATAACTGGTAATACTGAGCTCCCCCTTGCTGATTGATAGAATACATTGTTGTGACATTGTCCATTAGTATCTGGACTGTTTTGTTCCGAATCAGGGGCAGAAAATGAACACAAGAATTGCACACTACCCTGAGTTTGAGTAGATTTATGTGGATGTTTGTCGCCTGCTTGTCCCATCGAACTTGGACAATGTGTTTTCCCAATGGGCTCCCCAGCCCATTAGAGAGGCATCCGTCATGATTGCTAGTGTTGCAGATGGTTGCTGGAAGGGGACCCCTCTGCACACATTCTGATGTAGTGTCTACCACATGAGTGTGGACTTTATTCTGCTTGGCATGGTAAGATGTTTGTTGATATGGTGTGTGTGTGTGTGGTCTATACGCTGTGCTTAGCCAGGCCTGCAATGGTCTCATGTGCAGCCAGGTTTATAGCACCATAAATTTGGCTGCTGCCATGTGTCCCAGTAGTTGTAGGCAGACACATGCCGTTATAGATGCACTGGCTTGTTCCAGGGATACCAGGTCCTTGATAGCTGAGAGCCTGTGCTCTGATAGTGAAGCTATCGCTTACCTGCAGTCCAAGGGCACTCTTATGTATTCTACAGTCTGAGTGGGAGCAAGCACACACTCTGCCAGATTTATTTGTAGGTTCAGAATGTCAAACAATGCTCTAGTGGTTGCTGCTGCCTGCTGTGTGTCGTGCACTGTGGGGCCTTTTAGCAGGCAATTATCAAGGGAAATGGTGATGCCCCCTTTTCTTAGGTGGACTGCCACCACCACCAGTACCTTCAAGAATACTCTTAGGGCTGTTGAGAGCCCAAAAGACAACACTCTGTATTGGACATGAGGTCCCTTATTGTAAAACATAAGAACCATCTGTAGACTGGATGTATTGAGATATGAAAATATGCATCCTGAAGGTCGAGGGTGAACAGCCAAGTTCCCTTTCCCAAGGCAGGAATGATAGTGGCTAGGGTTACCATCTTGAACCGTTGATAATGAACAAAGCAATTAAGTTTTCGGAGATCTAAAATCAGTCTCCAACCCCCTGACTTCTTGGTGATGAGGAAGTAGTGGAAGTAGAATCCCTTCTCCCCATGTTCTGGTGGAACCTCTTCTATAGCCCCTTATTGTAGGAGCTGATGTTCTTCTTATATGAGCACGTGCTCATGAGAGGGGTCCTGAAGTGGGATGGGAGAGGAGTTGGGGGTGGGGGATGGTAGTGAATGGGATGCAATAACCCATTTTGATGATCTCCAACACGCACTTGTCTGTGGTGATAGTCCACCATACTGGATAAAATGCAGCTACGTCTGCTGCCAAATGCTGTACAAGGTTTGGATTGATGCCTTGGAAATCTCGGTGCTGTCTAACCCTTGACCAGACCTTCAAAACGCCTGACGAGATGTTGAGGGTTGTTGCACAGTTGCCTGATTGGAGACCTGTCTGCTCCTGTTCTGTCTTGGTGGACACCTGTTGTCGTAGTTGTTGGGATATGTAAAAATTAATAGGGGTTTGGGATGACTATACATCAGTGGGTAAGGGGTCTAGCCAGTATAGGCATTGCCATTGCCCTTTAAACATGTTTTTTTCCTCTTTCTCCTAGCAGCCTTGGAAGATGGTAGCACTGAACAGTGTCTTGTTTTGTCTTCGCACTTCTCTGTAAAAACATTTTCAGGGTTGAAGTGCTTTCCCCCTCCTTATAAGCTGCTGATTAAGACAGTAGGTAATGCTGATTCAACTAAAAACCAGTAAACAACAAATAGGGGCGGGTAGAATTGTATTCATCACCTACTTATTAATAGTCATTGTGTAGGAGTTAAAATTACTAAATAAGGTTTTAGGAAAAGTAGTGATAGACATGTGAATTAACATACTAAAATAGATAAAAGGGTTAATTGGTACCAGGTTGTTGCCACTCGGACGTTATGTTGAATGTCCGAGGTAAATGTGAGTGGGCAATAAAGCAGTTCCGTTTACCCCATCCGCTCCTGGGTCGCCTGTTTCTTCTCTAACAGTAGTGTCTTGGCTGTTGGTGAAACGGGATTGGTTTATATCTCTGTGTGAAAGATCTTGCCTAGGGTCTTCAATGTGGCTCATGAGTCCTTCAGTGTACGGAGTGGGGCGCTGGTGGATCTGGCAAAAAGTTTCGTGCCCTCGAATGGTAGATTTTCAACCACAGACTGGGACCTCCCTTGGGAAGCCGGAAAGCTGGAGTCACGAAGTGCACCTCATGACAATTGCTGATGCTAAGGACCTTGAGGCAGCATCTGCTGAATCTAAGGGAGCCTGTAAGGCTATTCTGGAGATCAATGCTCCTTCATTGATGTTCGCTTTGAATTGCTCTTTTTTATAATCAGGAAGATTTTCAATAAAATTTGTAAGTTGATCGAATATGTGGTGTGTGCATTTTGCAAGGAGCGCCACATGGTTTGCAATTCGGAGCTGAAGGCTGGCTGATGAGGAAGCCTTCCCGCACATTAGGTTCAGGCATTTCCAGTCCTTGTCATAGGAGACTGTGCACATGACTTGCTGCTTGCCTCTCTGATTGACTGTGTTGACCACTAGAGAGTTTGGCATGGGGCGCAAGAATAAGGCCACACCTTTCAGGGCCACATAATACTTGCAGTCAGATCTTTTGCAAGTTGATGGGGTTGTTGCTGGCATCTGCCATATAGCTTTGGCAGGGTCTATGAGTACTTCATGCATGGGAATTGCCAGCTTGGAATGTAGTGAAGCATTCAGGATATTCATCAGTTTGTGCTGGGTCTCAGGCATAGCTAACAGTGATAATTCCAGCATATCTGGAAATGGGTCTGCTACCCATTTAAACAATTCCTGAAAGGATTTAAAATTATCCCCTGCATTGGGTGGCGGGGGAATGATTGTGTCATTGGGTGACGAGGATTAAAGATGCGTAGGTGGGTGTGAGTCTATTGTTCATTCTGCCCCTGTGATGTCAACTTTCTCTTCGTCCTCTGAAAAGCAGGAACAGTCGGGCGTATGGAGGGGAGGGGGTTAAGGCTTGGGCACCTATGGTAACTGTGGCTGCTGAGGTTGCCCAACTCTGTATGCCACCCACAGGTCCACTATGGCCAGATGGTTAGTATGATTGGCGGAAGCCATTGTGTTTGTTGCCACAGCTGCACTTGCTGAGTTGGCTTGGGCGACAAACTTCTGGGAGTATGCCTCTGTTGTGGCAGGGTCAGTCCCACTCCTGGGCCTCTGACCCCTGTTCAGCCCACTGTCCCACAGACTAGAAGTCACAGTAATATGGCTTACTCGCCTTGGTTTGAGGTTTGTTGTCTCCCTGTAGTCTTTTAACAAGGTCGATACTGTTCTCCTGACTACTCCGGTGCCTTTCTCTCTGCAAACTCCTCCTCCACTCTCCAACACTCCTCCACAGCTCTCCAAACTCCTTCTCAATTTGCTCCACACTCTCACAACTCTCCAAACTCCTTCTCGGCTCTCTCCACACTCTCACAACTCTCCAAACTCCTTCCCAACTCTTCCCCCCTTCACCCACAGGGAGGGTTCTTAAATAGGCCTCCAGGCAGCCTCAATTGGTTTCACCTGGGCCTTAATTGATTTTGCAGCCGCCCTGTCTCAGCTGCCCCTAATTAGCCAGGATTGCTGACTTTCTCTGCCTCTTTCCCCTTCCATCAGGCTCTTGAACCTGCTGTGTCACCCCTGCTCTGTCACACTGTTTAGGTTCCTCATCCTTATCATCACTCATTAAAGGTGGTGCCGACCCTGATGTTGAAGAAAAACTGAACCTGGAGGTTTTTGGGGTGCCATCTGTCCCAAAGAGCAGTGTCCCCAATAAGGACGCCACTGTCAACTTTATTGTGGTGATAAACTGAGGCAATGGAGGTGGGGGGGAGAAGAATGGGCATCGGAGGCACTAGTAGTGTCAGAACCAGCATTAAGGCTGGAGCCAGTGCCGCTGCTTGTTAAGAGCATCTGTGCGTTTCATTGGTGCCGACCCTGCAGGCACTTGTAATGGAGTGCTCGGAGCCGGCGCTAATTGCGGTCTTGTCGCTGCCTCTTTTTGCGCTGCCAGTGCTTTCACCAGTGCTAGAGTGGAGCTGTTGTGTTTCGGCTCTGCGCTCAGCTTAAAGGATGAAGGACGGACCCTCTCCAGTGCCGTAGGTGGAATCGCCATGGAGATAGACTTTTTATTCTGAGAGCACTTCCTCGCTGGGGATACAGACCCCAAGGAAGACTAGGACCTCTTTTTTGGCATTTGAGCCCTTTCCTGGTCCCCGGGGCTCGACCTGGTGGGAACCCGTCTCTCAGATGCCACCCCAGGAGATGCATGCCTGGGTGGTGTGGCATGTTCAGGGTCTGAGGCAGACCGTGAGGTTTTCTCCATGCTAAGCATTTTTAGCTGGAGTTTCCTTGCTTTTCTTGTTCTAATTGTCAACTTCATACAGTGAGGGCAATGTTTCATGTAGTGCTCCTCACCCAAACAGTGGACACGCTCCAAGTGTCTGTCCAATATAGAAATGGACAGTCTCTTCTGAGCAATGGGACTGTGACTGACTATATGTGGTATAATGAACTCAACTATGCTAATAACTATTAACTATCAACTCTATCAAAGAACTAATAACAAGGTAAAAGGAGGGCAATTGCTCTGCTGTGACCAAAGCCAGCAGCGGTCAAAGAGGAACTGAGGCAGTGGTTCGCTGTGCGCATAGGATAGCCGTTTCAAAAGTCTTGTGCCAGTGTTCTGCACTGCCAACCGGGGTCACAGCTGTCATAAATCTCTGATAAAAAGAGAGGCGCAGCGGCACTGGCACACCTCAAGGTGGAGACCCCATGGGGACACGCCTCGAAAAAGAATTGCTGGGTCTGGAAGATGGTGACCACATTAATGTCAAACTGGACAAAGAAAAAGGATGGACAATTCTAGCAGTTGCAAAGAAAAAAAATTCAACTTCAAGACTATAGGGGAGAGATCAACAAAAATCACTGGCAGCTATAGTTTGTTCCTCAAAAAGAAAAACCAACAAAGCAATCTCTATAGATGACAGATGAAGAACAAGATGATTTGAGGATTCCAAACCAATCATAGCCAGCCATTGCCCCTAATTGACAGCCAAATGACTATGCTTAACATCAAAAATATCATGATAGTGTGAATTTTGTAAATGGTAGGAATGTAGATATGTAATGGAAAGCTAACCTATATTACACTTTTCAGAAAAGCAGCTGTGTTATGTTTTAGTCTGTTTCAGCAAAAACAACAAGAAACACAGTGGCATCTCAAAAACTAACACATTTATAAGCTTCCATGAGATAAAATTCACTTTCTTGGATGCTTGAAGTGAAAGAAAGGCAAGAATACAGAGCAGGGAATTTACAGTTACAATTAAATCAGGGTGGATGTAGCTCACCTCTAGCAGTGATGAGAAGGTGAAAGTACCTGAATGGGAAATTACTTATTGTAATGAGATAGCCATTCCCTGACTCTATTCAGACCCGTTCTGACTGTACCAAATTTGCACTTGATTTTCAGCAGTTTTGCATTGCAGTCTGGTTTTAAAGATTTTTTGCCTCAGAATGGCAATTTGCAAGTCAGATTAAGAAGAAAAAAAAGAGTCAGGTTAAGGAAAGAAAAGAGGTAAATCAATTGCTTAAGTCAATTAAGCCCTGTCATCAACAAACAGCAACAGAAGCGGGACACTGACCTGCAATTACGTCTTCTATTTTTTGCTTTGCAAGAGACTCCTTCATCCTCTGTAACAGAAACTTGATGTGGAGCAGGACGATTTTTCCAAGGTCAGGTGAGGATTCAAACCGCTCTGAGATGAACTTCAGAAATTCAAAACCAACCAATTCCCTATTCACAGAGATGCATTTTTAAGGGAGTTGTATAAAAGGGGCTGTTGACTTCCCATTCTGGGATCCAATATATCCATCCCATAAAATCTGTTTTTCACTTAGATTGATTTTCACACACACACAAAAATAATCTAGTGGTTTAAGCCAGCTTTTTCACTCTGAGGAACCAGTTCATAGCAGAAAGACGCTCCATCTCTTCTATGAGCTGTAGCTATACTCCTAATTCTTGACTTTCAAAAGCTCTGTGGATCACTTGCGGTCCACAGACCAGTCTGAGAACTAGTTCCCTAACCAATAATTGCTCATTTGACTCTAGGACAGCCCTGTATCCTGTAAGTCCATAAATATCTACAATTAAAAACATTTAAAGTCTGATTAATAGTGCCAAAGGGAAATAAATACACCTTTGAGGCTAAAATTCCATCCAATAGCCTGTATGATTCCCAGATCGAGATCCAACATAAACACAGAGGGAGAAACAGCAGATGGCAATGGGGAAATGGAACTTCCTTGATCACACCCATATTGTTTATAACCTAACTTTTTAATGTTTGTTTCCAGAACTGCAGACACTAAGAATAGTATTTCAAGAGCTTAAGTCCCTGATTAACAGTCACGGAAATTTACTATCATATAGGGGATAAGAATTTGGCAATATGCTCAATCCTCTGTTGGCAGGTCATAGAAGGACTAAGGGGTAACATGTTTAAACCCCACAGAAGAAAACCCTTTGCAACACCCTCAAGAGACCTGTATCTGTGGTCACTGTGCCCATGGAGTATGTAGGAAAATCCTTAAGGAGACTCCCTCAAAATATCTTTTGTTGGTACATCTTAGCTTTCCTACTAGCTGCCAGAAATCTCCCCTTGGTCCTTTTCTGTCATTCTCTAATCTAACTGTTGAAAGATGGGCAAAATAAATGTCAACACAACTTCATAACTGGGACCCAAGAAAGAATAATCTCCTTCCTCAGAACCTTTACCATATTACATCAGTGCCTGAACTCACATGCCAGGGAAACAGTTGGTACAAGTTACTCTGAACCCATGTCTAGACTCTTGCAAATCTGAAGCTATCCGCTTTCTATCCACAGGTATCTGCATCTGCAGACATGGATCATTTTGTGGACATGGATGCAGATGCAGATACAAATTTTGTAACTGGAACCCTGAAAATTTGAGGATATCCTCTTTATATCCACATTTGCGGATATCAATGTGGATATCTGCAGCTCATTTCTGCTGATACAAATTTTGCATCCATGCAGAGCTCTACCCAGGTCTCACACTCCAATGCATGGTAGAGCTGCCAAAATATCTGAACTCAGCTGACCCAACAACAGGAATGTGTAATGGAAACTTGAAATAGACCTTGAACTGCAGCATTCAGTGGTGAAAGTAACTTAAAATTTCTTACAGGTACTGTCCTTTGGCAATACAGGTCCCTGCCAGGTCTTTAAAAAGCTCTCTGTTGGCTTTTGCCACAGCTCAGCCAGTTCTTGCCAGAGCTGTGCACTAGGGCACAACACCTGCTTGCTTTCACCTCTAACCAGATAGAAGGTTATAGCTATAAATACAGCAGCCCTGATTTAACTTTCCTCCTGAGCTATGCTTGGACAAAGTGGAGGAAACAGCTCCCCAATTCAGGTATGCTACATCTAGACACAAATTAGGGCTACACAGGAACAATCTACTTATGCCAATGTAGGATAAGGTGTAGCAACTCTCTCTTCCATCATAACTCACATTATATTATTCCCGTGACACGCTATTTCTACAACTTAACTCTCCTTTGTAAGAATACTGGGAAGACCAAACAATGTATGTTTTCCCTCAAGTAGGGGGTGCTGAAGTTCTGTACCTCTCATAGTCCAGAAGCAGCTTAGCAGTGTCCAAACAGAAATCTAGTGACACCTCATGATGCAGAAGTTCAGCAACAGCTAGAGAGAAGGAAACAGTACAGATTACTGAGTTACTGAGGAAAATTATCTGCTTGCTGTAAAAGTGTGGCAGGTCTCTATGTGCCCCCTTGCAGTCTGGTGTGCTGTTGTGGGTGAGTTCCATTTTAATTTCCCCCTACTGGGGCAGCATTGGGTTTGTTTTAATAGCCCAGAGCAAGAAGAAGCCAACACACATGAATAAAATAACATGTCCCCTTTTCATAAGGTTTCAGGGGATGAGCAATTCCAATAAACAATTCATAAAGTCCTCACCTAGGGACTCACAACACAACGTTTCTGAGTCTAGCTTGACCAATCTCCTGGAGCCTCAGAGGAAAAAAACAGCCACTGATGCCTGCCTAACTCCTATTCCCTTTTTCCCTGATGAACTTCCTATTCCTGTTTAAATAGCCCAGCCTTAGTTCAGGGTAGGACCTCTTTGATTACACTTCAGGCTTTCCCAGACTGTCCCATAAAGCACATTCTTTCACAATCATGCTCTCAAATCTTTTGTCTACTTAGGAAAAAAAACATATTTCTAAAACTAGGAAACAGTTCTTCGTATTTTCATTTTCTTTTCATGTTTTCAAAGTGAACTGGAGGGTAAGGAAAATGACAAGTTGACAGCTTTGTTAAACTTTGTAACTTTTAGTAACTTTCATCCACTCTGCTTGTAACTTGCTCTACACTGCATTCTCCCCTGAGATATGAATGTGAGTGGAGACTATTGTGTGTTTGGGATTAGAAACTACAAGTCTGAGCACATGGAGCCAAGTGATGAGTCATCAGACCAATCAAGGAGACACTGCTGCTCTGCTGGATCAAGGGAAGTCTGGGCATGCTCCCTGGTAACAAATGTAGATGAGTCACAAGAGATATACAGAGGCAATAAAAGGAGAGAGCACATGGCAGAAGCACTCTTTCTGAGAAGCTCCTCTTTCTGCAGCCAGAAGCTCTCTTTCTTTTCTGACCAGCTCCCCAGCCATGATCACCAGAATCCACGTGCCTTGGCTCCTTCTGCAACCCATATGCCTGAGAGCAGGAATGAATGTGTGTGAATGAGTGAATGAATGAAGGTGTGTGTATGTGTTTGTGTGTGAGAGTTTAACTATATAGTTCATATAGTGGAATATTCATTCCTCAATCAAATCCTCTTTTGTTTAACCATGTAGTACATATAGTGGAGTGTTCATTCCTCAATCAATAAATCCCTACTAGTGTAACCCTGAGTGGTTTCCAGTGGGAATTTTTGGGTAACAGATGACTGGTTCTGCATCGGATGGCATCTATTCTGGCACTGGTTGCAGCACTGATCATAATGTTATTGAGGCTGAGTGTATGGGAAAGGACACAATCATTGGCTGAAAAACGTAATCTGTTTCTTTTTGTTTGCAGATACTAAGCATCTTTAATATCGCAAGAGAGGATTTCACAGTGTGTAAGATGTCCATGCTCTCTGCAAACAACTTCTGTCTCTCTAAAAGTAAGTTCTCTACTGTTGCCTAGACCTTCCTGGGAAAGCCAGAAAGTTGGATCGATAAAATTCTCTACTTGACTGCAGTTGTGGCAATGAAGTAAGCCACTGTGTCAGCAAAATCCAGAGAACCATGCAGGGCAGTTCTGGGGATGAGGAAGCCTCCTGCTACATCAGTGTTATATTGTTCTCTGTCAGCTGGGACAAACATGACATCTGAGAAAAAATGTATGTGTGCTTGGTCAGCAATGCAGAGTACAGGTTGTACCTCCCTAAACTGGGACTCTCTGATCTGGAAACATCTGTGGTGTAGTAGAGAGCCCCAGGGTAGGGGAGCTGGCAGTGTGACTGGGAGCCCTGTGGCAGGGGGATCGGGCAGCATGGCAGAGAGCCCCATGGAAGGGGGGTTTGTTCGCATGGTGGAGAGCCCTGCAGCAAGCGGGGTCAGCAGCGTGGTAGAGCCCCACAACAGGAAGGTCCAGTGGTGCAATGAACAGCCCCGTGGCAGAGGGGTCCAGTGGTGCGACTGGGAGCCCCATGAGGCAGGATGCCAATGTCCAGCAACCCTAGACAGGGCCAGCAACCCAATTGAGCCAGAGGCAGGGGAGCCAGCTTGTGCCAAAAGTGAAGCCAGCCATGGAAAGGGGCAGGGGACTTGGGGCAGGGAACATGGGACCTTCCCTGATCCAGTAAATTCCCTGATTCGGGACCGATCAGGTCCCAAGGGTGCCAGACCAGGGAAATCCAACCTGTAGTTTGCTATGCAAAACTGAAGGGTCATCGATGAATAGACTTGTTTGCAAAAGTAGTCTAGGCATTTCCACTTTTTATCATAGGGGTGGTTTAAGTTTGATGTTGCTTCTCCCTTTGATTAACTGCCTTGACCACCAATCACTATGGAGGAATGAAGCAGGATTGGGGGAAAATCCCCCTTCAGGCATTCTAGTTTGGTGCCATGATCTCAGTACCGAGTTCAGAACTTCCACGATAACCAGGTTTCCAGTCTGCTGGAATCCTGTTAGCACCTAGCATCCCAGTGCTGGTGACGATGCCAGAGGGGATGCACCATCACCATACCAACCCTCACCATACCAATCTGTCTGGTGTCAACTGGGTTGATGCTGCTGTTGGTACTGATACCACTTCACATCCTGGGAATGTTTTAGGGTGTATGCCCTTATCCCTCTGTACTGGACAGTCTAGGCCTATACCCAAAAGATCTGTGGGCCTGTCAGCAGTACTGGGTGCCAACAGTCACCATGAGGTATGGGTGTGCCAGATGACCTCTCTCCCTGCAGTGCTAAGGATACCAAGCAAGATGGTGATCACTTTCACTCATCTCTGGGTTTGCTGAGAAGACTTCCCACTCTCTTCTTTAGCTTTTGAGAGGAGTTCCTAGTTCTTTCACAAAGTCAAAAGCTAGGGGCATAGGCACCAGCTTCCTCTGAGCCCAAAGGCTGCTCTGCCCCAGGCTCCACCTCCACTCGACACTTTCCCTCAAGTTCTCGCTCTCAATCAATCTCCTCCCATCCCCACCCTACCTCTTCTCTCCCTCAAGCACAATTCTATCTTCTCGCCCTTTCTCCCAGAGCTTCCCGCACGCAGCAAAACAGCAGATTGTGGTGGGCAGAAGGCATAGGGAGGGTGGGAGAGGAATTGATCAGTGGGGCCACGGGCGGATGGGACGCATTTGGAGGGGGGGCTGGCGGCTAGTGAATACTAAAAACTTATTAATTTTTTTCCATAGGTGCTCCAATCCCAGAGCACCAATGGAGTCAACACCTATGGCTGGGGGGAAGATTCACACCTGACTGGTGGCTGTGGATGGAGAGCTGCCTCCATAAAGATGATCTTATGGTGAAGCTCTCAGTCTTCGCAAGCTCTCAATCAAACTTGTTGGTTGAGAGAATATTTTTGTTGAATATGGCCCCTTCCAAAACAGCAAATGTACTGAGAATGCTTGTCCATGACAGGGATTGCCTTGTTGCACGCATGACACTTTTGAAGCCCCGAAAGCCAAGCATACCCTTGTCTGGGGTGATCCCTTGGCTAAGGGAGGTTATGGAATCTCCATCTCAGGAGATATTTAAGAGCAGGTTAGACAGGCTTTGATCAGGAATGGTCTAGACAGTACTTGGTCCTGCAGTGAGGGCAGGGGACTGGACTCGATGACCTCTCGAGGTCCCTTCCAGTTCTAGTGTTCTGTGATTTTCTCCGCCTCCCCTCCCCCCCAGGTACAATTAAAAAATTAAGCCCTTTTTTATGGCATATGGATCTGTTAATGTACAGCTCATGGCTCTGTCTCTAGCTGAGACCATAGAGAAAGAACTGAGGACCGTAAGCCCACATGCACTGATTAACCTTATGGCACAACATGAGGAGAGAGAGCACATGTATGAGCCAACAAACACTGTTACTGAAATTCACCAATCAGCAGCACAAAGGCACAGACATAACTATAGTGGAGCAGCCATAGGGAAACTACTCAAAGAAAAGCTTTATATTATCAATGAATGGCCAATCATTATACTGAGCACTCTTATCCTCAGCCAGACTGCACCATTACTCCTGTGAAGTAGCTTCCTGGCTATCTGCACAGGAATTAATTTCAGCCTGAGGGAATACAGGTCAGTCTAAAACTACTAACTTTTTTACAGAGCTGCCTTTTAACTATCTTAGTACTAACAAGTCCTCACCAGCAAATGCATATAACTGTCACTCAGCAGCAAAATATTTTTTCCCTTTTACTCAAAGTCACACCAGGCACTCAATAGCAGCTATATTCTCAAAGATTGTTACAATAAGTTTGATAGATTTCCATACCACATATATCCCAAAACCAGGCTGTGACGTTTAGCAAGTAAATCCCCTTCTTCCACAGTAGATGAAAGACTGATTTCAGTTCTCTCCCAAACCAGTCAGTGTTATTTTCTGCACCTGGAATGTAATCACATTATTCTGAGTCACGTACAGAAATGTGATACCTGTCTTGATGTCTTCATCTGACGCTCCACTTTTCAGAAGGATTTTAATTTTCAAGTAAAAACCAGCTGGGTGCATATTCTCCTGCATATTGAAAAGCAATGACAATACATAAACAGCCAAATTGGTTTTTGAAACTCAAGAGAACAATTTCAGCTGAATCCTGTCAAGAGTCCAACACATTCACATACATGAAGGAATGTCATAAGAACATAAGAACATAAGAATGGCCGTACCGGGTCAGACCAAAGGTCCATCTAGCCCAGTATCCTGTCTGCCGACAGTGGCCAGCACCAGGTGCCCCGGAGGGGGTGGACCGAAGACAATGATCAAGAATTTGTCTCCTGCCATCCCTCTCCAGCTTCTGACAAACAGAGGCCAAGGACACCATTTCATCCCCTGGCTAATAGCCATTTATAGACGTAACCTCCATGAAATTATCTAGCTTCACTTTAAACTCTATTATAGTCCTAGCCTTCACAGCCGCCTCTGGCAAGGAGTTCCACAGGCTGACTACACGCTGTGTGAAGAAGAACTTTCTTTTATTAGTTTTAAACCTGCTACCCATTAAATGTCAGGAAATCCTAGCAAGGACAGGCTTTTCCACGCATACATATATAATATAAATATTCTCCACAGTGTTCTCCAATCTAGTTTTAAATGTCCCAAGCTCTATAATAATGGGGAATTTCAATTATCCCCATATTGACTGGGTACAGGTCGCCTCAGGAAGAGATGCAGAAATAAAATTTCTCAATAGCTTAAATGACTGCTTCT
>JANRFK010001158.1:916191-930336 GCA_030068395.1 Apalone spinifera | reverse complement strand
CTCTGGTGAGGCCACACCTGGAGTACTGTGTCCAGTTCTGGGACCCCCACTACAGAAAGAATGTGGACACATTGGAGAGGATCCAGCGGAGGGCAACCAAAATGATGAGGGGGCTGGAGCATATGACTTATGAGGAGAGGCTGAGGGAGTTGGGTTTGTTTAGTCTGCAGAAGCGAAGAGTGAGGGGGGATTTGATAGCAGCCTTCAACTTCCTGAAAGGAGGTTCCAAAGAGGATGGAGAGAGGCTGTTCTCAGTAGTGACGGATGGCAGAACAAGGAGCAATGGTCTCAAGTTGTGGTGGGAGAGGTCCAGGTTGGATATTAGGAAAAACTATTTCACTAGGAGGGTAGTGAAGCACTGGAATGGGTTACCTAGGGAAGTAGTGGAGTCTCCATCCCTAGAGGTGTTTAAATCTCGGCTTGACCAAGCCCTGACTGGGTTGATTTAGTTGAGATTGGTCCTGCCTAGAGCAGGGGGCTGGACTTGATGACCTTCTGAGGTCTCTTCCAGCTCTATGATTCTATGAGGACATTCTGGACTCTGGATCAGAGACCAGACAAAGGGATTCCACCATTAATAATTTGAATTGGAGCTCCTGAGCTTTCAGTGTCCTAGTCATGAACTCTTTGCAGTGGGGACACTTTTGTGGAATGCGAGTTTCCCTGAAGCAATTGATGCATGGAACATTATCCATCCAAAATTGGTACTGAAAACCTGAAAATGAGGCAACATTTGAATTCGGGGGAACCTGGCATGCCTGAAGAAAAACAGAATAGCCTGTTAACAGTCAGTGGTGGCAATTCATTGGCAGCAGGGGGAGGTGAACTAAAGGATAAGAAAAATAATTTTTTGAACTAAGGTAAACGAGAAAATGTCCCCAGTAAAGGGGAAAGGAAGGTAAAAAGAGAAGGGAAGGGAATAATGGAAAGCTGAAGGGCACTACGGTCACTCCAACTGAAGCCAAAGGCAGTAGAGAAGGAACTGGGCATTGGCTCGCTGTGCACACAGAGTAGCAGCCTCCCAGCCACATATACACAGCCAACCAAGGCACTACTATTACAAATCTCCTACTAGAAGTGCAATGTGTCAAGACACGTACGATGGAGCATGCCTAGGGACACGTCTCAAAGAAGAAGCCTCAAAGGGGCATAAACAGGGACATGCTTGGGTGACCTTCAAACATATGACAATTGAACAAACTGCTGGAAAATGGAATTCCAGAAAAAAGGCGCTAGTTTGAGTTGAGTCCAGTACAGACCCTATAAATATCATCCTCTGGACTGGGGAAAGGAGAGATTTTTCTGTCTCCCAAAGCACTGAACATTGACTGGATCAGGGAACAACTTCTCTGTCTTTGCTGTTTAGACCAGCACTAGACAAGCCAGTCATCTAGGCACTCCTCATCTTTGAAGGAATGCCATTATTACTACCATTACATTTGTAAAGACATTAAAAACTGTTGACACGTAAAAAATACTACAGTGGTTTTGATTTATCAGAAATTGCAAGTATTTCCTGTGAGCCTGACTGACTGCTAGATGGAAGTAGACATCTTTAAAGTTAAGAGCAGCATATCAGTCCCCAAATCAAGCAAAGAGACACCAGAAGCCAGGGTAAACATGCAAAACATTGTCCTTTTTAAAAATGTGTTGAGTTGATTCAGATCTAAAATTGGTTTTAAATTCCCAATCCCCCACCCCTTCATTTTTGAAACTAGGAAATATTGGGAATAAAATCCCTTCTTTCTGATACCACATGGAACCTCCTCTATGTATATCAAACAAAGGTGTGATTGATCTCCTTGGACATGGAGTTTCTCATGAGAATAGACACTAGAGATGAAAAAGGAGGTGCAGTGGGACGGAGGAATAGAAGCAACTGGCAAATCCACTTCCACATGCTCAGGATAGTCTGGTCCAAAGTAATCCTAAACCAAGCGCTGTAGAAGTCAAACAGTTTGCAAAGGTGATGGGGTTTGAGACTGATATGCTGACCCCAAATGACCCATCAAAATGGCCAGAGCAGAGACGCAGAATCAGGGTGGCTCTATAGTCCTTAAATCCATGTAATCTGCTGTACATCTGGCCCAGGAATAGAGAAGGATCCTTGAATGGCAAGTCCTGAATAGTACTCTGTACTTCAGAGAGACAACAAGACTATAGCCAGGATTTCTATGCATTGCCACTGCCGAAGCAACAATTCCAGATGCTGAATCTGCTGCATTCAGTCCTGCTTATAATGATGTCCTTCTGACCAGTCTGCCATTATTGACCCAGGGAAAAGAACTCCTGTTCGACATTCTCCAGAACCAGGTCTGAATTTTTCCATCAAGCCCCATAAATTCAAATTATACTGCTCCAGCAACTCCTGTTGATCAGCAACACGTAGATGCAAACCCAACTGAATACATCTTTCTGCCAAATAAGTCCATCCTTTTGGCATCCTTAAATTTGGGAATGGCAGTCTTGTTCCCTTAATGCTGTCTCATCAGCTGCTGTCAGGACTAATAAGCCCAGTAGAGGTCAGTAAACAAGTATTGAAAACCTTGATAAGGCCCATGGAATTTGCTTTCTGCCCTTCTTGAGGTGGGAAGTAGTGAAGATGGAGTCTGCCGAAGAGTCTTTATAGACTATACTATTGTCTCATTAATGGACAGAAGTATCTTGGAGGAACCCACCAATGACAAAATATTCACCAGGTGATATGAAGATTCACTAATGATTTTGATCTGTACACTAAAATCTGAACTCACTCTCTTTAGAAACTCTTGATAAACTTTAAAATCATCAGGAAGAGGTGAAGTTGTACCAGACAAAATGGCCTAATCTGGAGATTGGCTGTTGCTCTGGCTCTGGAATCTCCTCAATGCCCAGTACTGGATTCTTGGGATTGAGTCATTCGGTGCAGTCAGTCCTTCGAGAGAATGACACTTAATAGGCTAGATATGGGGAATGAGTGGATACTGGGGGAGACCTCTAAGTGTTTCCAAATGGCTACAGACACGGGGCACATTTAAGGTAATCTGAATGCCCATCCAAGTACAGACATACACAAATCATTAGTAAAAATTAACAATAATATAGTAAATAAGAAAAGTTAGAAAATAGTACATGTTGCATAGTAAAAATTAAGCTATAAAACTGTCTAACTAAATATAGGGTAGCAAAAAGAACAACAACATTTAGCATAAATGCCATACGTAGCCCAAAATCAATATGTTTTAATGGTTACCAACCAAGGATAAAAGGAAGTTACTCACCTTGTGCACAAACAACGGCTCTTTGAGATGCGTGTCCCTGTGGGTGCTCCACTGTTGGTGATGGATCATCCCAGTGCTGCATATTGGAGTTTTGAACAGCTGTTGTCAATTGGGCTGCCCATGCGCAGTAGGTGCCTCATGGCATTCGCGCCTTAACACCTCTTGCACACGACCAAACCCCCACCCCCACCTGTTCCTCATCTATACCCACGCAGACAGGTACTCTGAAGTAGAGGAGAGGAGGGCAGGTTGTGGAGCACCCACGGGGACAAACATCTTGAAGAACCATCGTAATTGAACAAAGCGAGTAACTCCCTTTTGTTCTTCAAGTGATGTCCCCGTGGGTGCTCCATTACTGGTGACTACAAAGCAGTGACCAACCTGGATGGTGGGCTTTAGAGTCACCACTTGGCAACCAAGTACAAAACCACTGTGGCCAATGTGATATCAGATAATGGTTGAGGTAAGATGACATAAGGCTTAGCAAAAGTATGCTTGGATGACCAAGTGGCTGCATGACAAATGTCTTTGAGTGAGACATTACAAAGAAATGCCATAGAAGTTGAGATGGTATGGGTGGAGTGTGCCCTCAGCAGGGCTGGAAGTATCTTGTTTCTCAAGAGCAGAGCAGAGGAAGGCATGCCCTTTGAGCATTCTGCAATGGAAACAAACAGGCGCTGTGACCTACAAAAGGCTCTGGTCCTGTCTACGTAAAAAGCGAGAGCCCGCCGTACATCCAGCATGTGTAGAATGGCTTCCTGACTAGAAGCATATGGTTCTAGGTAGAACACAGGCAGAACAATAGGTTCATTAATATGAAACGACGTACAGACCTTCGGCAGAAAGTCAGGATGCGGTCACAAAGTAACTCTGTCCTTGGCAAAGACTTTATAAGGCAGGTCCACCATAAGGGCCCTGATCTCACTGACCCTATAGGCACAAGTCATCCTGAGAGCCCCTTCCTGGCCCACACAGACCTGGTACCCATAACTCCATCGGATGTCCCTATATAGCAACTAAAAATGTTACCTTCATGAAAGGGAAGGGAAAGGAGCAGGTTTGTCATGGACTCAAAGGGAGGCCAAGTAAGGGAATCCAGAACTAAGTTCAAGTTCCAAACGGGCGCTGGGTATCTATAAGGTGGGTATAAATACTGGAGCCTCTTGAGAAACCTCCTGCTGATAGGATGCATGAAGACCGAGAATCCCTGGAATGGCTCATGGAAGGCCGTAACTGCCACAAGGTGAACTCTGAGGGATGAGATGGATCAATCTCTGGTCTTTAGCTCAAGAACGTAATCAAGAAGACATGAAGTGAAGAGGAAGAGGGATCAATCTGTCTCTGAATGCCCCAGGAAGAAAAACGTTTCCACTTATAGAGGGAGGTCATGCGAGTGGAGACCCTCCTGCTATGGAGAAGATGTCCTTCACCTGCTCAGAACAGAGAGTCTCAGAAATTGCAGAACCAGACAGAAGCCAGGCACTGAGAAGAAGAGATTGAGGTTGAGCATATAAGTCGTGGAGATCTGAAAGAGGGTGTGAAGATAGTAGGGACATCCGATGGAGTTATGGGTACCAGGTCTGCGTGGGCCAGGAAGGGGCTCTCAGGATGGCTTGTGCAGAAAGCTTGGAATGAGGGGAAGTGGAGGAAAAGCATAGAGAAATGGTGCATTCCATCTTATCAGGAAGGCATTTCCAGGGGATCTTGGACCTAGTCCCCCACCACGAATAGAACTGCAGGAACTTAGTGTTGAGATGTGACACAAAAAGATCTATCCATAGGAATCACCATTGCTGGAAGATGGAAGTAAGGTCCCAAGGATGGAGTTCCCACTCATGATCTATGGAAAAATAGTGACTGAGGGTATCCTCTATAGTGTTGTTCACTCCTGATGATAAAACGCCGTGAGCATGATGTGGTGACAGATGCACCAGTTCCATAGTCGAACTGCTTTGATGCATAAAAGAGTGGGAGCACGTACTTCCCTGTCTGTTATATAAAACATGGTGATCATGTTGTCCATGAGGATACAAACTGTTTGGTTGCGCATACTGGAAGTGAAATGAATGCAGGCATTCTGAACAGTCCTGAGCTTGAGAAGGCTGATGTGCCACCTAGATTCTTGTGGTGACCATTTGCTCTGTGGAAGCTGACATTGCAAGTGGGCTCTCCATCCAAGTAAGGAGGTATCAGCTATAATCTGTATTGATGGCTCAGTTTGAAGGAAGGAAGTTGTTCGGCATGGTCCATCAGCAAAGTGAGGCGAGGACGTCATGTGGTAAGGATACTCTCTTGTGCAATAAGTGGCAGGATGGGGAATAAACTAAAGCAAGCCAATGTTGGAGACAAGAGAAGTGAAGGTGAGCATGCTGAACCACATATGTAGTTGCAGCCATGTGTCCCATGAGCTGGAGACAGGTGAGGACTATGGTAGTAGGCTTGCAGATAGTATGTCGATCAGCTCCAATAAGGCCGTGAATTAATGGCAAGTCAAGTAGGCTCGAACTGCTACTGAGTCCAGGAGAGCCCCTATAAACTCAAGAGATTGAGTCAGCATGAGTATGGATTTTTGTTCATTTATCAGGAGGCCTAGATCCTCAAAAAGTTGCCTGGTTTTGTGAACCATTTTGGCTGTTTTGGCATGATGGCGGCCTTTTATGAGACAAGGGAAGATGATGATTCCCTGTCTGTGAAGGTAAGCTGTGGCCACAGGAGAAATCTTTGAGAAAATCCTAGGCACAGAAGATAGTCCAAAAGACAAGACTGTACTGGAAGTGCTCTTGGCCTATGGTAAATCACAGGTAATGCCTGTGGAAGGGATGTACGGTGACATGAAAGTACACGTCCTGTAGGTCGAGGGCTGCAAACCAGTCTGCTTTGTCTAGTGCCAGGATAATTGTTGCAAGACTAACCATCTTGGAGCGTTGTTTGCGCAGGAACTTGTTCATCCTGCAGAGATCAAGAATAGGTCTCCACCCATCCATCCTCTCCTAGGCAAGGAAATACTTGAAGTAGAACCATTTGCCTCAGTAGAGGGCGGGGACCATTTCCACAGTTCCAATGTGAAGTAGGCGGTCGACCTCTTATCATAGAAGCTGCTCGTAAGAGTGGGTCCCTGAAGAGGAATGGGGTAGGTGATAAGGCTGGGGTGGGGGGGAGGCAAGGGAGATGACATATCCTGTGTGGATGATCACCAGTACCCACTCATCTGTTGTTATAGAAGCCCAGTGGTGGTAAAAGGGGCATAAACAGTGGGTAAAAAGATGGTATTGGTATTGATTTGAAGGCACTGAGATCATGAAGAAGTCAGGCAGACCCTTGACCAAAACCTCTAAATTGTTGTTTTGAAGCTTGGGAATCGGAAGAGTGACCCTCTGAGGGGCACTTCTTCTGTGTTGTTACCTGGATCAACTGTAATCAAACCCTCTATGTTGGGGTCGACTGTACGGTACATTCCTCTTATTGGCAGGGGATGAATCATCTGTGGCAATAAGGCAGTGTATACATGCCCAATGTTCACAGAGTGGTGTAAGAATCTCTGCTGCTGTGTAGCACTTTATCTGTCTTTCCCATGAATCATTTGTGCTCGTCAAAGGGCAGATCTTCTACTTTGCTCTGGAGTTCCTCTAGGACTCCAGAAACCTGCAGGCTTGATGCCCTTTGCATCATGATAGCAGTTGCTAAGGCGCAAGCGGCAGTGTCAGCAACATCCAGGGAGGATTAAAGTGCCATGCGGGCAATTGTGTGACCCTCTTGAATGATTGCCTTCAGTATTGGGCGCTTATCATTGGGGCGGTACTCCATAAGCTCCACCATCTTTGAATAATTATCGAAATCATGATGTGCTAGTAACACAGAGTAGTTTACAATCCTAAGCTGGAGTGTAGCAGAAGAGTATATTTTACGACCAAAGAGGTCCAGCTTCTTATGGTCTTTATTCTGGGATGCTGCCTTGCATTGTGAGTTTAGCCCGGTGGTGAACTGTCATCACAACCAGGGAGTTTGGCTGTGGATGGGAGAAAAGATGGTTACTTACCTGAACTGTTGTTTTTCAAGATGTGTTGCTCATGTCCATTTGAATGAGGTATGTGCGCGCCACGTGCATGGTTTCCAGAGCGTTTTTTCCACCAGCAGTACCCTGGAATGGCGCCACTATAGCAGAGCATAGTACCCCTGCTGGTGCTCCCCCTCCTCAGTTCCTTCTTGCCGGAGACTCCGACGAAAGGGAGGTAGGAAGGGAATTGAATGGACATGAGCAACACATCTCGAAGAACAAGTTACAGGTAAGTAATCGTCTTTTCTTCTTCGAGTGATTGCTCATGTGCATTCGAATGAGGTGACTCCTGAGCTGAAACCATACAGAGGTGCAGTCGGAGACACACTCCTAAGAGAACAAAACTCACTGGTTATAATCAAACCAACCATACATTTTATTTAACACAACAAAAACTCATCTGAAGTATTTATGTCATCCCTATATAGATTAACTCTCTTTTTTTTTCTTCAGGTTTACAGAACTGAACTGAGAACCGCGGAGCCCAGAGTAGCATCACTCCTAATCTGCTGGGTAATCGCATAGTGCACCATAAACGTATGAACAGAAGACCACGTGGCTGCTCTACAAATTTGAACTATTGGAACCTGTGCCACAAAGGCTGTTGAGGATGCCTGAGCTCTAGTGGAGTGTGCCTTAACGTGGGGCGGCTCCCTCTGTGCTAGAATATAACTCTCCCAGATACACGAAGAGATCCAAGAGGACAGTCTTTGGGCCGATACTGGCAACCCCTTCATTCGTTCTGCAAAAGAAATAAACAACTGAGATGATTTTCAAAAGTGCCTCGTTCTGTCTATGTAAAAGGCTAAGGCCCTTTTGCATCCAGCAAATGTAAGGCCTGCTCCTTAGGGGAGCAGTGGGGCTTCGGAAAGAAATAGGTAAATACATGTCTTAGGATATGTAGAACGAGGAGACTACCTTAGGGAGGAAGGCTGGGTGCGGACATAGCATGACCCTATCTACGGAGAACACCAGATATGGGGGTTCTATTGTCAGAGTCCTGAGCTTGGACACCCTCTGCGCTGAGGTTATAGCTACTATGAAGGCCACCTTAAGCAACAGGTACTTAAGTGAGAACATAACTAAAGGCTCAAACGGGGGAGACATAAGCCTAGTAAGCACCAGATTAAGGTCCCACTGATGAACTGGTGCCCTCACGTGCGGAAACAATCTATCTAAACCCTTGAGGAACCTCTTAACCACATGGTTGGTAAAAAGGGATCTGCTGTCAACCCCAAAGTGGAAGGCCAACATGGCTGCCAAATGGACCCTGACTGAAGAGGTAGATAGGCCTGATTGACACAGCTCAAAGAGGTAGTCGAGGATAACCAGTACCGGGGCCAAACAAGGGTCTAGCTCCCTAGTGACTGCCCATAGGGAAAACTTCTTCCATTTGGCTGCATAGGATGACCTGGTAGCCAGCTTTCTGCTCTCTAGCAGAACCGCCTGCACACCCTCAGAACAAGCAAGCTCTGGCTCTGTCAACCATGGATAAGCCAGGCAGTGAGGTGGAGGGACCTGATATTTGGGTGGTACAGGAGACCTCCGTCCCAGGCTTGAATTAACAGGTCCTGACTGGCGGGAGAGCCGTGGCTCGTCCCGCACCATTTCCAGCAGGACAGGATACCAAAACTGCCTAGGCCAGTCCGGGACTATCAGAATGACCTGGGACCTGAACTACTTGATCTTGGCTAAGACTCTGGGAACAATGGGGAATGGGGCAAATGCGTACAATAGGCATTAAGACCAATCGACAACCAGGGTGTCCCCTCTGGACCCTGTCACCAGACCCAGGAATGAGAAATAATGGGGGCACTTCTTGTTCGTTTCCGTGGCGAACAGGACCACCTGGGAATGACCCCACTTCTGGAAGAGAGGTAAAAGGACAGCATCCTTCGGGCATCATTCGTGGGCTCTGAAGGATCTATTAGTATCACTACTAATACCCCCACTTGAGTTTCGAGGCCAGCGCCTCCACTGGTCCTGCTGGAAAGGCTGAAACTACAACCTTCCTGACTGTCTATCAGGGAGCTACCTCTTCTGGGGGGCTGGAATATGAATGCCAAGTGATCTGAGCGTGGCTATGGAGCTTCGAGTCTATATACTCGGAGAAGAGGGATTTCCCATCGAACAGCAGGTCCTGAATTGTGGTCTGCACATCCGGAGGGTTCACCGAAACCTGGAGCCACAAACCCCTACACATGACCACCCCAGAGGCCATGGTATGGGCAGCGGTCCACAGTGTTCAGTGTTGCTTTCAGGGCCGTACATGCTATGGTTCTTCCCTCTGTGGTCAGAGCCGGAAACTCCTGCCTGGAACCTGGGGGCAACCTGTCCCAGAACTTGTCCATCGCCTGCCATGTGTTGTAAGTGTAGAGGTTCAGCATCACTTGCTGATTAGCGATGCGCAACTGGACATCGCCTGTGGCATAGACCTTACGCCCCATAAGGTCAAGGCATTTGGGCTCCCTGGATTTTGGAGTAAGCCCGGGTTGCCCCTGCCTCTCCTTTTGAGCTCATGCCCGGACTGGGGAACAAAGTACCACTTTTTGACCCCCTTGAGAGTGGGGGTTATAGAAGCTGAGTCTGCCACAAGGTATTAGTGATCTTAGCCAGTCTTGTTCAAATGGATAGTCAGCTTAGCAGGGGCATCTGCATTGAGGATGCCTACCATAGGGTCGGTGTCCTGGCTCCGCTTGAACCCCAAAATTCGCCGCCAGTCTATGGAGCAGCTCCTGGTGCGCCCTGGCATCCATTGATGGCATGTGCTGGGTCCGCCAGGACTTCATCAGGAGAGGATGAAGAGGACTCACGAACGGGTGCAGGGTAGTCCAACACCTTAGGAGATTGGGTGGCTTGGGGAGGCTCCATGTGGGCAGGCGGTGGATTCACCGTGCGGGCCGATTCCATGGCCATCTCCTGCCTCTGTGGGCTGTCCACCTTAGACGATTCAGGGGGTCTCGACACTGAAGTGGAAGGAGTGCTCCTTCAATGAGAGATGCTAGACCCCCGCAATGGTGGCATCCGCCCCTGCCACAGGTGATAGGCCCACAGCGTCCAGAAAGGCCAGGATGGCTGGCCTGCGGGGGCCAGGTCTGCTGGAATTCAGCAGTCCCAAGGCAGTGCCGAGAACAGGAACAATGCCGGGAAGAATCCCTTGAGGAGTCCATGGACCTCACCGACTCTGGCTTCGACTCCGAAGTGTAGTCCGATACGGACCAAGGCGGTGCCGTGGAGGGCGGCTTGGAGAGATGACGTGGCCTGTACCTCTCCATAGATTCTGGCTTCCCCACGTGGCCTTGCCTTGGCAATCCCATCAACAATGGTTCCGGAGCACCAGTAACAGGAACCTGCTGCACCAGACTGGGAGCAGAGATCGTCAGCGCCGAGGTAGGCGGTGCTGCCACAAGAGGTGGTGCCGGCGGAAGGCAGGAGCTCTGGGAAGGCGCAGCAACCGTTGGTGCCATGTGGGCTGCTACAACCTGCTGGATTGGGGGTGGTGCCAAAGCTGAAGCCAGTGCCGACTAATCCACTGACGTGGTTGCTGCTACCGGTGCAGCCCTCGTCCCCGGTGGCGCAGGCAAAAGCTCTCTAAGATGCAGAGGCGATGAGCTCCTGTGCCGACTCAAAGGTCTCCGGGGTGGATGGGCAGTGCACAGGGATCAGCCCCGGACTCTGACCACAAGGAGGGCCTTCTCTTCTCCTCTGCGAACCGGAATCACGACTGCCTCTGGGGGGTCTGGGCGTGGAGATTGAAGGCGGTGACGGCTGCCATGGGTCTTGTAGCTAGGTGATCTGCCGCTAACCTTCTTCCTCTTCTTCAGTGCCAACGACTGAGACCAGTGCCTCGGTGCTGAAGTCTTTGGTGCCGTGGTATGGGACAGTCCCGGCTGAGTGTCCCACACTGACACCGGTGCACTCCGCATCACAGCCTCACGGGATGGCGCCAATTGGAGAGCAGACTCCATAAGTAGTAGTTTTAAGCGGGAATCTCTCTCCAGCTTAGTGCGAGGCTTAAAACTCCTGCAGATCTTACAGGAATCAGTGACATGAGACTCTCCCAGACAGGGGCAGCCCATGAGCCTAGGCAGACTCGGTAGTTGCCTAGGGCGCCACCAGCCCGGGCGCCTGATGATGACGTCATGGCCATTGACGGCCGAGCAGGCGGGGGCGCCGATCGCGCTTTCCGCCTAGGGCGCCAGTTGCTGCAGCCGGCCTCGGGCCGCTCCTGCTCCCAGACACTTTACACAAGAGTCATAGGGGGGGGTCTCCTCTCAGCATCGGCTTAGCGCAGGACGCACAGGGTTTAAAGCCGTGAGGGCCTGGCATTCCCCTCCCCCAGAAGGGAGAGACAACAAACTGCAGAAAACTAGCTAACTACTTGATGAACTACAACTGGAAGAACAAAGAAAACTGCCAACAGGTAAACAATTAACTCTCACTGGGATCTGTCACAAGAACAGAGAAGCTCCAACAACTATCACGGGCAGTAAGAAGGAACTGAGGAGGGAGAGCACCAGCAGGGGTACTTATGCGCCGCTATAGTGGTGCCACTCCAGGGGGCCGACCTGCCGGCCCGATGGGTACCGCTGGGGGAAAAAATGCTCTGGAAACCGTGCACATGGTGCACGCACACTTCATTCAAATGCACATGAGCAATCACTCTAAGAAGAAAAAGAAGTCCATGTCCCTGGCCGAGACAAAGTACTTCTTGTCAGCCCTCTTGCTGATTAGGGGAGTGCAGGCAAGGGTCTGCCAGACCTTTTCTGAAGCCTCCATTATGGCCTCATTGATAAGTAGCATGATCTTTGCATGCAATGGAGGCTGGAGGATTTTCAGGAGTCTGAGTTGCTTCTCCTGTACTTCCTGGAGAGGAACCTCCTGGCTAGCAGCCACTCTTTTGAAGAGATCCTGAAATTGCTTTAAATCATCCGCTGGAAATGGATCAGCAGGAATTACCATCTCTTCCAGTGAAAAGGATGAATTATCAACTGGAGAGGAGTCTAGACGCTGTGGATTAGGGTCCTCCTCCTGGATTTGCCCCTCCTCCTCCTCCTCCTGAGTCCTCGGTGGGAGGAAGACCGGAGTAGGTGGGGCAGTGGAGCGTTGTCTTTAAAACATCCATGGATCCCATGGTGGCCAATGTACAGTATACTGTGGTGGAGGATAATGCCAGTGCACATACCACAGTGGGTGATGGGCTAGTCGGGATCTGTCCCTGTGAGAGGTGGAAAGTGACTGTGTAGGAGAGGGGTATTGTGATAAGAAGACACTCCTCTGGTCATCATCTTCAAATGCGCTATGCACGGAGATCACCAGAGATCTAGGAAAAGCTGGGGAACCTCAGGATGAAGACAGTGCCAGTGAGGGTTTCCTACCATGGTGCGGGGATAATGGGATTTTTCCTGCCCAATCGATGCCAAAGCACCGTGATCCAAATTGCTCGGTGCCAAGCATTCCAGAACCATGGTTCTGTCCGTTGGTGTCATTGGGAGAGGTGCCAGTGGTGGCAGCATAGACGCCGGCACCAGAGATGTCGGTTCCAGTGCCAGTGCATTGGTTGGAGTCAACCTCCCAGCTGGTGCCAGCGTCTTAGCCGATGCTTTGGTCATTGCTAGCATCTTCTCCAGTTCCTGCACTTTGACTTGCAGGAACTGGCAAGTTCTTTGTGCCAAAGATTTTGCTGGTTCCTACGGTTCTCCGGGTGCCAACGCTGCACACACCAATGCCACAGACTGCAAGTGGCAGGACTTAGTGTTGGCATCATGGAGGCACGCAACACTGTGATACCAGAGGTGACGGGTTTGTCGTCCCTGCTGACTCGGGGAGATGGAATCATTGGTAAGGATCTCACTGGAGAGACCCTTTTCTTGGCTGATCCTTTTGTCAATGGGAAGCCAGCCCACATCCTAGGCACCTTGGAAGACTTAGAGTGGGCTCGAGGCAGCTGTTGGGGCTCTGAGGGCTGGACTACTTTACTGAAGAGGAGCATTCTGAGCTGTAACTCCATCCCTCCTTGCTCTGGTTGTGAAGCTGGAATAATGGTCACACTTCTACGGGACATGAGTGTCCCCCCAGCATCAGATGCAGGAGGAGTGCCCATTTGAAAGCAGCATGGGGTCATGATATGTGTCGCATTTCTTAAACCCCAGAGATCCCAGCATGGTGCTCAAGCGAACACTTTCTAATTGGTCTTCTGCTTCTTTTTTTTTTTCCTCCTTTCCTTTCTTCTTTTTTTAAACAGAGAAAATAAACTTGGAGGGAGGGGTAGAAGTCCTGAGATGAGGAAGCCCACATCTTACGTCTCTGTCTTCTTCCCCCCTTCCCCCTCACCTCTCTCTCTTTTTTTTTCCCCCCAGAAACAACTGGGGAGAAGAAAAAAACCCAACTAGAAAACTAACTGGAAAAAAGAAGAGGTTACTTACCTCATAACTGTAGTTCTTCGAGATGTGTTGCTCATGTCCATTCCAATTAGGTGTGTGCGCACCGCATGCACGGATCTCGGAGCTTTTTCCCTCAGCAGTACCCTTAGGGCCAGCAGGGAGCCCCCTGGAGTGGCGCCAGTATAACAGCGCATATATACCCTTGCTGGCCCCTCCACCCCCTCAGTTCCTTCTTTACGAAATTCTCCGATGAAGGGGAGACGGGTGGGATTTGGAATGGACATGAGCAACACATCTCGAAGAACTACAGTTACAAGATAAGTAACCTCTTCTTCTTCGAGTGATTGCTCATGTCCATTCTAATTAGGTGATTCCCAAGCCATTTCCTTTGGCAGTGGGGTCGGAAAGTAATCTTACCTATCTCTCCACAGACTGCAGCACTGCTCTA
>JANRFK010001158.1:898439-908980 GCA_030068395.1 Apalone spinifera | reverse complement strand
AGTCAGGACAGCAGAGGAGGGTGAGAGGTTGGAGAGCAGCAGGCACCAGGGGAGTTCATGGAGCAAGGGGAGGAGACACGGCAGCAAAGGGAAAGGGTAGAGGTTTATGAGATATTTATTAACTTAGGTGCCACAGTGGCACATCCAAACAAGCCACATGAATTCAGTCCTGGTACACAACACAAAATTCATTCTGTTCATGGGAGGAAACTCTTAGAGGGAACACTTCCCCCAGCCTCTCCTCCCCTCCCCCCGAGTTAATGTCACACGCATTGGGTTAATGCAATTGCAGGATAGTTGCATGAGGGGGGCTTGGTGGGGGCCAAACTAATCCCTATTGGTAGGAGGATGGTGGGGAAAAATCCTTAGAGAGGGGACTTTACTTCTGGTCATGTATCCATCAGAGAAAACATTAAGAATATTCCCACTTCATCACAACAGGTACAACAAAATATATTTGATGCACAATGGAATCCACAATGGGTTTGTTCCATATTCAAAAGAGTATTAATAACATTGATATTCTTAGTTAAATAATTTTTCTTACGATAGTGCTATTGTGCAATAAAGGGAAACTGTTAAACGCTTATGGTTTCCAGTCCATTTTTACATTATTTAATAACATATATATCGTCTTCAGGGCGGGAGGACAGGTTGGGGGCTGGGAGAACTAGACCCATTCTGGGCACCACCAAAAATTATACAAACCTGTTGCCCCTGTCAGCCAAAGTTAATTATTTTGAGCAATACCACTCTCTATGTTGAATATCTTGGCAGAGTAGGTGTGTTCATGTAAACAGAGTTTGCTCCTGAATCTGACCCCATGCAACTATCTGTCAGGGGAGACTTCACTCAGATCCTGCTTACAGAAATAAGCAAAAACAACACTTAAATATTGCACAAAGGAGATGGAAATATAAGCCGTGGATAATATTCACTCTAAGCACGCTGGGCATGGGACTTGTCTTTTCTGTTACTAGAAGTATAGTAGCAAGCACAATGTGTTGTTCCTTGACTGGGACTGCAAGGCACTATCATCATAATAATTGTATTCTCATCCCATCTGAAGATTTGTCTTGACATAGTAAATCGGTGAAGTTTATGTCAGGCTTAGTAAATTTGCTAACTAAGCCTGACAAGAGCCAGCATGATAATTTGCAGGGGCTAGTTCGAATGGGACGCTGCGGTCCAGGCCAATGGCAGCCACACATCAGGCCTGGGGCTCCAGCTCTGCCCACATGGGGCTGTGGCAGCTGCTCCTTCAGCGGAGTGAAGAGTTCCTGGGCTGGCAGCGGGGTTGGGGGCGGCAGGCCTCCCTCACCACTGGCACCCACGGCAGCCTCCTTCTCTTCTCCTGTGGGCTGGGGAGCCGGTCAGGCAGGAGAGGCCACGACCTACGTGTTCAGCCTGCAGCTTCAGGATGCCTCTCAGGACATGCTGCTCAGGCAGTCGGGGTGATTAATAAGTTTAGGGTCTTGTGTGAGGAAACAGACTGTACTTGCCTCACACCAGCCCTAAACAGACCTAAACTTGACATTTTTCCTTCTGTAGATGTAGGGTGACCTTTAGCACACGTTAGGTGATCAAATTTAAAATACATTTACACTAAGATAAAGATCAAGTTTAGGTCAGACTTAAGAAACACATTCAGTAAACCCAACCTAACTTGACCACTTTTTTGAGTCAAGACAGAGTCTATGGGTTATAATGTAATTCTTTTGCAAATACACTAGTTTGAACAGAGTAATCATGGACTAGCTTTTTATCTCATGAAAATCTGTTAAAATATAACTAAGGAAACACACAGCAATTACCTCGTTCTCAGACTCCACCTAGTATGTAGTGCAGAATTATTTGCCCTATACTACCATTCTGCAGGACTAAAATAGCAGGAAGTGCTAAAAATCAGGATGGATAACCACTGGCAGAGCTGTGAGAAGTGAAGTCCAACACTGCCAGAGTGGCAATGGGGACCACAGTGTAGAACTGGCACTAATGAAATCCAGCTATTAGTCTGTGAGTAATTCAAAGTTTCTGTATGCTTATTTCTTACCTGCATTTCTTGCCCAGTAGAATACTTTTTATCCATCTTCCCAATCTCATAGCTCTGGCTAAAATTTAAAAGGAAAAAATCAGAATTATATGAGCTAAAAGGCCTGAGAAAAACTCAGCCTTCTGGGCTATGCAGTAAGTTCAGACTTAAATTTCCCATTTGATTGGAGTGACTAGTCACATTTTTGGGCCCCGGAGCTGTTCTAGTTAGAGGCAGAAATAGATGCAGTCTGATATTTTATTTGCCATAATCTTGTTTATTTACAAAGACTGTACAAAAGTCCTGCTTCTCCTAACACAGGAGAAACCAACAACAAAAGGATAAATTTCTCAGCTTGTGCTCCAAAGTCTTTTTAACCAACGATCCAAAAAGCTCTCTCTAGTTTTTCTCAGGTCATGCTGTGCTCACAGGCTACAGCTCGGTTTTCTTGCTTTATACCTCTGCCTCCCTATGTTGTGTGTTGACAGTTTGTGTTTGCTCTGCCTTCCCTCACACACACCCTGCTCAGAAAAACCCCTCCACCCACTTAGTCCAAGCTCCTAGATGGGTTCCCAACTCTAGTATGTCTTAGATGAGGGCTTCTAATTAACACATTCTGATACTTCTGTTAACAAGATGCACTTACACTCCAAGCACACACAAACACCTCTCAGAATAACAGTATTATTATCCCTGCTTTACAGATAAGGAAAGTTAGGCCTGGTCTTTACTAACATGTTAGGTCAACCCAGCTACATCATTCGGGAGTGTGAAAAATTAATAACTCCGAGCAGTTAAGCTGACCTAACAACTAGTGTAGACATTGCTAAGCTAAAGAAAGAACTTATAACGACATGGTTGCAGCACTGCAGCTATGCCACTATAACGTTTCATGTTTAGACAAGCCCTAAATCATACAGAAGATAAGAGACTGGCTTTCAAGGCCATAGCAAATCAGTAGCAGAGCCAGAAACAGGATATAGGAGTCTTGATTTACCAGTTCTAAAAATTAGACCAGAGTATAAAAGGCCTCTGAGGTAAATGCTTGTGGGTAATTCCATAAAACTGAAGCTAAAAAGCAAATGACAGGTGAGTAAAAATATAGCTTTAGGGATGTAAAAATAAATTACATCTGTGGGCTGTGATAGATTAGCCAGTTGGCCCACAGGGCCCACGCCAAGGAGCACCAGACCACGGGAAGAGGCCCCAGAAAAATGGGCACCTCTCACCAGCAAACCAGTATCAAGGGGGGGCGGGGTGAGCCTCCACCCGACCCCTCCCCAGAAGCACCATGTGCATAGGGCAGGAGAAGCCTCCATGCCCCAACTCCGCTTCACACTCTGGCAAAAGCATTGGGTGGGTGAGGGGAGAACCCTGCATCCTGACTCCACTCCATATTCAACAGCAGCAGCAAGTGGGCAGGCTGGCGGGGTGGGGCAAGGGAAGCCTCAGCACCGTAACTCCATTCCTTGGCAGAAGCCTCAGGCAGCATGGTAGCAGATATTTTAGGCTTGGGGCTACCTAAGACTACCAGATCCCACCCACACTCCACCTCCAGGCTCCTTCCTGACTGCCTTTCCCACGCCAGAGACCAGGGCAAGCAGGCTGGGGAGAATAATTTTTGAGGCATGAATAGGCTAGAAATCACTTCCACTCCCCTAACCTCCCCACTGCAAAGCTTAGTGGAGAGGCAGAGATGCTGTCTCGTGCCAGTACTATGCAGGGTTTTTACATATATAGGGATTATTTCCTCTTGGCAAGCACCCTGGCCTGGACAGTCTTGGGTTTTCCTGGGGAGCTAGCCCAATCAGAGGCAGTGGGGGAAGAGGAGGTCACTGACATTCCTCGAGATGAATGTCCACATGGTTGCTCCATATCAGGTCAGTGTGCCACTGCTGCACTGAGAATCGGAGTCTTCAGAGCAGTGTCCCTGGGGCCGCACATACACGTACCTCTAGCTGCATGCCCCTACTATGCAGGAGTCACACATGCGCAAGTCCCTCCCTCCCCTTGGTTCCTTCTCTACCTCAGAGAAAGACCCCCTGGAGAGGCCAAAGCTCCAAAGTAGAGGGGAGGAAGGAAGGGCAGTGGAGCACCCACGGGGACACACATCTCAAAGCCACTTCCGAGAGAGAGAGAGAGAGACGAAGGGAGGGAGATGTCCCTGTAAGTGCTCCACATCAAGGGACTACAAAGTTATATGCCACTTTGAGGTGTAGCACGTGGGAAGAGGAGATCCGGGATGTGAGGCAATGGTATTGGAGTTGTGCAGAACATCCTTGTAAGGAATGGCTACCAAGGTTAGCATGGCCATAGAGCCCTTCCCCATGCCTGATATGGGACAAAAGGGATGGTACTTTTTGTTGAATTGAGTGGTGAAAAGTTCTATGGTGGGGTGACCCCACAGGTGAAAAATCCATGATAGAAAGTCTGGATTGATGTGCCATTCGTGATCGGTGGGGAGGGCCTTGCTGAGTGTGTCAGCCATAATACTGAGAGTGTCTGGAAGATGGAAAGCAGTCATTTTTATACTGTTCCTTTGGCACCAGTTCCAAAGCATCATGGACTCCATACATAGGGCATGTGGTCGGGCCCCACCCTAATGATTTATATAAAACATTGCCGCGTCATTCTTGGAGTATAGCCTGACATGACTGTTGACAATAAAAGAAAGGAATCAATCACATGCATATCTTACTGCTTGTGATGAGGCAGCACTGCCCCACGCTGCAGCCAAAGGCATTCACCTGGCCACGGGGGCGGAACGGACCCCGCCCTCGCAGCCCTGCTGGGCATGCTCCAGAGTGAGGCCTCAGATAAAACCCAAGGAAGGCAGGCAGTTAGGGGAGGTAGCCGAAGGGGCAGGAGCGCAGGGAAGAAGTCCTGGGCTGTCCCAGCTATCCCCAAAGCCAGGCCTGCCAGCACCACCACCTCAGAAGCTAGGCCTGCTGATACAGCCACCTAGCAGCCGCAACACTAACTACCGGCTCCAGGACGTAGCCTGTCGGGGAAGAGATAGGAAGTAGCCCAGGTCAGAGGAAGGACCCCCGGGAGGTCGGCGTGTTCTGGCAGACATCCCCGCCAACCAAGCAGTGGATACTTTCACTGCTAATAGGGCCCTGGTCTGGGACCCAGTGGAGTGGGAGGGCCCAGGACCCCTATCTCCCCAAAAACCGCCATAATCCAGCCTCCCAGACTGGGAAAAAGGCTTGACTTTAGAGACTAGGCGGATGGCCATATTTCCCAAGGGAGGGGCACTGAACTTCAGAGACTAGGCCGGAGGGCTGTATTTGCCCTGAGTGAGGCAAATACATGAACCTTGGAGCCAGGCCAAAGAGATTGTGTGTTTCCGGAGCCAAGGCAAATCCGCTCCGGGACCGGGGCCTACCCTATCACACTGCTCAAAGTTCCAGAACATTTATGTGACAATTTCTTTCTGTGGTGGATCCTGAGCCATGTGGTGTTGGTGATGTCTTCAAGCGTGAGGGACGCAGCTGACGTCATGGAAATGCAGTTCTGGTGGGGGAAATGGGACTCCCAAGCATAGGTTCTATGGAATTGTCCACCAGTGGAGAGATTGTTTTACTAACAGAAGGAGCAAAAGGGATTTTGATAGGGGGTGAACATTGGATTTGTACACGTGTCTGAGCCAACCTTATAGATACCTCATGTACAGGTGTGCGTTGTTCATAACAAAACTGCATGCGGCCATGTGGCCCAGGAGCTGCAGGCAGTTGTGAGCTGTTACTTTGCAGGCAGACTGCAAGTTTTGTATGAGCTACTCTATCTTCTGAAAGTACTTTGTGGGGAGCAAGGCAATGGCTTGCGTAGAATCTAGGTAGGCTCCTACGAACTGAATTTTCTGTGTAGAGAGCAACATTGATTGTGGTTCATTTATTTGTAGACAAAGGAATTGGAAGACATGCCTAATGACGAATGTTCGAGTTCAGCATGCACTTTGAGAAGGCAGTTGGCCAGGTAAGGGAATATGATGATATTTTGTTTCCTTAGGTATGCAGTAACTATGGCTAGCTCTTTCAAAAACAATCTTGAGGCAGTGGAAAAGCTAAATGGTAGGACCTTGTATTGGTAGTATTGGGAACCTAAAATGAATCAAAGAAAACCTCTTCTATGAGCCGAGTGGATGGAAATGTGAAAATATGCATCTTGCAAGTCGAGGGATAAAAACCAGCCACTCTGTTCTAACACTGGGATATTGATAGCAATTGTCACCATCTTAAACTTCTGTTTTCTTATGAATTTGTTCAGTGCTCTTAAATCTAGAATGGGCCACCATCTGCCTGACTGCTCGCTCAGGAAGTAATGGGAATAAAAACCCTTCCCCATAAAGTGCTGAGGAACTGTTTCAATTGCTCCTAAATATAGGTGTTCCACTTCCTGTTGGAGAAGAGTCTTTTGAGAGTGGTCTCTGAAGAATGAGAAGGTAGTGGAATGGGAAAGGGATACAGACTCGAAGAGAAAAGTTATGCATACTTATTTATTTGGAGAACCCATCTAGCCAATGTTATTTTTTGCCAATTTTTCTAGAATGGAAGATGGTGGGGCTGGAAAAGCTTGTGAGATGATGGCGGCATTGGAATAGGGGAGAACCTCTCTCAACCATCAACCTGTTGTTCAAATTTGCTTGCTGGGCTGCTATGCTTCTTCAGTGTTACTAAAAGGTGGGTGTTGTTGTTAGGACCTATTTCTATTACAACAGGGCCGGCTCGAGCCATTCCTGCGCCCCGGGCAGCAGGCATGCGACGCATACACGGCTTCGCCCCCAGGCGCACATCGCATGTGTGGCCCTGCCCCCCCGGCATCCTGCGCACCTTACAGCTGCAATCGGGTGCCCGGCGCCCAATTGCAGCTCTAAGGGGCACTATGCAGCCCCTAGTCCCTGGCGTGTGGCGCCTAATGGTAGCTGTAAGGGGCGCTGTGCGGCTGGGCACGCGGCACACCTTACTGCTGCCATCAGGCGACCCCCATAGGCTGGTGCCTTGGGCAGCTGCCCGGCTAGCCCTCCCTCCCCCCTTAATCCAGCCCTGTATTACAATGCTGTTGCTGTTGTTCCTGTCTAGGGTAATTATGGGATGGGGAGCTAAAGTGTTGATGCTTATTATTCTAGTGAGTGGCCTCCACCACAAGTGAGTGATAGTGTTTTAAAAGAAATTCGGCTCCCTTACATAGGATGTAGTACTTTTTGTCCGCTTTTCTGCATGTTGGGGTGGCATGGGCAGGTGTTTGCCAGATGGTTTTAGCAGGTTCCATAATGGCAGGATTCATGGGTAATACTATTTTGGGCTTAAAAAACAACGAACAGTCCTGAAGCACCTTAGAGACTAACAAAACATGTAAATAGTATCATGAGCTTTCATGGGCACAACTCACTTCTTCAGGCAGAGACAGGTGCATCCTAGAAGTGAATGCCTGGTTGCGAAGATGATGTTGCCAGGAGGACTTTGGCTTCCTTGACCACGGGATGCTGTTCCAAGAAAAAGGACTACTAAACAGGGATTCGAGGAAGGGGAAGACTGTATTTGGACACAGACTGGCTAAGCTAGTGAGGAGGGATTTAAACTATGTTCAACGGGGACAGGTGACCAAATCTCAAAGATAAGTGAAAAACATGGAGACCAGTGAGAAATGGAAGGGAGCATGGGCTGTAACAACAGACATAAAGGAGGGAGAAGGCAGAAAAGGGAGGCGAAATCAAATCAGTATCTTAGATACCTATATACAAATGCAAGAAGTATGGGGAATAAACAGAAAGAACTTGAAGTGCTAGTAAACAAACACAAATATGACACAGTTGGTATCACAGACTTGGTGGATTAATACACATGACTAAAATATTGGTATAGAAGGTTACAGCGTGCTCAGGAAGGATAAGCAAGGAAAAAAGGGAGGAGATGTTGCCTTATATTTTGAAAATGAATACACTTAGACTGAGGTAGAGAAGGACATAGAAGACAGACTTGCTGAGAGTCTCTGGGTTAGGCTAAAAGGATAATAAAAAGGGTGAGGCCATGCTAGGGGTCTACTACAGACCACGAGGTGGATGAGGCTTTTTTTAAACAACTTCCAAAATCATCCAAAGCACAGGATTTGGTGGTGACGGGGGACTTCAACTATCCAGGCATATGTTGGGAAACTAACACAGCAGGGCACAGACTATCCAATAAGTTCTTGGACTGCATTGGAGACAACTTTTTATTTCAGAAGGTTGAGAAAGCTAGTGGGGGCAAGCTGTTCTTGATTTGATTTTAAAAAATAGGGAGAAACTGATTGAAAATTTGAAAGTGGAAGGCAGCTTGGGAGAAAGTGACCATGAAAGCATAGAGTTCATGATACTAAGGAATGGTAGAAGGGAGAACAGCAAAATACAGACAATGGATTTCAGAAAGGCAGATTTTAGTAAACTCAGAAAGCTGGTAGGTAAGGTCCTATGAGAAGCAAGACTAGGAGGAAAAACACCTGAAGAGAGTTGGCAGTTTTTTAAAGGGACATTATTAAGGGCCCAAAAGCAAACAATTCCACTGCCTAGGAAAGTTAAAAACTATGGCAGGAGACCACCTTGAATCAATTAGGAGATCTTACATGATCTAAAAATAAAAAAGGAGTCCTATAAAAAGCAGAAACTAGGACAAATTACAAAGGATGAATATAAGCAAACAACACAGGTATGCAGGGGCAAGATTAGAAAGGCAAAGACATAAAACGAGCTCAAATTAGCTACAGACAGGGTAACAAAAAGACTTTCTATAAATATATAGGAAGCAAGAGGAGGACCAAGGACAGGAGGTTAGGCACATTGCTCAGTGAGGAGGGAAAAACAATAACAGGAAACTTGGAAATGGCAGAGGTGCTTAATGACTTCTTTGTTTCGGTTTTCACCAAGAAGTCTGATGATGAAGGAATGCCTAACATATGAATGCTAGTGGGAATGGGGTAGGTTTAGAAGACAAAATTTAAAAAAAGAATAAGTTAAAAATTACTTAGAAAAGTTAGATGTCTGCAAGTCACCAGGGCCTGATGAAAATGCATCCTAGAATACTCAAGGAGCTGATAGAGAAGATATCTGAGCGTTTAGCTACCATCTTTGAAAAATCATGGAAGTCGGTACAAATTCCAGAAGACTGGAAAAGGGCAAATATAGTGCCCATCTATAAAAAGAAAAAAAAAGAACAACCCAGGAAACTACAGACCAGTTTAACTTCTGTGCCAGGAAAGAAAATGGAGTAAGTAATTAAGGAATTCATCTGCAAACACCTAGAAGATAATAAGCTGATAGGGAACAGCCCTCATGGATTTGTAAAAAAAAAAATCATGTCAAACCAATCTGATAGCTTTCTTTGATAAGATAACAAGTCTTGTGGATAAGGGAGAAGCGGTGGATGTGGTATACTTAGACTTTAGTAAGGCATATGTCACAGTCTCACATGATCTTCTTCTCAATAAGCGAGGCAAATGTAACCTAGATGGGGCTACTATAAGGTGGGTGAATAACTGACTGGATAACCATTCTCAGAGAGTAGTTATTAACGGTTCACAATCATGCTGGAAGAACATAACAAGTGGGGTTCCGCAAAGGTCTGTTTTGGGGCCGATTCTATTCAATATCTTCATCAATGATTTAGATGATGGCATAGAGAATATGCTTATTAAGTATGCTGAGACAGGTTGCGAGTGCTTTCAAAATTAAAAATGATCAGAACAAACTGGAGAAATGGTCTCAGGTAAACAGTATGAAGTTTAATAAGGACAAATTCAAAGTGCTCCACTTAGGAAGGAACAATCCGTTTCACACATGCAGAATGGGAAGGGATTGTCTAGGAAGGAGTACGGCAGAAAGTGATTTTGTGGTCATAGTGGACCACAAGTTAAACATGAGTCAACAATGTGACACTGTTGCAAAAGAAGCAAACATGATTTTGGGATGCATTAACAGAAGTGTTGTGAGCAAGACACGAGAAGTCATTCTTCCGCTCTACTCTGTGCTGATTAGACCTCAATTGGAATAGTATGTCCAGTTTTGGGTACCACATCTCAAGAAATATATGGGGAAATTGGAGAAAGTCCAGAGAAGATCAACAAAAGTGATTAAAGGTCTAGAAAACATGACCTATGAGGGAAGACTGAAAGAATTGGGCTTGTTTAGTTTAGAAAAGAGAAGACTGAGAGGGGACATGATAGCAGTTTTCAAGTATCTAAACGGGTGTTACAAGGAGGAGGGAGAAAATTGTTCTCCTTTGCCTCTGAGGATAAGACATGAAGCAATGGACTTAAATTGCAGCAAGGGAGGTTTAATGCTGGACATCAGGAAAAACTTCCTTCCTATCAGGGTGGTTAAACACTGGAACAGATTCCTTGGGGGGGATTGTGGAATCTCCATTACTAGAGATATTTAAGAGCTGGTAAGACAGACATCTGTCAGGGATGATCTATTCAAGACAGAAATGTAGCCGTGTTCGTCTGGTGTAGCTGAAACAAAATACAGGACTATGTA